>CM067380.1:54845377-55455394 GCA_034510155.1 Eucriotettix oculatus | reverse complement strand
ACGCTCCGTGATACAAGAATACAATAAAATTAATCTTCACAGATCTGTTGGCCGCTTCCTCTTCAATCTGCGACGAGAGGTTAGCTCATTTGCTAGGTGGCTGACCTCTTCGTTATGGTGTCCTGGGAGATTTTGACGATAGTTACAGCTGATTCTATGTATTTCCTCTTCTATGGTAGGTATGGCTAGGTCTTCATGTATTGTTTTGTTGCTGACGAACCAAGGTGCGTTTAAGATGGTACGAAGGATTTTTGACTGTAGACGTTGGATAATTTTTGAATTTGAAGGCTTGGTGCACCCCCATAGTTGGATACCATATGTCCATATGGGTTTAAGAATACATTTATATATGAGTATTTTATTTTCTGATTTTAATTTGGAGTTTCTGCCAAGTAGCCAATGCATTTGTCGAAGCTTGCTCTTGATGTGATCCCTTTTGGATGTTAAATGCGATTTCCACGTAAGCTTAGAGTCCAATAGTAAACCAAGGTATTTGACTTCGTTGGTGATGGGTAATGGTGTATTATTTATAGAGACATTTGGACAGTTTGTTTTCCTGGTGGTAAAATTTACTTGCACTGATTTATTTGGATTTACTTTTATACGCCAAAAGTTTAGCCATTCTTCAAGGTCATTTAAATGATTTTGTAGAGCGGCAGCAGCTGTAAGGGGGTCAACATCTGCAGATAAAATTGCTGTGTCATCAGCGTAGGTTGCAAGTATTGTGTTGTTTGTTTCAGGTATGTCCGCTGTAAATATAATATATAAAAGTGGTCCCAGGACACTACCCTGTGGTACTCCAGAGGCAATTGGATGAATTTTGGAAATTTCGTTGTTAAACTTGGTTTGAAAAAACCGATCACTTAAATAGGATTTTAAGATGAAATAATAGTTAGTGGGAATGATGAGTTTGAGTTTGTATAACAAACCTACGTGCCAAACTCGATCGAATGCTTCTGCAATGTCTAGGAAAGCTGCAACACAGACCTTTTTTTCTTCTAAGCTATCTATTACTTTATTCACAATTCTGTGGCACTGATGAATTGTAGAGTGGCGTGAGCGGAATCCAAATTGATGAGTTGGTAGGATCTCATCCAGTTTTATCTCAGCCTCCAGTCTTTTTAGCAGCAGTCTTTCGAATATCTTGGATAGCTGTGGTAGTAGGCTTATGGGCCGATATGACGAGGGACAGTTTGGTGGTTTACCAGGTTTAGGTATCAGTATTATTTGTGCGAATTTCCAAGATTTTGGAAAGTAGGTTGATCTTAACATGCTATTATAAATGATGGTTAATAGTATTATTGCTTTCCGTGGCAGTTGCTTAAGGATTTGTCCTGTTATGAGGTCAAACCCCGGAGATTTATAGCTATTGCATAAGTTAATTTCTTGTTGAACTTCTGATGACGAGAATCGTTTGATAGGAAGAGTCATCGGGCAAGGTGCATCTAGATACGTGTATATGTTGGCATCATTAACGTTTGGGTTGGGTTCTGGAGAGCTGAAAGTTTTTGCTAGATGTTCTGCAAAAGTATTTGCTTTCTCCTCATCAGTCCGTGCCCAGTTTCCGTCTTGTTTCCTTAACGGCGGTATATGGTTTATAGGTTTTTTAAATTTTTTGGTAGCTTTCCACACAGAGTAATCGTCCTTTGATAGAGTGGTTATAAATCTTTCAAATGTTGAATTGCGTAGATCCTGTAGAGTTGATTTTAACAATCTTGTTAACTTGTTGTAAGTAGTTTTATCGACAGGACTCCGAGTTCTTTGCCATATGCGCCTTGCACGTCTTTTCTCTGCAATGAGCTGTCTGATTTGTAAAGGCACGTTATTATCATGATCGAGTTTTCTGAAAGTTGATGTAGGTGTACTGTTCCATGCTGCCTCTTGGATCGTATTGGTTAAATATTTTACTGCACTATCGATGTCTTCAGGTTCGTTTACTCTTATATTTAGCGTTAGCTTTTCCTCAATGTATTGCTGAAAATTTGTCCAATCTGTTTTCGGGGATACAAGACTAGGTGGTATTCCTTTCAGAATTATATGAGTACTAAGGGTAAGGATTATTGGAGTGTGGTCGGATGAAAGGTCCCAATTGGATTCAATATGGAAATAGTTGGGTGCAATTCCATTGACTACGAAGAAGTCTAGCAGGTCTGGTAGTTTATTGAGGTCGGATGGCCAGTAGGTCGGTTCTCCAGTTGACAAATGAGCGAGGTTGTTGTTAACGATCACTCGTAGTAGATTTCTGCCTTTTGGTGTCGTGCATCTTGATCCCCAGTTTACATGTTTTGCATTCCAATCGCCGCCGGCTAGAAACCTATTCCCCAATGAGTTGAACAGGGTTTCATATTCGTCAGTATTTATTGCATGTCTGGGTGGGCTATAGATCGCTGCCACTGCGAAAGGTCTGGGTTTAGCATTAACATGTATTACTGTACCTTGAATTTTATTTGTTTGGATAGATGGTAATTCATGGTGTGAGATCGTAGTGCGTATTAATATCGCAGCGCCTCCATGCGCTGTCCCATCAGGATGAATGGTATGGTGCGTTGTATATAATGGTATTTTAAATACTGTTCGGTCAGTGAAATGTGTTTCTGATATGAGCATTATGTCTATTTTATGTAGTTGAAGGAAGCTTATTAATTCTGTTTTGTGGTTTATCAAACCATTTGCGTTCCATAAGGCAATACGTAAAGACAAGAGATTCATTAATGAGTTAATTTATTTATCACTGTTGATAACATATTTAATATCATACTGTTCTGATTAATAAGTTGATTAAACATTGCTTTAAATTCCGACAGGAAGGTATTTAGTTCATTACTTATGTTGCTATTTTCGTCCGCTACGTTACGTCGTGCTGTAATGTTGGCATATGTAGGTAAATTAGTTCCTTGTTGCTGCATTGGTTGGTTTGTCGGTTGAATGAGTGTAGGTTTATTTAGATGCTGGTAAGTAATTCCTTTTGGTTTAGTTCTTGAGCTTTGTAGTTCTCTGTAAACTTCGCAGCCTTTGTAGTTAGATGGATGATTGTTTCCGCAAAGTGCACATTTGGGTGGTGTATCTTTAGGCTTCTTACATGCTTTTGAATCGTGGCTCCCCCCACATTTAACACATCTGAATGGTCGTGTACAGTATGACTTAGAGTGTCCGTAACATTGACACCTCATGCATTGTACAATGTTTCTTTTTTTGTGCGGGGGTTCGACGCTTATCCTCATATGGCCTATAAATTCTAGGTTGTAGATTTCTTTATTATTTTTCTTAGGCTCTAAGTCTACGAAAAATAACATCAGTGGTTGTTTGCTAGTTCTATGCCGAATATTCATAATGTTACGAACAGTATGTCCTTTTGCTTCTATTTCTTGTTTAATTAATTCTATGGGAATTGAATGGTGAAGATTTCTAATAACTATTCTGTACGCTCTTTCTTGCTTCATCTGGTAAGTGTGGTGTATTATTTTTTCTTCATTAAGATGTCTGATAAGTTTCCTATAGGTATCAGCAGTATGCGCACTTAGTTTAATTGTGTCGTTGGTAAGTGCTTTACTATAGTACGTGTCATCTTCCGTGACTTTGGATAAGTTCTCGATCATCTTTTTGTAGTCAACTACTCCATAAATAAAAATGGGAGGAGGTTTTGGGTCTTTGGGAGCAGTGCTAGAGTTAGGATTATTATTTTCGGTGGGTACATTTGTTAGTGGATGAAAACGGTTTGTTGTAGGAATTGAAGGTTCTGAAGCAGCAGTTGTTACTGCTTTTGTATGATGAAATTTTCTCTTTTTTATAATTTGCCATGGATGAGTGATTGCGAATGTATCTTCTTCGCTTTCATCTTCCGATAGAGCGGAAAGTGTGTCCGGAGTTAAATTGTCTTGTTCCATATTCTGTGAGTTTACATGAAGGTCAGGCTGTTGATGAGAGTTGATTGTTGATTGGTAGTTGAATTGTTGTGGATTCAATTGTTGCTGATTCAGGGTAGGTTGATAATACATAATAGTTTGCGGTATAGTCATGTTGGTGTTTTGTAGTACTGGTGCCATTGGCAGGTTATTTTCAATGTTTTGACTTGAACAATTTTGTACTTGCATAATATGCTGACATTGCTCATGTTGATTTAAAAACTTGGTGTTTATGCCATTTGTATTACAGTACTCATTCATGTCTGATAAAATTTATAGCTCTTCATTGAATAGAGAAACTAACCCGTTTCTATTTACGTGGTTTGGTGTAATATAACTATAGTGTGTGTATATTCTACTCACGTAGCTGTCTCCAAAGGCAGAATTCCGCGATTATATATCACGACTTTTCATCAACTCGGATGATAATTGTTGATAACTTTAGTAGATAACACTAAATTCACTGCACTCAATTAGGCTCGAACGCAGCCGATTTATCCGTCAACACGCTTGGGCTCGTCGATGCGATGTAAACAATACGTACGTCCGCACTCGACGAAGGCAAGAGCTCAACTCGAGAACAACACTATCTGAGGCAGATTCTATATTCAATCAACTACAGTGATGTTGATCTCTGCATATTACAAGGTAATCAATGGCTGGCTATATGCTTATAAGAAACGGCGTGGTCATGTTGGAATATACTTCAATTATCTTAAACAAAATACAACTGACTGAATAGCTGAACGCATCGTATTTATATGGCGCAGCGTGTGTAACGCACTCGAAAGATAAAAAACATACAAAAATGTTTAAGTACTTAAAATATATTTCTACTTAAATAAAACGTTAATTAAATTTACAAGTGGTTTCGCTTTAAACAGACCAAATAAATGGATCAACTGCTTTGTTCTTAGAAATGAAATTCATTGTTTATGTGTAAAAAGCTCAAATTTCATTCGTGTGTTTGTTTGTATGTATGCTTCGCATACAAATCTAAACGAGTGGACGATTTTATATCAAATTTTGTACACACGTTTTTTTGCAACCAGGAAATCAGCACTGTTGGGGTATGAATCGGGCACCACTCTTAGGGGCGGGGTTAGGGGTGGATATTTTTAAATAAGCGAAAACGGAAAATATTTCCTCATATAAATACAATTCTGGGTCAATTACTTTGATAATGTGTCCTTCGATACCGTTAGCATATAATTTCAACGCCATCCGTAAATATAAGAAGAATATTCTTAGGGGTGGGGGTGGAGGGCCATCACATAAAATAACCAGAAAGCAATCGATATTGAGCTCTAAAGAGAAGTAACGTGAGTCGCTGACTTTAATTATGACATTAAAAAATGCAATTAATGTTATAGTTCATTTCCTTGAAACGGGAGTGGAGGGGGCGGACATTTTTAAATATTCATAAACAGCAATTATTTCCTGCTAATACATTTTTTGGTTCAATTAATTTGATAGTGTAGTCACTGAAATTGTTTGCATTCAATTTCAACCCAATCGAGCGTTGAAGGGGAGTATTCATAGGGGTGGGGTGTAGGGGGCGTCACATGAAAATAAAAAGGAAACAATCAAGTTTGTGAGTCTTTGAGTTTGATTCTGACATTTATCATGTGATTTAAATTGCAGATCATCCCATAACGGGGGATGGGACGGGATAAAACATACGTTTGAGTAATATACTTAAAGGGTAAAATTATTTTGATAAAATTTTGTTTGCTGTTCTTCGCGAAAAAAAACACTTTGGAGATAAGGCACGGCTATTACCCGTAGTTTGGAAGGGGTTGGAATTGACAGAAATTTTTTGACTTGCAATAATATGAGTCGAATAAATATTTCTTGGATACTGTTACACAACGTGTGTATAATTTCATTCAATTTCAGCATGAGAGAGTAGCGGGGGTGGAGTGTGCGGATATTATTAAAATTCAAAAATTGCAGGTACTTGCGTTGATGAAATATTTATCCGGTCAATTAATTTTATAGTGTTTCCCCGACAAAGTTTGTGTATAATTGCAACAACCTCTTTCAGCATGTGAGGGGAATACTCATAGGGGTCGTGGTGGAAATGAGTCATATGAAAATAACAGGGTTCTGAAAATTTCAAGACACAACATAAGTTGGATTTCAGCCCCTGAGGGGAGGTGAGGGGAAAACCAAAGTTACGAAACAGTACTGTGCTATCCGTGAAGGAGGCGACATGGAGGGGGTAACATTTTATAAATGAATTCCCGGGTATCGCTGGGCACCCAGATAATGTTTAAATAAAATCATTTATAATATTTATACATCATTTAAATATATTAAAATATGACTTCACCGTGCGTAGTAGAAGATTGCAGCAATTTCTTGCAAGTGCATAGCCAGTCTAAGACATGTATTTGGCCTTGCTTTCAATACCCTATTCACGATGTGCAACGGCCTCCATACATTCGCGTTTATAACTGTACATGCTCGCTCCTATTTTTACTTTTATTGAGTGTTACACCTAAACAATAAAATGTTTTTTATAAAGCCAGCAAGTTATATTTTGCTGGGATAAAGTTGTTTTAGAACAATTAATTATTTCAATTTATTTTAAATTATAAATTTCTATATTAAATATTATTTGTTAATCAACTTCTTTAATATAGCTTTGTGAATAATACACATTTTTGAAGATCTTTTTGACTCAACAAATTCGAATAAAGTTAACGAATTAATTTTTTGTAATTATTGTACTTTGCTTTAAGCGATTTAGTGTGTATACATAGGTCTCATAGCTGTATATATAACGTGACGTGTTACAGCGTCCATAAGTGGCGAACACTAATGAAGCGATCTTCCCCAGGGTCTCGTTCATCTCCGCCTGCTTGTTCTCCGCGATCTGCTTGATAATCACAATTCGAAAGCTCTTCATTTAAATCTATTACGGGGAATGTTCAGAAAGCGAGTGCACTAATTTTTTTTATGTTTTTAGAAAATGCATATTTGAACAAATTACTGGATATTTTTGATATACTTGTCAAATATGTTTTTCACGTAATCGCCATCCTGTTTGATGCATGTTGTGAGCCGTGGCACACGATTCTTTATGCTCTTCTCAAGGAACTCTCCCATCAAATTCTTTCCACACTTCAGAACGTCTTTCTGAACCTGATCGTTGGTTGCCTTCAGGCAGGTAAAAAGGTGTTAATATGAAGGCACCAAGCCAGGGAAATATGGAGGATGGTTCGAAACATTTCAACCGAAGTAGCGCCTTGGTGTCTAAGACTGCGTGAGGACGGACGTTGTCGTGCAACAAGCACTCTTCTCCTGAGCATTCCTCTCAATTTGTTTTGAATGTTCCTCTTGAACTTTCTATGGTCTCACAATATCCTTGAGCGCTGGTTGTCTCCTCGTGAGGCAGAAATTTGACTAAAATACTGAGGGCATTGGTTTTTTGCCCGAAATTGCCGTTTGGAATTTTTTGGGCAGATGGCTTGACGCTACTGTGACGACCATATACCGTTTTGATTCGTGAAAAAATTTCGGTAGGTGTTATTCCTTACGTAAGTAGGAAGCGATCACAGCACGTGGCTCGCACGAGGCGGGTTTTCTCACCGAGATTTTTCACGCTACTGGACATTTCAACTTGAGTTCACGTACCACCGTGTTCCTTCGATGCTCGCTCTGTAAGGAGATGCCCCTCTACCGTTCAGTGATGCGAACCCTCAAAAAACCACAGTCTTTTATGGACACAGTACACTTATTTCCTTAAGATGCGTCTCGTCAGAAAGATAGACATGAAAATGTATGAAGATACCTGTATAGGAATTAGGACGGACAGTTTGAAAGTTTTAAATTAAAGACTAAATACATTTTAGGGAAGGAACACTAAATAACACATTATAGCACACAATTTATAGCAGCGATGCTCTCTCTCTTCATCAGATACATTTTCCGTCGACTCGTTTTTTTCTTTGCACTCGCAGTAATTAATGATAGACACTTATTTTTTCTCTTAGGCATGGCTAAAATACACATTTGAATTTCTTTACCTAAGAATTCACCATTTCCAAAATAATAGTAACAGACATAATTAAAGCGACAGTTGAGAATGACATAGGCAAGAAATAAAACCTCGACACTGCGCCAAAACAGGTAAAATGAAACTAAGCTGCCTGTGCCTGTGAATTTTCTACTCCAGCCGGCTTTATAGCGGTATGTTGGGCATAGATGGCAGAAATAGGCTTTTTACAAATATTCATATTCTTCTGAACCTGGAAACGAAAATTTAAGTTAAAATTCCTGTTTTTGCCTCAATTTTTTTTATTGATATTCGTTGATCTCTTTCGGAGCTTATTCGGGACAAACTTTCAGACAGACAGATAAAAACAATCATTTATGATTAGGTATCGTATAAATAACAGTTATTTTGAAATAACAGGCCGAGCTCCTGTGATCTAGTGCCTAGCGTCGCTGCCTCACATCACAGAAGTCCAGGGTTCAAATCCTGGCATGGGCTTGGATATTTGTGTCGTCATGGTCACGGAGACTGGGATGAAAGCTGCTGGGGAATCGATACGCTGACCACGCATAACTCCAAATTCGGAATGTGTCATATAAGATAACAGTCCGCAGTCGACCCAAGGAAGAAGACGATTTTGAAATCACAGACACTTGTTTTATATATTGGTATAGATAATACGTTTTTATTTCCGGAAGTTTAGTATTTTGCCCATTAATAATCTTAAAATGACGTGTGTATCGGTACATAAAAATTGTTTGAAAAATTAGTTCCTGAAATTGCCGTGTCCACGCCGAAACGTCCTAGACATTCGTTTAGAATATGAATAAATGAGAACTTTCATCTCTTTCCATCTAGGTTTTTTAAAGAAATAACAAAAGAATTGTGAAAAACCAACTGCATATCTATCACAATTATGGTGCAAAATTGTAGAACGTGAAGATGAATAGTAAAGAATGGTAAAGAGAATAGGGAAAAAGTGGAATGAGACTTTCCGAATGCATTCCTGTCATTAACCTGATTATAGCTTACATTTAGGATTAGTAAGGAAGACCAAGACTAAAATTTAGAAAGCCAGCTCACATAATTAATACAGAAGTTATCTGACTTAAGTACTGATCCCAAAGACTGAGCTTATAATAAAAAAATAGGGAATTGAACGCATATTTAGAAATTTCTTTGAGTAGGTTAAGAAATTACCGTGAACTGTGAGTTGAACGACGGCGCTGAGTCCCACGCCGATGCCGTTGCTCGCCTCGCACAGATATTTCCCTTCGTCTTCTTGAGAAACTGTTTCTATGAGCAGCGAACCGTTCGGCAAAATCTGGATTCCTTCAGGAGCTGAGGTCATTCCTACGGACTGCGATTGTTTCATATTTGAATCTACCAAGTCTCTGTATTGACCTGGCTTGTGACCTGAAAAATATAAATATTAAAGGCTTATCAGACACTCAAATATATTTTTCATCATATAAATATGTAACTTAACAGATATAGAAGATCCTGTATGGATTCAGGTGTTAACTTTGCTATTAAGTTTTAAATTCAGCCACAAACATCAACTATATAGGTTGGCATATGGTATACAACAGTTTTGTTCCATCAGGCCCTTAATATAATAAAATGAATGATTTTAATGTGATATATATAAATATATAATTTACACGATCTTTCATCATTTTATACTATTAGGCGCATATTAAAAACCACAAACTGTTGGAATAGAGAAGAATAAGAAACTAAAAAACTTGAAATAGCTTTAGAAGGTCTGAATCTTGCTAGATAGAAGACCCCAAACGTCATATTATAACATTCAATTAACTGTTTTATACTCGTGTATCAATAAAAATAACAATTCCAAAAATATGGATAATAGTTTGTCGGAACAGAACAATGAATTTTGTTGTCTATACCAAACGAATTTCAGGATTCAAACACCGGAAGGCGAAAAAGTTTGTGTTACTAATAAAATAACGAGCGACGCCCACTCTATTAATTTGTATGTTAATGACTGTCTTGAGAGCACAATAAAAATATCTCCCCAGATAAATTGTTGCACATCAGAATTGTGTCAATCAAAAAAAATAAGAAAGCCATGCGTAGGTTTTTTAATTAATTTTTTATAGTTTTAATTAGTTACGGTAACAGCAACTGAATCAATTTCTATGTGGGCGAGTAAGCTGATCTTCCTAATTATGAAGGATATTAGTCCCCGCATTAATATTGTGATATAATATTAATACCTTTAAATAGGATTTATAAGTAAAATTGTTCTTTATAAAACCATTTTATAAGTCCTCATACATTTATATCCATTTTTATTAATTCGTCACAGGTTACAATAGCTTTAGGCTTACATAGCTATTTTTTATATAAAAATAACGTAAAATTATAAACAACATTATTGACAACTATTTTTTTACATTAATCCTGTGTGATAAATATCATATTTAATCTCTTTATATAATCATAAAGTTAAAAACGTAGCCGAATAACGTGCCGTATTTCTTCCCAGTTTATAATTAAGACATTCACCTTAACTTGATAACTTTTCTACTTATAAATAATTCGTCACCTGTTACAAAACATTAGTGTTCATTTAAAAGTGAACAGATGTTTTTGTTTCATTGCATGTATCCCTAGCAAGAACCGATATTAGTAATATGGATTAATTGTGTCGTTCTTTATTCTATAACGTTTTAGCTGTTACAAGAATTTTAAATATAGTATTTTTATACGTGATGAATAATACGAAATAGTTGAAAGTTTCCAAAAAGAATTGCTCTGATAGAAACTTGGACATTGTTTCTGGTTTTCTACTTTACTCAGTCCTTTTTGACACAAGGATAACAATTACTGTTGTGATTTGTTTTCAAAATATAGCTGTTACATAGCGCATTTTCCAGTATTCGGTTAGAGATTAAGGACTTTACTAGTATCAAAAGCAAAATATTGTTTTTAGAAGGAATTAGACTCTGTACAGATAATGGGTAATCCAGATACAGTGCGAATTTTTTCAAACAAATTCATGGAATTACAATGGGAGGATTTTTATCTAGGAATTTGGCTTGTATTTTAATGAATATGATATTGAAAAAACTAGAACTTAAAATAAAAATGTGGATTGATATTTCGCAGTTCTATGACACATTTCCCTAATTAATACACAACGAAATTAAATTTACATATTGTTTCGAAGAAAATAGGAAAATAAAATCTTTATACGTAACGGCGAAAAGCGGAGAATTAATTACAAAATGGTATAGAAGCGCCGATACGATGTTAAACTATTATCAAAACATTTCTCTTCTATAAGAGAAATTTAATTAAAATCTTTATATATAAGCTCGTGACATTTGCGAACAAGTGATACAGACGTAGGGCTAAAGGTGTAGTGTACAATTCACTAAAAAGTAATTGGTATCTGGAGGATTTCATTAATAAACACACACGATTTACATAAATAATATAATAACGCAATAGAACATTAAGGAACTTTAAAGAAAAAGTATTAATAACAAGACTAGTGAAAATAAAATGCCAAAGCTATATAAATATTGTAAACCGATTATAGTAGTAAAGGAAACGGAGGAATATGTCGACGAATATGAAAACAAGGAAGTGAATGATGAGATGAAGTAAAACAGTTGGATAGCATATATTAAGATTTTATCGGAGTAATTATGGCCAATAATTGCAGATAATGTGTTAAAGACATAAAAATATAATTAAAACTTGTCAATAAAATTGATAAATGGATTAACCACATGTGAGATATGTTAACGATATTAAAGATTCCGTTTATCTGATAAATTGTAAAAATTGGCTTGAGCGGAATGAGTATAAGGAAAAGAACCTCACGAATAATGAAAAACTAACAAGCAAAAACTAAGACGGCACATATAAAAAAGACTATTAAATATTGAAAGGGGATTTTTGGAAGGAATATACATTTTTAACAACTCAAGGAACGTAATAAACATGAGAAAAGAAATAAGGCTATATTGGCTATATGGGCAAGTTTTGAAATTCATAACGCCAATAATAGAAGAAAAATAATTTTAAAATTACAGTTTTATGTTCGCATATTATACACGAATAAGAATATTAGGTAATGTAAATACGAGATCTGTAGTACAATAACAAAGATTATGACCTAAGTTGTAAGAGAGTTTCGACTTGAGTAGTCCGTTGTTATGGACAAGCGTACCAATCACGCAGCGTTTGACGTTGATGGAAGTGACACTCAAGTGATTACAGACGTGTTGACAGAAGAAAACCTTGTAGCACTAACACAAATTTTATGAATATTAAACAACCTGTAATTAACCCGTGACCAAGGTAAATTTGTAAATTGTATGAAGAGAGTAAATACTGTTGTTGGTGTAATTTTATACAGTTTTTATAGATACTAGAGAAAGATACTAAGACCTGTCACGAATTAAAGGATTATTAAGAAAAGAATATTTTGATACATTAGTTAAGGCGAATATTATTTTTTTATTCTCGGTTTGATACATGCAGCCTTCAAACACAAACCACACGGAGTTTATATTACATAATCACTATTTTTTATTTTCAGTTTCTTCAAGCTACATTCTCCGGAAATATATAATGTACTCATAGAGACTATCTCCAGGTTAATATTATTGCCAGAGGGTACGAACTAGAAAAACACGTAATCTGTTCTGACGCCTTGCTTTGGACCTCATCGAAATGAACCTTTAATGGGGTGAGACATGCGGTGATGGGTGTTTGGATGTGGCAACTGTGAAAGTCACGTGACGACGAATATCTGAAGCGAACAAGCCGCAAAGCGGGTTGCAATTTGTCAGGCGACGCTGACCAGCTATGACGTCATAGACGCTACTTTCTGTTCATCAGTTGTGACAACGAGTGGGACTTGTATGCCCTTTATCAACCCTGAAGCGAAACGCCAAAATGCGCAATACAGGCAGAAGTATTTCCCACTCTAGTGCGTTACCATCTGCAACCGTAATCTCTCATCGTGTGAACTTAAACCATTACCATTCGTATGCTGATAAACATCTTTACATATTGGACAGAAAAATACAAAGAACCCTTGAGATATGTAAAATTTGTAATTATGTAATAAATATTTACAAATTGAGATCAAAATTAGAAATGAATTGAGCAGAAATCTGATTATTAATAGAGATAAAGCCCTTAGTACTACTTTTGATCATGTGTATGATAGTTATCGTTCCGGAGACTTAGCTAGTTGTGTGTCAAGGCGAAAATTCCGCCCATATTATGGTGGGGGTTGACAGGAGCTCACTTTTACTCCGATTTTTGTTGAAATAGGTTGATAGTGTAAAAGCAATTCGAAAAACATAGACGCTAGGAAATATGTTTTTGTCAGTTCACGTCAGTTGTACGTCAAGCAACTCATCCGTAAAATGTAATATATAATAAATATAGCGTGTGTTAAGATGTCGTCGCAGTCTCCATATCCCGTTCGTATAGATACAATTAATGTTTTTAACGATGCTATTAGCGTTTCGTCAGGTCACTTGGAGGGTTAGTTCCTCCTCAAACGACAATACTCCACTTCTCCTTTCCCTACTGCGCATCTAAACATGCCATGTAGAATGTCACGAACTGTACGTAGTTGTAGGCATAATATTGGTAGCCGTTCAATTTTTTAACGTATGAATAAAACATGGAAAATTAAATTGAGGAACACGTATATACAATTTTAGTTCGTTTTCATACAAATAGTAAAAATAAAAAATTTTGTTACCGCTTTTTTTATTTTTATAGATTGCTTTAAAAAATAGATTTCCAAAATTCAATGCTAGAGTTCCCTTATTACATGACCACTTATTTTACACTTAAGTATTCGAAAGTTATATTACAACAACCATCAAAACACTTCGATTCGATATTTAAACTCAATCTAATAGTGTAAACTAATTTCGATTAGTTATTGTGGTAATTAAACACTAGGTAATTATTATTGTTATGCATTGGAATTAAATACCAGGCGGCATTGTTAATTGCTCGTCTCTGAGACGTTATCTTTCATTGTTATCAGCACTACGGGGTCGATAAATTAAGCACCGGAAGAAATTGGCGTTGGTATTGGCCATGATTCTACGCATTCCGAAGAAAGGTGGGCAGTAAATATGCCAAGATGGACGCGACTTCAGAGAGGGACGTAGATGAAAGAGCAACGCTGCAGACTGCAATAATCTCTAAAATTTCCATTATTTATTTATTAGTCAAAATTATCATCACGTGTTACTATAGGAATATTCACTTAAACCATCTTCTTCACAAACAAATATTTAGGAAAGTTGGAACTGGTAGTGGAGCGCAGATTCAGTTAACCGACGAGAACCCCGAGTATCGCCCTACTAGAACGTAGCAGACTTGTGAGCTAGCGGCTTGACTTTCCATACAGTCATCAGGAGACACACGACCGGAAATCCACAGTAACGACGGTAAACTGTATGCTTAACGTCTTATTTAACACTCCCACACTTTTTGAAGCAAATTAATTCCATAAAATCATATACAGTGAGTCAATTCGAATCTTGGTTGCCTTTCGTAACAATCTACCCATATTACAACCCTAGTAAAATAAACTTATCATGCGCGATAATAAACATTATCAGTACCTTTGTTCAATTTGTTTTTATTTGTGTAAAAACATTTAATTCACAAACTTTAACAGGTGCTACGTCATTAATTTAATTTCAAATTCATATTTTATGCCACGAATGATTTACATGTTCTGTGTCTTATTAAAAATTAAATTGCTAATTGACTTGGATTCCTTTTAATCACATAATAAGTTTAGTAAGCAACCATTCTCCTACCCGGCATGCCAATAAATTTGCCGATGACTGTACTTTATCGACGGGACAGTGAAGAAATTGATAGATGGTGTATACCTTTCGATGATAAAATCGTTTCAAATTGATTTATTTCGAGATGCTTTAGAATAAAGTACACAATGCACAAGGAACTTAAATATAATAAAAAACTTACAATCGAAGAAAATTTTGTTATTACAAATCCCGTACTAAATAATAAATTTTATTAGAATGCACAATAGTACGTAGGAATTATTTATAATTCATGATTGCAGTTAGAATTATTACGTGTTATAATAGAGAAAGGATATATTAATAGAGTAATACATTTTTTCTAATATAATATTTAATATTTCTGACATAATTAACAACAGAAGCTGTACAAGTAAGTTGTATTTATAAACAGATATTTTAATTTAATTCCATATTTGCATTCTATTATAATTATGAATTGAAATAGTGCCGTTGATTTACTGAACTATTTAGTGTTTTATTTTTTAAATTAAAAAATTTATCCCTATTACACTGTGTATTTGTGAAAATAATTATCGTAACTAACTATTTATTTTACGCATTTCTCGCAATGCCTCTGCACGAGTCTGTTAGTGTAATTAATTTAGACTGAAATAAATATTAAAATGTTTCGTATCTAAATTCTATTATCTAGGACAAGCTAATAAGTTTTTTGGTCCCAAAAATAATAAGTTTCTATAAGCATGCGGTTTTTAAATATTGAATTATATTGACAAGGAATTGCGTTTTCTTGTCAGATGGCTTACCAGAAGCTTTTTTCCAGGATATGATCGGTTGTGGGAAGCCTTCCACCTTGCAGTCGATCACCGTTTGTTGTCCTAGTTTCGCCGATCCATCCTGAGGTTCCACTACCCACGTCGGAGGCACTGCAAACCCAAATATTGCACAATTACTCATTTTGGCAATTATAAGAATTTTTTCTCTCCTCCACCGGCGTCGTTATGAAAGCTAAAATCTCTCTGATTGCATGTATGTCGTTTATACATTAACAGCTAGTAATTATTTTGCAACATCATCCAGCTTAAAATGTTGTGTGAACTAATTTTATTCAGACATGATTACAGTTGATAGTGTTGAGGTATATAACACTCCGTGTCCTATACATGGGATTGAAAAACAGGCTTTAGACAGTTCCCGAAGCTTACATTACTTGATTATGTGATATTTTACTAACTAAACGACAGTTACAAGAAAAAACTTTTATGGAAACAATAAGCTCATGTTACCTATGGCATTTACTGAATAATATTGTACTATTGGAAATATCGAAATAACAATATCGAGAAAGGGTATATAGTTTTTAAATTGATGTTACCTACTTATAAGTTATTTGTTGTGTAACACTCCTAAACCTTCAGTTCTTATCTTTAACTAAATCTATTGTTTATTATTATAAAGGTAATATATTAATGAAATTTATGCTTATAAAAAATGTTATTAACGTTGCAAAAAATGAACGGTAGATTGTACTCTTTAAGCAATTAAATCACTGACAAATGTTTTTATGTAAAAAATATATTTTATATTACTTCATTGTGTGGTATCTTTGAAAGCAGTCTCCATATGCAGTCCTGGTTTTCGACTACATTTATCGCAAAAATAATTAGTTTGGCGTCTTCCGCCCCTAATCTTTCCATCCGAGCTTACGTTCACAGTGCCATTAATTTGAATGTAGTTAAGGTTCGTACGGTTCCTTGGTTTGGTAGCTGAGAGCAGAAAAAGTTTTGGTGGCTGACAGTAGACAAACGACCGCAATGGGTTAAAATAGAAAAAAGTATGCATACGAAAGTTTTTTAGAATGACATCAGGTTGGCATAACTGGGATGAACTGAGAAACCTGACGGATAAGAATCACTTGTTTATAGATTAAAATTTCAATCAACAATAGCTTGCGCACTTGAGGTTTTCACATGAATTGAACAACGTTCAGTGATCCGGTTTTTGCTTCGTGACGTGAAAAAACTGGTTAAAATCTTTTCTGGAATGTTTTTACAGAAATTTGAACCGCGGAAGTTTTTATATCTGGGTAGAACAATTCAGAAACGGTCGGATCTCAGTGACTGACGCGTAGTATCCTGGTCGGCCAGTTGAAGTGACAAATCCTTCGTTTGAAAAATGCATTGACGGCGTTATTCGTGAAAACCGATGTATTAATGTTGAAGATATAGTAAAAACAGATGCTGTAAGTGTTGACAAAGTCATTAACAGTGTCAGCAACGAGCTCAAGTGCAAGGGACAGGTGGATCCTAAAAGACAACAGAAGGAACGTGACTCAAAGTGTGTACAGCCTTGAAAGAACGCTATGAAAAGGAAGGAGACCCTTTTCTAAACCATTCTTTGACGTGTGATGAACGAGAGCCCAAAGACGTTCAAAAACAACGAGGAGGGCCACATCTGTGGTTTAGTGGCTAGCGTCACAACCAGACGTTCCGGGTTCGATTCCTGGCAAGGACCTGGGTGTTTGTGTTGTGTGTGTTTTCATGTCCCCTTACTTAGCAAATTGGACTCTGCAGAAAATAAATTACACAATTAGATAGTCGATAGTGGCCTTTGATATTGGTGCGACTATAAACGCAGAATTAAAAAAAACAGATGAGGTCAAAGAATTTCTGTGAAATTGACTCAAACAGAAAGACAAAGACTTGAGTTAGTTATAAAAAATAGTTTAACGTTGGGACAAGTGAATTCATGCTTGTGGGAATTATGTTGAGAAGTAGTAAAAGTCTCATATTGTTAAAAATACATAGAATTTTTTCTTGATCATGTAACGGTCAATTACATCTGCTCGGACGTCGGCGGTGAGGAGTTAAAAGGAAATAGACATTATTTGACAAACAGGGGTAATAAAACCCAGACATTTAGACGCCAGCGGGAACCGACACGCGACTGCTGGAATGAGAAGGCGGAGGCTGGGAATAAGCGTAGATTTTTCCCAAAAACCTTGGGGGAGAGGCGCAAACTATTCTTCCCAAAGAGTTACAATAAATCTGATTGGATAATACCCATTCCTGCCACCTTCGGGATATGAATTAAAGAAGTGGGGAAGAAGACACAGAATGATAAGAGGGATTGAAGGTACGAAAGCTGTTGATCAGCTGATATTAGTGGCAGATTGTGATATTTCGTCGCAGATGATCACATTATCGGACAGATAGTTTGAGGAGACGAGGCGAAGACTGGAAATTATCCTGAACCAGGGACAATAGCAGCGGCAGATGAAGCGTGATCAAGACCAGACCGAAGTCATACGAGGAAGTGCAAACGAGAGAAGGCGCCGTTAGGTCTAAAATTAATCTGACAAGGTAATAACCTCTGTAACCTTTTTGCTGATTTCCTATACTCCCAGGTCCGAGTAGATTTTGTGTGAAATATTTCCGCTCCATGCGAAGATCCATATCATACGAATCTGAGTGTAGAGAGCTAGAATTTTAGTTTTAAGAAAATTTATTATTTGTATAATTTTTTGTAAATATTAATATGTTGTGTTTATTATAAAGAAAGGCCGGCTAAAAAAATTAAAACTATAATCAATCATTGTACATTAATAATAAATAAATGTTAAAAAATTCAATATAATTTACATTGATAGAGCCTTTTCATTAGTATAAAATAAATAATATCCACCATATTCATTTCAATCAATTTGTCACTTAAATTACCGAATGTCCCACATATGTGTATATTATAGTGGAATGAAGGTGGTTTATGAATGTGAAGTGCACTGCGTAATTTTTTAAATGTACCTTCAAGGTCATACCAACGGCCATGCTTACTACGTTTAGAAATATATCGTCACTATCCTCGTTTTTTAAAGTTCTGGTGATTCTATGTGTTACCCGAAGAAATGTTATTAATCTTCGTTAAGACCAAAATAGCTACTTAGTTGTACATTTCGTGGGTCATGCGTGTTTTCGTGTGTGTAAGCCAATTTTAACAAAACTCAAAATAGCTACACGGTCCACTTAAAACCCGATTTATTAAATTTGTTCTTATCTATATAAATAAGTTTTTATCCATAATTTCTATAATATTATAGTTATTTGTTAATACAAAATTGATCCAGTGTCATTTTAGAAACTAAAACGATTATCGAGCTTGACCATTGAAAGTCAGTCTTTGGAATGTCACTGTTCGTGTTTTTATGTTTCATTCTCACTAAGTCATTATTTATTATTTTTCTCTAATATGGGGTATCTCAAACGCAATAACCCTCGTAGACGCTGTAGCTTTAAATTAAATTCTCCAACGCATTGATTCGGTTCCTTAAAATCTTGCATTATAAAAGCTATGAGAAAATTTTGAACACCCATTTTCTGTTTCCTTTTTTAGGAATTTAAATGCATAAATTAAGGGAGGAATACTGGAGCTCTCGTTCTTTAGTTTTATCTCATTTAAGTCTCCAATTCTGTGAAGTTCAGTGGAATTTCTAATAAAGTGCTAATTTGTGCTTTTTAACTGTTGTAAGCCAAATGAGTTTCTTTTGACATTATTGTTTTAAAGTTTGAATGCAAATAAAATGCAAGAAGTTTTCATGTTCGTGGCGTTGTGAATTTATTATCCATATTCTCACTTGTTACTATAAATATTTAAAATGTTGCTTAATTTGATATGAAAGCTTGCTAGCAAAATGTGCGTACTGAAATCTACTGCAGTGCGTGCTGTGACAAAGCTACGGAAAAGGGAAATAGCAAACAACCTTCTTGCTACGACATCGAATCGCTTCAAACTTAATCTTGAATGCCTTGAATTTTTCTCTAATTAGAGGGAATGTTGACATTGTTCGCATAATAACTAAATCATTTAAAGGAGAAAAACGTCCCAACAGATAAACGATTTTTTCCTATCAATATAGTTCATAGTATATTGCATGACTGATTAGCATATACGGTTTACGAAATTTATTGTTGAACGAATTTATTGAATTTTTAGTTAGCAGCTAAGTTGCCAATAACCTCATCCCTTCTAATCGTATTTCAGTTATGTGAACGATGACTTCATTGAACGATTGTCATTAAAATATTAAAATGACTACTCAAATTTGCTTTCTGTTACTTTTTTTAATGAGGTCGAGCCCTCTTAAAGTTGAATTCGAGTTTTAAGTTTTGAGCCTAGAAAATGTAATCCTTGTCTCAGCAAGCCATTAGTGCGACTTCTCGTTCTTGATTCAATTGTCTGCTTATGACTAATAAATAAAAAGTGTGTTTGGAATCATTTAAAGCAAAAAATTATTTAATCTGTGCTATAACAAAAGCAAACTGGTTAGAATATGCACAGAAAATATAAACTGCCCCTATCATTATAAGAAATAGATTATTTAACGTTCATTAAGCTCACTATGATGAATGTACATTAGAAAAGCAATTGGAATTTTAGCTTTCCTCTCAAGTTCAAACTATTACGAGTAGCTTTCTACGGTGCTAAATCAGGTTTTTTTCTTTAATATGAATAATAGTATATGGAAATTTAAAACATATATTGCGAAACTAGAAATGATGGCATTTAAATAGAACCAACTCCAACACCGCTCAATTCAATTAAGTGTAGGGCAAATGTTTTTATAACAAATACCCAAGTTAGAGGTGAAGAGTTGTATGTCATATTTGAAACGCATGTCTAATAAATAAATGTGTGTAGCGATTGTTTTTAAAAGAAATTGTAAAAAAAGCAGATGCTGGATGAGGTTGCGTAAAGATGACAAAATGCATTTTGGGAGATTTCGTAGCTTTTGGCAAAATAATATATTATTTCAGCTAGCCAAAATCCAAAGAATTAACAAAAGAATGTAAAATTAGAAATGTTGTGTTCGCTAGAGAAATAATTTATCCTGAAATGAGCACCAGGAGACGTGTAAATAAGAAATAAAAATTCGCTTTTTAAAATAAATATCTAACATTTCAGTAATAAACTGATATTGCCATCCACAGAATAGGTTTGATCTGAGTTATTTCAAAATGTTAAGTCCGTCAAGATTGGTGGAAGTCGGCTGACTCCAAACACCGAAAACAATCTGAACGATCTAGGCATACTCGGTTTGATTCCTGTTAATTTTTCTGGAATGGATTGTTATTGCTATTGTGTTGCTTTTGGATAAATTTCAAAGACCACCCAGTGTCGGTTAAATCCAATTAATGAATTAATTGCGAAATGAATTGTAGAATAGTGAACAACAGAAAAATTGACGTTGTCCCAAGTTCTAATGTCGGAAAGTAATTGTATGCGAACACAACATTTCTGCATTTTCGTATACAAACAAGAATCATCTCTCTGTGCAGGAGTAATCGAAAGGAAGTTGTTGGCCTCGTAACGAGAGGTTTTTAACAACTCAAGGCTGAAATTCTCGAAGGCCGCAATATAAAATAGTAACAAAACGTTCGAAAGTAAGAACGAAAGACTACTTACGCATGCTGTTAAGCTTTGAGGTTACCTGCGTGGCTTGTAGAAGTAGAAGGCATTTGTCAACCGCAAGTCATCCAAGGCGGTGACGACTGCAGAAGCGACACAGCAAGGGCAAGGCATGCAGGGAGGGCCGGGAAAGGAGGAGGATCGACTTAGTTACCAGTGACCAGCAGGCGCGCCGTGAACGTGGTGGCCCTGGCGGCGTTGCGAACCTCGCACGTGTAGTTGCCGCTATGCCTAGAGCTAACGCTACGGATGGCCAGGACACTATAGTCCTCGACATCCTGGATCGTCAGGTCAGGGTCATCATGCAGAGGTCGCTCGTCCTTGAGCCATTTGATATGGAGCGGGGTGTTGCCTCGCTTCACGCTGCAGGTGACCCTCACCCTCTCTCCGGCCGAGAGCTCCCCGAAGGAGAAGGGCGTGATCGCGGGAGGCACTGAAACACATACACACGCACACTCAAGCACGACCACCAACACATCCGGGCCCGGCGGGCTCCGCACACGCCTGCCTCCGCCTCCAGCTCCCACCCCCGACGCCGCCACTCTTCTCGAGGGCCCTCAACATTATCTTACCAACTTCCTTCCTTGCCGACTCTACCGATTGTAAAAGCATTGGGTAAAATTTACAAAGGGGTACATAAAACATACAACCGATGAGATGTACGGATACACCTCTTACAGTCTATTTAATACCGTACCGTAGAGTAAGTCTTACATGCCAATCGTTGCATGGTGCTTGGTTTCGATCAAAATTACGACAAAATACGGTCTACTTTACAGATATTATTTAGTCAAAACTCACTTTGTTTAATTAAAATAGTTTTTCATTCTACATCTTCCCTATTTTTCACAGTGTCACGGCCCTTGTCAAACTCCTGTGATCTAGTGGCTATTCTCACTGCCTCATACCATAGAGGTCTCGGGTTCTAATCCTCGCATGGATGTTTGTGTCGTCACTGCCACGGATACTTGGATTAAGACTGCTCGGAGAATCGATACGCCGACCACGATTCACTCCAAATTCGGAATGTTCCATGTATGATAACAGCCCGGAGTCGACTTGGGCCGCAAAGCCAAGAAAAAGAAGAGGGAACAAAATATATCTTCACCTATTTTAGGAGGTATATGTACTGGGGTCGAAGACCTTGGGCATATGGCAACAGTTGTCCGCTGATCCCATTGGATCAGTCGGCCAACTGCCCCCTAAAACAAGTTGAAGGCATGGAGAAGGGAATGCTGCGACCCTACAGCAAACTCGTCTCCCGTCATTCGGAAGGGCGTGAGAATAGTACCCAATGCCCGACCTACCTGATGCAGGTTTTCTAGGGTTTTCCCTGCATCTCTTTACGTGAAACACCGGGTAGGATCCTTAAACCACAGCCCGGGGGCCCTAGTCAACCCTTGGCTACCTTGCTCTACCTTTCGCATCCCCCTTTTCAATTCCCTTCCAATGCTGTTAAAGGGGAGTTGCCTGTTTCAGGATCACCCTCATGTAGCCTGTTAACCAAAAAATCTCTTTACTTCACATAATCCTCATCTGACCCGTCTGGCAAAAGTCTGGACCAGCATGTTTGAGTCACAGCTAGGCCGCGTTCACTAGGTTCAAACCTCATTGGAAGAAAGGACTTCTTCAGTATACCAAAGAGCTGGTATATGTATGAAGCCAGGTCAGGACTGTAAGGCGAGTGTGTCAATGTTGTCATTCAAATTTTGTGATATTTTTCTAACTGGTATGTGGCGGAGCATTGTCGTGTATCCTGCTTCTTCCGTTGTGGTTGAACACAGCTCAGTCAAGTTTGAAGTTTTTTTTAGAGTTGCCACATATGCGTCATAATTAATAAACACTGTAGCGGAAGGAGCCGGTTTAATTTTTTATTTCTTAGGTGAATTTTCATAACGCCAGTTCTCATATTGTTTCTTAGTCTCCAGATCAAAATGGTAGAACCGCTTCATTTCATGTCCCACTTCTTGCAAGAGAACCAACTTCATCATTTGCGTACAGTTCAAAAATTTCACTTGACTCTGTTTATCGTGTTTGTTTGTGAGCCTCTGTCAACATCCTTGGAACCCCACCTGGAACAACCCCTTTTGAGCCCCATCTCTGCAAGCACTTGCTTCTCTAACTTCGAGTGACAATTATTTCATTGTAAAATATTTGTCAGTCAAACCATGTGTTTAACCGAATTTTGTCGAGTCCACTTTCACTACGTAATCTGATAGCCCACAGACTAACTTTACTGCGATAGAAAGGAGCATTTCCAAGTACCTTTTCCAAGGTCTTGTGGATGTTTCCCACTATCGCGGTCTCACAGAACAGGAATAACAGAACTTTATTTTTGACGAATATGAAGTGCAGCAACCATCTTCAAGACATTCAATGACAGCACCACTCACGTGAGAGGTTTGAAATCAATTTGAACATGAGCGGGAGGTATGTTGAATTCCATAAATTGCAATGATGTAGAATGAAAAAATAATTTTAATAAAAATAGTGTGCATTACTTTTGCAGTGATCTTCGAACATTTCAGTTATTTCGTTGAATTAGAATCAGCGTCCACGTTAATTTGAACCTTTTTTTAATAACTCAACAATTATGCGTAAATAGAGAGAAACCAGCTTGTTTCAGGTTCTGGTGGTACAAGTTTATTCGGGAGCATTAGAGGAGCCCATATTTATCAAATTATTCCTGAGGTGATTTGTCTCCGAGAGAAACGAGAAGTGGGGATGTTTTCTGGCCGATGATGGCGGGGGTGGTCGCGGGGCGGCGGGGCAGGCGTGCGGCCCCCAGGCCCGAGGCCCCGCCGTACCGTTGACGGAGAGCGGGGCGGAGTGCGAAGCCCTGGCCGCGGCGTTGCGGGCGACGCAGGTGTAGTTGCCGCCGTGTTGACGCGCCAGGGCGCTGATGCTGAGCACGCTCGTGAACTGGTCCAGGTTGCGCACCACGATGCCCTCGCCGCGCCCGATGTCCTGGTCGTCCTTCAGCCAGTGCACGTGCAGCGGCGCGTCGCCCTTGCTCACGACGCACTGCACGCCCACGCGCTCGCCCAGGTGCACGTCCGCGCGGAAGCTGAAAGGAGTTATCTTGGGGGGGACTGCAACAGAAGAATCCGGCCTCACGCACCTCGCTCGCTCCCTCTCGCGACGGCCGTACCAAAGTTAAAGAGCAACAATTCAAAATGTTATCATAGTCAAAGGAAGGATTGTCCTTTTGCAAAGAGGACGAAGGCGAAAACCACACAGTTCGATTACGCCGACATTTTTCTGGTATTAATTGCCTACGATGTACACAACAGATTGTGACGAAATAGAGGGTGAAAAAAGGTTTCAAACAGGAATAATTCAGTTCGTCCTGAAGAATACAGCTACTACACGAGAGTCCGAATACGCCAACTTATTTTATTCAGTCCTGACTATGTTTCGGTATTCGAGTAAGAAAACACTGTGTTTTATAGAAATTTAAGCGTGATTTAGCACTTGGAATAGTCGGAATACGACATGCTGTGGCATTGTAAAAATATTTACCACCATGTATTAGAGAGCAAAAATTGTCAGTATACCAGACTTGTTTTTCATTCCACTATGACTTTGTATGAAAGACAAAAACGTCTTAAATCTAACGCACAGTTCCTCATATCGAATAATCCTAGAGCTATTTCATTCATAATCGAAGTCGTATAAACAATTCGAACGAAAGGTGATGCATTGGAAAAGACTCAATTATTTCTGACGTGCAGTGTACGTCGTCTCCTAATTTAAAGATTGACACATTTTGTTTTATAAATTCTTTAATTTATTCCCATTACCATTGTTGGAATTCGAGGTTTAATCGTAGAGAAGGTTTCTTTACGTGTTCGCTGACTTCAGAATCATTTATACAGTAAATTAAACAGAATATGGTGACTGTATTGAAGTTATTTGTGATGGGTTGAGTCTGGTATTGAAGTTCGATCAGATTTTGAGAAAAATTTCGGAAATAATGGAATAGGAAATAGTCGACGTTCTACGTTTTACTTTCGATGTTGGGCAGGGTCTGTATCGGCTGATAATCATCAGTAACTGGTCTCGATCTGATTTTGAGAAAATTTCGGAAATAATGAAATAGGAAATAGTCGACGTTCTAGTTTCGATGTTGGGCAGGGTGTGTATCAGCTGATAATCATGTTCACAATTCTTCCCAGGTTCCATTCCTAATTCTGAAATCACTTTCAATCCATCTTGTGTACTTAGATGGAAAGTTGTAATCCAGTTTTATGACTTGTTTTCCAAAGTTTTTAGTTCAACGACTCATTGACATTATCTGTGTATGCTCCTACACATCTTTTTAGAAGTTCTGTGGAACTAATTTTTTGAAGACTGGTTTTATTGCATTCATTACAGATTCTGGTAAAGTATGTTTAAGTTTATAGCTGCAATTATTTCTCTCTGATATGGGCACCAATAATTGGCACCTTTAGGGCATAAATATTGCGTTGGGTTTGCATCTGTTGAGAATTTATGATACCAAATGGCCCATATAGCCATTCTATTCTCACTTACTGAATTAGAATTTTCATTTCCATAGTATCGAGTATTATTGCACTATCATTCAGGCGCCCTTTTCCACCGCTCTGACTTTTAAATTATGTTGCAGCATTCTGCCATTTAAATCATAACTCGAAAACTACTTAAGATATCACGATAATATTTTAGAAAAATAATCTAAAATAAAAAAATTAAACATTTGAATTTTTTGAAGGTCTTAAGCTGTATGAGACCCTTTAAGAATACCAATGGCTGTTAAAGGTTTATTCTGCGATATTTATTCAGCAACGGTGAGAGCAGTTAATGAAATGATTAGCTACTAATTAGTGTTCCAATTGCCTAATGTAAACGGCGGATTCAGACGACGAAGAGAATAATAGCGTCTTGTGTATTTGCCATTGATTAGAGAATTTTGTGCAGCAGGCAGACTCGTGCGTGTGTTGCTGATGCGTAGAGCTGTTCAAAGGCTCCACGTTAACGATTCCTTTTGATTGAAGTTCTAACGTGACGAGACCCACGCATTAATCAATAACATTCGCTGGAAAGTAAAACACTGCGGATTGGAAATTCCAACGACGAATGGTATTTGCAAAGTCTAGACTGCATGCAGATTTTCGTGTTATTTGAAACAGTGTCATAGATCGAGCGCGTCTGGTTATTTCGTAATTTTGTCCGTGAATGTTGCTACCCGCTGGTATTGTACGTCAGTGCGTCGGTAGTGGCGTCTTGACTTCTCAATCATTTTTGTCAGCAAGCAGCTTGCTGTCTAGGGCAAGACTCATCCTGCAGCCTCCTGCTGGCTTAGGTAATTCGCTTTTCCGCTCCCAACAGAGAGTAGCTCATTTCATTCCACTATGGGGGGAAAATTGCTTGTTTGTGAAACTACGCAGATGCTTTAAACTAACTCCTGCTCCAATCGATATTGCCAACGACCGCTTTGAGTTGTTATCGCGCCAAGAAAATTCCTTATCGGGATTAAATTCGTAAATCTGAGAGGCTTGCAGCTCGAATTTACGTTTTTTAAGTTTCAGACAAATTGAGTTACTCAACCTACTTTCCGTATATTTTATGTATGTAGCCGCAGAGTTTCCTTAGGCAATTAAAATGGAAGATACTTGGCAAAGTTAATTTCCGATCTGTTGAAAATTTCTCTAATAAAGAAGCGGAGGATAAATATGAGCTCAATTATTCCAGTGTCGAAACTAAATTCTGGTTCACGAAAGAAATGTCACCCATCATCAGCCTCAACAAAGCAAATTATACTTTCAGCTCGTACAAAAAGAAAAGGGTTTCCGCGAAGCCTACAGCATCGGAGCACGAGTATGTTTTACTTGGTTTCGTTGAAATATGAATATAAGATTCGGAACGGCATATTAATGTGCTATCGTGTCGCTTCACTGATTTGTGTGTGACAATCGTTTTAAAATCCTACTCAGTCCTATAATTGTCATTTTTCTTCCAATTAGCATCACCGTCGATATTTATTCTTTCACTTATGCACTTACGTTTATTTCTTTATAAGGAATGTGAGAGAGGTGGTTAGGAAGCTACTGATTCATGATTTGCTTTCTCCCGTCATTCATTCAACAAGTTCATTATTTCCAGGGTCAGTTCTCGCATATGATTTGGCGAAATTTATTTGAAATGGGCAAAATTTCATTTTGTGAACCGTCAGTTAAAACAAAGTATTTGTATAGGGTTTCTCCAGAAAGGCGAAATGTTGAAATGGAATGAAAAAAACTGTGTGTGAGCTATTAAGGACATAATTTTTTATTTGAAAGGCTAATGTATGCCCTTTAAAATAAAAAATTCGTTAATACCACACACAGCTTGTTTTATTTTATTTCAATATTTCAACATCGACCCAACCTTGTTGAAAAACCATATACATAAAATTCCTGTGCGTGTGCTCATAATTATTTTCAAACTAAACGGCTTGACCGATTAGATGATTTTTTGTTGTATTTATGGAGTCATCTAAATGGACCCGATTGTCGAGTTCCAGGAATATGTCTTTTAATAATTCGACAAAATTTTTAAAAAATATACATTTTTTGGAATTCACACGTAAAAATATCCATTATTAGCCTGACCGTTTGACTTAGCATCATACATGCGCAAGTTCATTGCGTCGTAGCTTGGCATTGTTTTGACAATTCGATTTCGGATTGCTCATTTCTGATGTATTACGTGCACTGTAATTGCGTGCATACAGACCGAATTATTTATTGATTAATTTGATATTGAACAGATGAAGTAAATTTGAAATGACATTTTGTGTAAATGTGAAAGGTGCATTGGCTGAATTACGATTTATATACACGTTCATTCAACAGCATTTCATCTAACATTCTTAATAAAAATATTTCATTTTCTGTGTTCATTTGTGTCATTTCGATGATAGGGGCGTGATGATGGAATATTTAAAAAATGTCATGATCTATCAAAGATCGAAGTTTTTCCCGGTGTATATTCTGAAAAAACAATTATTGGGATTCCACCCGGGTCAAACGGAGTTTAAGCGGCGACGTTTCGATGGCGTACTTGCCATCGTTCTCAAGTGAAAGTGAGAACGATGACAGAGTACGTCATCGAAACGTCGTGGCTTAAACTCCATTTAACCTGGGTGGAAACCCAATAATTGTTTATTCGTGTCATGATCTATTTTATGATTTTATCACATTTTGATAAAGAGATTACTGTAAAATCATATACTGCAGCGGGATAATATAAATGAATTACCGGGTAACGTCGAGCTCCCAGATAGTAACACATAAATACAAAAACACTTAATAAATCAGAATATATCATTCAACACATTAGATACATTACAACACCTAAACATATTTATCTACTAAAACATAATTTCTATTGGTCAGAAGTCTTGGGCGAATAAAACAATTATTTCAATATACAGTGCTACTTATCCGTTTTAACCTCATGCATTAAATGTTAAAAATTATACGAACAATTTTACTTCATTTTATGACACCCTGTTTTTATTTTATGTATCAAATCATTATTTGTTTTTAATTTTCATAAATTTACATTGTTAAGTTTAAGGAACTACATTAAAAACGTAAATTTGTATTCTTAAATATCATTTCGGTCGTAACTGTCAGTGGACGCAGTCCAGCGCATAAAATTTTCACTTTTGTACCTCTATATTTTAATTAAGATGTATGCATTTGCATGTAAGTTATTTATATATTTTAAAGAAATTAATTCAAAACTGAGTAATTTATGTTTCAACGAAATTGTCAGTTTAAATTTATAATTTGTTCTAAATTTTTTGTCCGCAGTTAACACTAAAATAAATTTCATTATGTACGTTAAGAAGTTCCAAAATTATGGAAAAAACGTTGTAACGTAATGTGTCGTTAATATAGAAGCTTTCTGACATAATAGCTGTTTTTTAAATTTAATTATATAAATGTCGGATTAATTCAAATATTGAAAATGTATAACTATTTAAACATTTCCTAATGAACGATATCATTTATAGATTTTGAACAACAAATTCCGTTAATGATTCGCCTGTATCCCAAAATACATTCAATGATCGCTCAATTCCGCAATATTGAAATGTAAGAGCTAGTTTTAAGTTAAATGAGAAACGTTTTTATATTTTATTCTGTCTTTTATTATTATATATTGAAGTTTTTATATGTTCAAGCATATGTCTGTCTAATTGACGTATTAGAAGTATTTAATAATTCTAATTATAAATATCATGGCCACATTTGTCGTCAATTAAATGTCAAAAACGACATGAGGTAGGAACAAAAGTTAAAATTATATTTTAAAAACATATATTTAATAAGGGGTTTAGAGAATTTAACCACTTGCCAAAAAGGTCAGAAATTGGTGTACAATTAATAAATTTAAGCACAGTTCATTTAGATAAAATTGATTACATTTTAAATAAGTAGCTTTCTTCGTTATCAATTTATTATTATATTATTTAATTTAGCTATTATTAAGTATGCTATTTGAGGTATCTTATATGATGAATATAATATAACAAAAACGCATATTACACATAATTTCAGTATTAAGTTGTTCAAGATTCATATTAGAAGGCAGAAAAAGTTCCAAATGCATGATAATATTAATTTGCAACATTATGCCATAGGATCAAACATGTGTAACCGTTAAGGAGTACCGAGAAAATTAAACATTTGAAAGATTAAAAACGACGATAACAGATGAGTGTCAAAGCATTGAATGTTTATAAATTATATTATTATTTTTTAAATTAATAATTTTATCAATTAATGGATTATCGCATATCATAAAATACAATATTTCAAATAGTAACAGGATTATTTAAGATTTAACTGAAAATGTATTTAGATCTACATTAATTCCATTAGTCGTCGGGTGATGAAATAGGATACGTTGCTACATGAAAGCAGAGATGTTTTAAAACCAAAGTACAATTTAACCTAGTCTTGATGAACTAGATATGTAATTATAAACGAAAATAAACGAAGTAGAGTGCCTAAGGTAGAAAAGTTAGGATGTTATTATATAACTTGAGTAAGATTTGAAAGGTTTCTCAAATAACGTTTGAAATAATTTTTTGTATTATATTTTTTCTTGTTGCGAATGCTCCGAAAAGCGTTAGTTTTACTTCTAAGTATATCCATGACTACTCTACGTGACGAGGTAACACGCCCTGTTATATTATGGAACGTATAATTTGAATTTAATTTAATTGTGTCAAACAGTTTGGAAAACGAAATCTGATAGTCTTAATTACTTTCGTTGTAATACGTATTTTCTTCTTTTAAAGGATGCAAATATTTAAATCATATTGCTAGCTTTTATGTAAGTCATCGCGGAGACAATAATCTGGATTAGTGTCCTGTTTGTCTTGAACAATGACCGACTCTGGCTCTGATGAGAGTGGTTTAGGAAGTCTTACCCATGACATTGATCTGTGCGGTGGCACTAGAAGATCTTCCTTGCTTGTTTGCTGCAAGACAACGGTATGACCCATCGTCTTCGGCGGATTGAACTTCCAGGATTACCAAAGTGCCATTTGGAAATACTATATGCCGCTTGTTCAAGGGAAGCAGCCTCTCACCTGAAATAAATAACACCATGATATTTGTGCTCCTAAAATTATAAAATTTTCAATAAATAGAGCTCAATATTTTAAATCATCTTAAATAATAAAAGAATATCACATCCATTCTGTAGCTTTAACAGACTGCTCTAAAGTTATTGCGAATCACTCAATGTCAATATTTTGAATACTTTCTATCAGACGAATAACCAGAAAAGTCTCATAAAATGTCATTATTGTATTTACAACATTTATGCCCAGGGGCCCTAGTTAACCCTTGGCTACCTTCCGCATCCCCCCTTTTCAATTCCCTTCCTATGCTATTAAAGGGGAGTTGCCTGTTTCAGGATCACCCTCATGTAGCCTGTCAACCCCCAAAAAATTACAACATTTAAAGAAGCTTTCCTCTACCTTCCGCATCCCCCATTTTCAATTCCCATCCTATGCTATTAAAAAGTTGCCTGTTTCAGGATCACCCTCATGTAACCTGTTAACCAAAAAAAATTACAACATTTAAAGAAGCTTTCGACTTTTCGTCATATTCATCTTAGCTTAATTTTATTTGTCAGCAACACAGTGCCTCGTCATTAACAATTTATATTCACATAGTAAATCTTCATACTGCAGTGAAGACAGCTAACATGACACTGTACGAATTTATAGCGGAGTTTCAGAAATAGTCATTCACTGAACGTAAAAAAGCTGGATAAGCTTAGTTGATAAATTAAAATGAAATTAGTATGTTATTTATCATTTTCAAAGTACGAAAAAACTAGTATTTTCATTTCCATCTGGATACAAAAATTTTCAATTTATATCGTTACGAACTCCTTAATTGATTTAATCTGATATTTAACTGGATACAATCTGGAGTATGGCTCCGCCAACATATCAGGAATTCGTGGCAGTATTTAAGAAAATTAAGGAGTATATGTTCCCGTCTGGGATCGTGAAAGCGCGTTAAGGCATTAGTTGTATTAGAAAGAAGAGCTCTCCCAGGACCTACACAACAGAAATTTGGTGTAGCTCCACAGGACTACAGCAGATTATACGCATATGGGAGAAGTAGCCTTTAAAACCTTAGTCACAACTGAAATTTGTATTCGGAAATCAATTGTTCTGTAATGTAATCGGCTACGGTTTAATCCAACAATATAAAAAAAAACATAAGGTGCAGAAACTTTACTTTTGAATTCCGAACGTCAATAAATAAATTTATTTTGAAGTGTTAACAGGGCCGCATTAAATTCCTAATTATGTGGTACTTCTCGACGTTCAGATTTCACTAGTGTATTGTGTGGGCTGACCTGGCGTTGTGGTCAGAGTCACCGACACGAAGGACAAAGGTCCCGGGTTCGAAATCCCGGTTAGTGCATGGCTGTTTGTGCTCGTTGAGGTTGTGAAAACTGGGGATAAGTCTACAAGGCGTGACTTGCAACTCCAAAAACGGAATACGAAATGTGTCAAGCAAGGTGACAGTCAACCAGTTCAGTTGTTCACGTAGGCCGTGGCTCAAAGTGGGTTGTAGCGCCTCTGGATATCACAAAAAAATCACAACAGAATCGAATACATTACCCAGAGCTAACAACGCCTAGAAACTCCCACTCATGACGTCTTTCTAAAAACCGATCAATTTTAGGATAGAAATCGTGTAGTGCGTAGCGGATAAGTTGACAATTTCCTTTGAGACATGTTTTACGTAAGTGATTATACTGCTCCGTTTTAAAGTGTTCTCGCGTTTTATACACAAAATAATAATCACTTCATCTCTCACTAGCACTACTTTATTAATAACTTGCTGTGGATCCAGCGTTACCCGGGTATTTATTTATATAATCCCGGTAAATTATTTAATTCTTAGTCAAAACATAATTAAACCCGCATCGAAAATATTCCAGGTACAATAGCAGTACTTTAACAGAATAAAAATTCTTCCCCTTAGGGATGAAATTTTACTTAAATCGCACATTAACGGTCATAATCTAACAAAGCAAACTCTATAGTTTCCTTTCGATTTTCATATGGCTCATTTCCACCCCCACCACTCACATGCTGGAAGGGGTTGAAATTATACAAAAATATTGTCGGGGATACTCTGTAAGATTAATTGACCTCAATTCCCCCCTGTTAGGGAATGAACTGCAATTTAATTAGCATTCTGAATGTAAGAATCAAACTCAAAGACTCCCGTAGCATAAACTTCAATACCAAACGTGACTGTTTTATTTTCCTTTTGATATGACGCCATTATGAATACACCCCTTAGACGATGAATGGAGTTGAAAATTTACGCACAATAATTGGCCGAAAACGCTATCAAGTTAACTGATCCAATAAAATATATATTAGAAGGAAATAACGGCAGTTAATGGGCTTTGCAAAATTACCGCCTCTCCCCCGCCCCAAGTAGATATATTATTATATATTGTGTTAAGTTTGCCAAGAACATCTGTTCAAATTTTGGTCAAAATTGTTCCATCCATTAAAGATACTGTATGGAAGTCTGTTTTACCCCCTTCCGACCCCTCTTAGGGGATGAAATGTAACTGCAATTGCATTTTTTATATCATAATTAAATTTTATGGCTCAGATTACACCGGTTTAGAGGCTAATCTCGATTGTTTCTGGTTATTTTTATATTTTGCCAAGGACAGGAAAATACTAAAGGTGGAACCATAGGAAGGCGTAAGTCATCCGCGCCCAACATGATGCGACCTGACACTGCTCTGATTGGCTGAACCCACCTCCCACCTGATTGGTCCACCCACAGTGCCCTGTAGGGTATATATACAGCTGAGTTTGGATTCCCGACACTTCGCTGGAAGATGACGACAGTGCCTCGCGTCGTTGAAACGTCACGCTATTTTTGCAGTTTGATTTAGGTATAATGTTTCCTTCAACTGAAGGAGAAAGTTAGCCATTCCCAGGCCCGAACTCTCGTCTTTCCCCATTATGTATGTGTTTTTGTGAGCATCGATATAATAAAAACGCTCATTGAGCGCATGCGAGACGTCATCTATCGTAGTTTCTTAGGTTTCCGAAAACGTATTTAGTTTATAAATAAATGAAAATAGCCGTTGTCGTGGAAGTATTTCTCATTTCCTCACACAAAATTGTGTCTGCTCCATAGAAATTTCGTGTTACGAATCAGTTTTTCCATTGACGCCTAGTTAATATATTTAAACAAAAGTATTTCTATTTCCTAATCATTACACAATTTGTCGATAGAGCGAGTCAGTAGTCAAGGTAAATTATTAAGGATCATGAATTTAAAATCATAGCTTTCTTTCCAACTAAATGCGGTTTTACTGAGTTGTAACGTCATTTGAACACGATTAAAAATTTCTCGTGTTAGCACTTTTGCTTTCGAATGATATTGTTGCAAATATTCGACGTTTTACGATGTTATTACGAAATGTTGCAATTGTTTCTCAATAAGCAGCAGTACGATGTATGTATAAGCGGAGGTGGATGAAGATCATGCACTTCGGAGAAGCAATTTCTCATGGATGCTGCGTTTACGTTTTGCTTTGTGTATTGACAGCGATGACGGACCCATTTGCTGATTGCCTGCCAATATAAACCCGCAGTTGCTAACCAGGCTCTATATTTTGCCTCGTCAAATAAAGCCACCTCGAATACTGTAGATATTTTCCTACAGTACGGCAACAGCATACAATACTTCACACAACGAATGGCCACAGTTATGCAATAAATATGAACCCCCGACACATTCCTTCCGATCGGCAAAAAATTCATACTATAATAAATTTACACATTATTAACCTTATAAAATGCATTCACGTAGTGCAATAACATTTTAAAATTGTTTACAGCCCGTAAGAAAATTATAATTGAATAGTTTTATTTAAAAAACAAAACTTTTCAAGTGTCTTTTTACACTCTTTTTTCTAGTTTCCTGTGATTAATTTAAAAAAATTACATAAATGAAAACAGCAGTTCACAATATTTAATTATCATTGACAAAGATTAAAAAATATATATACAGCATTGACTCAATAACATTTGTTTCAATTAATCATTAGGTAAAGAAATTTATACGGTCTTAGTATATATTAAATCTTTTAGAGATTAAAATGAAAAATGAGATTTTAATATTTCAGTTCAAATTAAAATATTACGTGGTGAATAAAGATTTTATACAATTTTTTATTATATATATAATAATAATAATCTTCAATAGCATTTTATATAGGAAAAAATATAGTGTATATGAGTCAATGCGTATTTATTTTTTAAAGATGATCGAGAATATTGGGATAACAACGACGCAGAAGAACGAGGTTTGTACCCATTTCTTGATTAAAACTATTGCAATTCGGTATAAGTATCCATAAAAAGTACAAGGTCAGGCTTACCTCTGAACCACTTTATGGTCTCTATAGGGTAGCCAGCGACGGGGCAAGTAACTCTGAGAGTTTCATCTGCGATTGCTGATATTTCTCCCATCGGCCGCACATGAGGAAGTCCTGAAATTGAAAAAAATATATGTAGTAAAAATAATTTTATTTTGCAACTTTCGCTAATATGAAACTGTATTTGCAATTGAAATCGTTATATTTCTTCTATTCGTCATCCAGTTGCGAAGTATATACCGAAAAGGCATTTGACCGTGTATGGCAGTAAAGCTAAAGCAATATTTTCTGGACACCCACTACAGAATCATACTATCAGAAGTATACCAGTATAATTTATTCAAAATGTAATTATTCGTAGTAATATGGTTGAATTTAATTATATATTAATTCTGTTCTTAGTAAATCTAGTAAATGACGAATTTAATTATCTGTTAGCTATGTTGTCAGTTTACAGCATTTCATAAATAAAGGTTTTTATTTCAAGAATTTCTGAGTAAATATTGATGAATTTTTTCTGTAATTCAATCTTTCGTTCTTCTCTGTCTATATTCGGGAATCTTTTAAATGATATTTTCTATGGTGTATAAATTAATATTACCACGTGATATAAAAATGTTTCGCTTCATAATGATTGTCCTGGGATTTAAGTATGTAGATAAATATATTTAGAATGGTCTACTCAGATTAATTTATTTTTTATATAAATTACTAACAAATTTGGAAACTATAACAGTCATTTTGTGTTCGAAATTTATTTTATCAACATTTCAGAGTCCATTCCTGTAATGTCATGAGTACTGAGTGCACGGCCTACCTGAAACACCATATTTACGGTTTTCTCTCCATCACTTTTAGGTGAAAGTCTGGTAGGATCCTTAAACTATAGCTCTACCTTCCACATCCCCCCTTTCAAATTTCATGCCTGTAATATTAGCGGATAGTTGACAACGCGTTGAATTCCCTTACGCAGCCCGTCTTCAAGAAAAATGCAAAATTAGGCACGGGTCAGAAAATTTGGACCGTACAGGCATGCATTATTGTAAATCTTTATTATTATATAAATGTATGACAATATCAATTTATTCAATACTTTGCTTTATGTTAATCAACATACCCAACTATCACATATTGTGAAAAACTATATATGTATTTTACTCTATTTCATGTCGGTTGGAATTTTCCGTCAATGCACCAATGTAGAACATGAAATTAACTCGCATTTAAAAATATGACTAATTTAGCAACGTATACACTAGTCTCATTATATTTTCCAGGGATTTCATATATTTTATACATCGGGTAAATTCACCATTATGTTTGCATTCTATTAATATTTCTTGCATTCAGAAAATGAGTTATTGTTCACTGCTGGTATTGACTCACCGTAGACGTTGAGTTGAGCGCTGTGCTCAACCTGGCCAACCCTGTTCGTGGCCAGACACTGGTAAGTGCCTCCATCCTCCACTCGGACACTCGTGATGTTAACGTGGCTGATCACATCTCCGTGCATAGGTACATACTGCCCGATGACGAACCTAAAACACATACCAGCAACTAAACTAAAATCTTTGAAAGAATATTGGAACTTGGCTGAAGGAATCTTATCGATCTATTTGGAACCTCAAAAGATTAACTCCTCCTATATATGCTTAGTGTTTCACAATAAAATTGAAGCGCAGCAGGACCTCTCCCCAAATTTTCAAATTTATATATTTCCAACAATTCAAACTCGGGGCAGACACGCAAGAGGTGGGAACCCAAGGTGCCAGGATGCCGCCTAGAAAACGTGTCTGCCTGCAGCTTCAAGTGATAAGGGTTGTTTTTCTGAAGGGTCGTTCGCCCTGAAAATTTTCCCAAGGACACTATTCCCTTCGTCATAGAAAAAATCCGCGCGCTGGACGGAGAACGAATAAAAATTGGTGAGCACACGGCACATAGTATGGCGCTTTCCCTTGGAGAAAAGGGAAAGAAGAGTTTAGCTGGGAGGTGAGGCGACGGAAAATTGTCAGTGTTGATCAATACATTGAAAAGACGAGGCGACTGGATGGCAGTCTTTTTGTTACCAATGAATATTGAAAGGTAAACAACTAAATTCTGAGAAATTGCGACCTTTCTCGATACTCTTCCAAAAATGTAATGACACACACTCAGTTGGCACGACTGTAGTCTAGAAAACAATGAGTTGACATGAATTACCTGGTATCAATTTCTTACTTTTCTGTTTACTTCTTGGCAACGTCGACAAGAACAGTCCATGACACAGGAAAAGACGTTAGTTTTTGATTCACTGATCTATGACTATACTAGTTACCTGTTACGTATTTTTTAGGAACAGGCTACATTATGGTCTCCACCAGTTTTAGGGATCAGCGGAAAACTTTTGCCGTATGCCCAAGGTCTTCGACCCAAGTACATACACCTCCTAAGATAGATGAAGGTGCCTCGGTACGTGGGAACCCATAAATTGACCTTCCAGAGGAAACAATTGCCCATCCCTGCTGCAGAGTATGTCAAAGATTCTGAAAAGCTGTGGTCTGTACACTTATATCCTCTACAGTGTGATCAAAAGTATAAAATAAATTTTCCTTTACTTCACAAATAATTCAGTGGTTTGTTACCGATATTCGCGTACAATTTAACAAACCACGGTCAAGAATTTTTACATCTTTATGATGCGGAAGACAAATAGAATGTGAAAGAAGATACCAGGTGTGGCTATGCATAGCTGAACTTTCCTCAAAACATTCTCCATTCAAATATATCAATACAGTTGATCGTTCAATTTGTATTTTTTCGCGGTTAATGTTATATCAGCGCATTGCATATGCATTATTTTAAATTTACACAACGGAATGTAAATTAATTTTCATGGAATGCATCTACATTAATTTTATACCAAGGTAAATTATTACAAATAATGGCTAATTATTCATGATGTATTTCAAAATTAATATTCTTCTTCCAATGGCTCAACAGCCCTCTTGAGGGCCTAGGCCTACCGAGGCGGCTGCGGACTCTCATTTAATATGAAGGCATTTAAAAGAGTTAATATTATGAAAATATATATAAAGTGCATAATCTCCATAAATCTATAAAATGAGATTATATTGAAGTAACCATTTTAAAAAACAATAGATCTAGTGGTTATAACATTGACACAGAGCTAATCTTGATGATAATTAATGAAGATAGCATGGGTGATATCATATTAATTTTTTAATAATACTATTTTTGTTCCAATTACCTCATTGATTTGAGAAACCTTTAACTCGTAAACACTACTTGAAATATAAAATTAAGTAAATGTTCACGAACTTCAGAAAATAATAATGTCAATCAAATAAGTTACTTCATTCTAAAAAAAGTGTAACTGCAAAATTGATTAGCAAATGAGAGTTTTTGTTAGCAGGTTACATGAGGGTGATACTGAAACAAGTAACCCCGTTTAAAGCATAGGAAGGGAATTGAAAAGGGGGAATGAGGAAGGCAGTGCAAGGTAGTCGAGGGCCATGTTGTAAGGAGATGCAGGGAATCCCCTAGAAAACCTGCGTCAGGTATGTTGGGTACTATTCTCACACCATTAAGAATGACGGGAGATGAGTTTGCTGAGAGGTCGAAGCATTCCTTTCTCCGTTGATCTACCAGTATTAGGAGGCACCTGACCGACTGATCCAATGGGATCAGGGGACAACTCTTACCGTATACCCAAGGTCTGCGCCCAAGTACATACATCTCCTAAAATAGATGATGGTGTCTCGACATAAAAGAACATTAAAAAATCCAAGAGAGGACGAGACATTTCCAAAGATGAGCCCCGACGTCAATCTGGGGAGAAGTACGTGCTAGGGAAACTCCCACAGGTATCGCTTAACAAATGAGTATTTGATTAATAGGCTACATGAGGGTGATCCTGAAACAGGCAACTCCCCTTTAAGGAAGGGAACTGAAAAGTGGGGATGTGGAAGATAGAGCAAGGTTGCCAAGGGCTGACTAAGCCCCCGGGCTATAGTTTAAGGATCCTACCCGGTGTTTTTACTTAATGAGATATAGGGAAAACCCTAGAAAATCTGAATCAGGTAGGTCGGGCTATTGGGTACTATTCTCACGCCCTTCCGAATGATGGGGGGAGATGAGTTTGCTGTGTGGTCGCAGCATTCCTTTCTCCGTGCCCACCAGTTTTAGGAGAAAGCTGGTTTAAAACGCATTATAGAAATAACTTATGAAACAGGATAACTAACTGAGACTTCAATAGAAATATATTGACAACTTTTAAGTGGATACGTTAGACCAAAGTATTGCAAATTATCATTCAAACTGAGGTAACAACAGTTTCATTAATGAATGGCAAGTTACTCAGTCGCTTACAGGTGTTGACTTATTTGATATTTAATTATCATTCCAAATTTTTCTCTATACTATTTAGGAGGCTCTGAAATCATCAAGTAATATACTTCTTTCCGGTGATAAATATTAGAAGTGCAGAACGTATTAACTGCAAAAATATCTGTAACTACAATTTTGTTTACAAAAACAAAGTTTAACATAAAAGGATAAGTTTTCTGTACACACAAAAAAGAAGAAACCTTGAAAGATAAATAAGAACGAAGGGGAGTGGATCGCGTGACTGAGGAAGGATGAAAGAACTCATTCATGGTTCACCACCGAAGGCGCCAGACAGCTGTGGAATTTGTAGCTAACAACTGCCTCATAAGAAGAGGAAACCAAGATGCCACTCTATCTCTTTATTCAGCCTCTTTCTCCAACCAGAAGAAACAGCAAAGAAAGCGTCAGTATCTTTTAAAATACGAGGTCAATTTTTTTTTGAATGTCCGTTAGATCGCGAAATAAAAACGACGGCGCAAATAAAAATGTATAGCTACTTCCAGCTACTTCTCTACATAGTCGCCTCTTCGAGTTAGACATTTTTCGTAGCGTGGTACCAACTTTCCAATACTTCTGTTATAGAAGGCAGCCGCCTGTGCTTATCTGTTCACTATATGTACCAAAATATTGCCATCCTAGCCAGAGTTTCATGTAAGCAACGAGAAAACGCTGCAGAGGCGTCTTTGTTGCAGTGTGCGGCTGAGCGCTGCCATGAAGGAAGTATTTGATCACCAAACATACCTGCCGGACGTGGCTCCCTCTGATTTTCATCTTGTTGCTCACATGAAATACTGGCAGGGAGGTGTTTGCAACAACTATGCTGACATTTGATGGCAACAGCGGAGATCGTAATTTACGTGACATTCCTAATTAAAGATTTTATACTTGTGCGATACTTTCTGATCCAAGAATATTTATAAGATATAAATACTGCTGTATCCGTGAAGCACTAGGATTCGGTTACAGATAATTATAACATGAACGAAAATCTGATTTTATTTTATTTTTCAAGTCTAAATATAGATTTCCACTGTGTATTTGGCCGTATGATAAGGAAGAATTTTACTCACCTTTCGTTTTGCGGGAGGGCGAAACCGTCCAGGAACCACTTGATGTTTGGCGTAGGATTTCCGGAAGCAACGCATTTGAGAGAAATGGACGGACCAGGCTGAATTGTCTGCCTGATGAAGCGATACGCCAACTGTGGGGGTGTATCTGAAATTATAAATCTTTTTATAGCAATCTCGAAAAAATGTTATCAGAAAATTGTTTCTCGAAATTTTTTTGTATAAATGAAATATTGGACTTATTAGAACTGTTTCTAATGACTACTTTTCATTTATTTCCACGAATTTCAGGAGAAAGTGTTTTGAGTTGGATGTACTAAACAGGTAAGATGAAACAAAGGTAGAGGAAAAATTATGGATGCAGAACATGAGTTTGAATCGTCTGTTTCTGCTCACCACTTCTGCGAAGCACTGTGAATTCATAAGGATCAAAAATGGAAAAAAAAAATTATAGTAGTTTTCTATACTTATTTACGAATATCATTGTATTATTCAGAAATTTAAAGAGCCTATAGTCCAAATTTGAAGCAATACTACATCAGTATGATAATTTCCTCTTCAACTAACCTTACTATGCCCGGTCATTGCTCCTTCCACGTCCAATTACAGCTCAAAACCGCTGGATAAATTAAAGGCATAATTACTACGCCTCCTCAGAAGCGAAAGTAGAGAAATGTCTTGGGTTAGAATATATTAACTTTGTTCCGCCTCTGATGAACACTGATGAAAGAGAACAGACGAATGTACGGAAGACTAGTTTAATTGTTCCACCCTTGAGGTGATAGTGAGAAATTTTCTACAGTAAATTATTTTATCATATAATGGTGAATGGGATAGCAGAAAAAAATTATAGGGATGGATATTACTCCCGCTAGAGTCGATGCCTCACAATACGGAGATCACTGGTTTGAATCCTCGCTTGAGCTTGAATGTTTGCACTGTCTGGGGTTAAGACTGCTGGGGAATCGATAAGTTGACCACGTATCACTCCAAATTCGGAATGTGCCATGCGAGATGACAGTCTGCAGTCGACACGGTAGGCCAAGTCCCTGAATGGGCAGAGCCAAGAAAGAAGAAGATATTACTCCCGGACCAAACTTAAAGGAAAATTGGTAAGTTGTTTCGATTTAACATTGTGATTTGGGATTCCACCAGAATGCAGAATTGACAGTAATATGGGAGGAGACTAATTGGAAGGTTTTATGGTTTGTTGTCAATTTATTAGGACTGGATTGCAAGGAATCATTAGAGACGTGACACAGCGGTTCAGATGATTTTTTTTGGAAGTTTTTCAAGAGCGGAATCAAAGAGTTTCAGACAGCTCAGTACTTCTTGATCTTATTTCAAAAGCATCAGTAGGACGAAATTTCAGGAGTTGAGTGAATGCAGTTCCTGATTTGGGTTAGCTTCCAGTAACAACAAATGCTTTAAGATTCCACCCATTAACGAGCGCGTGTGCAATTAAAAAATAAAACAGAAATATTAATTTCCTTGTAATATTAATAAAAGTTTGTAAGCATGTAGTCACCTATAGGTACCCAAAGTGGGAGTCTCATTGCCAGTGACTGCAATAAATGTCTTATGCATTTATTAAAATTGCTGTACATTATTAAATACCGATCTTATATGCAAGAAAAATTAACTAATTTAACGAGAGGGCTTTACTGCTCAATAATTTACAGGAACAGAAAAGTTTCACTGATTGACAGTTTTCACGTCCATGAAGTTTTAGAAATATTCGTCGGACGATTCCTTCAACAGACGTCGCAGTGTGATTTGATTATTTACTCGTATCGCTGGGTATTGTTAATATTTACCCGAAAATAGCATCGCGAATACAGGTCTGCCTTTGATTAATTACTTTCTTTTATATCGCATTTGCTTATTTCCTGCAGGTTTTGATGATTTTTTTTTTCACCTCAGCGAGAGCCTCCTCACTCGGTTGGGATTGAATATACGACTGCGGCTTTATCGGAAGAGTCTACGGGTGGCTTAACTCTGACGTATTTACTGCCTAGGGTATTGTGAGAAATAAAATTATTCGTCAATTGAATTTATTTGAGATACTGCGGATAACTTCGGGTGGAAGGTACGCATTATTGACAACAGGCTTTGGTGTGGCGATACTCTAACAATTTTTCAAACTTGAAAAGTTATTTGGTAATACTTTTAAATTATAGTTCGCTCCTCAAAGCTCTATGTTGAGAACTACATACTTTGTATAATTTTTATTTGAATATTTCTTTGTTTGTTTTACATAGTGTCTCGAGTTACGAAGGAAGTTAAGAGAAGAGCTCTCAGTAGATGATCCAGCGTTTGTTTTTGACCCTACGCTCTACAATTTATTTAATTTGTAACTACTATGTTAGAACCAATAGTTTAGCTTCATTTTAATGAAAAATAGCAGTATTTTGTTTAATGTATAAGATTATGTCTTGATCAGTGAATATATTCTACTTAAATTTATTTGAAGGTTACTGCGGTATCGTTTATTATTATAACACATGTAATTTAATGTTATCTAATGCAATAGGACGGGGGGGATTAATCTATATTTTAAATTAAATAAGGACAATTTTTTATCCACAGTGGCATATATCCTCGTTGAAAAACATGGAAGAGCCGAAATATTAATCACTACCTGCTGCTTTAACATCTTCATAGCCAACAATAAATCACTATACAAAAATTTTACTTCCAATAAATTACAGCATAATGTTTTATTCTTAAAAAACAAGCCCTCGTGAATCTGCGGATAATTTTACAGAATAGAGGAAACGTCGACGAGTTTCACGTTATGAGAAATAATTCCGTAGTATATTAATTACTTGCTTAAAGTAAGTCCCTACTCAGACGCCCAATATCAAAACCGTTGCATCATTTACACAGATTACTATGCATTTATAAACCCTTCTAAAGCTTCCGCTTCATTTTACATTGATGAATAGATAACAAATTAGCAGATTGTGGGCTAGATAATCTACTAGCCCAGCTTCCATGGATGAAAACAATATAACGGCGCCTTTTGTTTTAGATTCAACACTTCTTTGTTTTCGTATCCGTACTGGAAAGCCAGTGGCTCATTGAAATGAAATCTGCACTAGGAGGATTACATAAAGTGTGAATTATAATTGCATCAACTTTCTGAATTTAAAAAAAACTTAGAACGCTTTATTTTAATCAGTAACACAATTTAATAAAACCAAAATTATAATTTAATTTGAGTATAACGTTAAAAAAATTTTCCAGAAAAGAAAGCGAGGGTATATCAAGACATTATGCAAAAGTTTTAGAGTAGGTAAAACTTTAACAGTTAAAATTGACAATTTTTGGTTTGTTTCGACTTACGCTTATCGCATCTCGTTCTGCGAGATTCAATAAGTCGATTATAATTTTAACGATACACATCGACACTTCTGGTGATTTAAAAATTTCTAAGTGGCTGAATTTTAATTTCTAGACTTACTGAAATAAAATTTTAATGTAATTTTCGACGGTTGGTTTATGCGTGTTGCCGAATGTGTTTGGTTAGCACAGGAGCAATAATATTTGTTGAACTTTAGGAATTCCGAAGATTGACAAATTTCCTATGCAGGCCAGCACAATTTGGAATCGTGTACAATTCAGGAGAATTAGCTAGCTGTGTGTCAAGACGATGTGCAGCGAACAGCTCCGACCAAATTGTAGTGGGGATAGACATCAGCTCACTTTTACTCCGATTCTTGTTGAGAAAAGTTGGTAGTGTTAATGTAATTCTCAAAATATTGGAGTTAGAAAATATATTTCTGTTACTTCGGGATATGTTGTACGTCAAGACACGCATCCTTAAAATATAATAGATAATAAGTATAGCGTATGTTAAAAAAATGTCGTCCCAGTCTCCATATCCCGTTCGTATAACGACAATTAATTTTCTTAACAATGATAATAGCATTTCGCCTGGAAACTTGGGGGGGGGGAGGGAGGGAGGGAAGAGAGAGTTCCTCCTTAAACAAGAATACTCCCATTCCCCTTCTCCTTTCCTTACTGCGCATGTAAACACGCCATGTAGAATCTCACGAACTGTACATTCAACGAAAAATTTGAAATTATATTTTAATATATATACAAAATATTTGAATTGCCAAACGGAAGGTACAATAGATTTAGGATTTACAAAATTTTATAACCAAATTTACTTTTATATTGTATAAATTTCATTTATATTATGTTTTTTTAATGTTTCAATTCATTTCTAATATTTTTCAGTTAATTTGTTTATTAAAATTTGTAGATGACTACGGCATATGCCGAAAGCATATATATAAATTGTGCGACTGATTAATACCTAGGTTTTCACCATTTCATCAACACTAAAGATCAGTCATTAAATTTTTAAAAATCCTTGAAGACATTATGACTTAGAACACTTGAAACTACACGAGAACTGCTTCCTGTCATGGAAGGATATTACCAGATCTTAGAATCTCGTATGAAAAGAAACTTATTTCGTTATTTTCGCATTTTGATAAAAATATTGGCCATTTTCTATATTTACTACCATTTATTTGAAATTTGAGCCAAAGTTCATCTAAATGTCGAGTATAGAAATTGCTAACTTAACGTTCTGGTTTGTTCCCAAGGAAGTAATCCGAGAGTTGTTCAACATTATTTAATTACAGACATCAATAAATAGCCTTTGGCGCTAAAAGTATTCATTGATCATTGTTGACAGATTTTAGTGCCCTGTTAACCTGTTTCCAAATATAATATGTGGCTATCGCAAATGCGGAACTTGAGCTTATTCAATTTACGCCGTGTGATTATTCAGAGGTAGAGGAACTTTTAAATTGAGACATGAAACACATTTCCATTGAACTGTTGGTTTCCGTTCTTTCAGTCATTTTTGGCAGGCTGGATTTTCAATATCTGCCAATAATGTAGTAATCTGTTGTCATTTCCATTAAGACAATTTAATGACACAGAATCTGAATAGTAACCTTATATCAGTGATGAAACTATACCATGCGTTGATAATTTTCAACTGACATAGAACACATCTTTTTTTATTTTTAGTTTGAAGTACGTTAGTTTTATTTTTGCCTTGACGAGTGGCAGTTTTGTATTGGCATTAGTAGAGGGCTATACTCTCGACGTTATATTGGAGTGGTTTCATATGAAAGACAGCGGCGGTAATTGAATTCGAAAGCATGTCGTTTTATGTAATTCCTATTAATTTTGATGGTTTTCTGTCATATACGATGTTACATCATGTGGTGGATTGAAAATTTAATAGCACTGGAGCTATGGAATATGGAAAAATATGTTTGTCTTCCATCTAGTCTGCTTTGTTTTCCATATTCTGAACGTCAGTGCATTCATGTGAGATATATGGTTCTTTAACGACAAATTAGAGTCATTCCAAATCTTAACAATAATGGATTGACATATAAATTAATACCAGGTAAATAGGGACTTGATTTTAATAAATATTAGACGGATACGTAAACAACGTGATATTTACTAAATATACAGCATTCGGTAGTTTACATATTTTAGACGAGATTTGTATTGAGCCTGAAGGTGTATTTTTAGCAAACACCGCACCGGCAAATTTATTCCATTTATTCAACTAAAAGTTATTTACTCATATCCGTTCATTGATTGCTGCTTTTTAAAATTCGAGCGTTTGATAACGTGCTTCCCATTCTCTAACAAAACCTCTTTCTTCGAAAAATTTTGCTAAATACACGGAACAGTTTCATTACTGTCAGTTTACAAACGTAAGCTACAAAACCTCCGACATTCCTGTTCAGGAGTGCGAATGGAAATCTTCGAAGAGGCTTTCTTAATTGAACTAGAGTTAAATATTTGCGCTGTACTCCTCGTATTAATACTGAAACGAATAAAATTAGTACCGGTGAATTTTTAATCATTTAAAGATATTCCTGGCGGATTTCAACGTTGTTTTTAGTAGTGTGATCTTTTCATTGTTAGGTTGGGGAGGAAATGAAGCCTTTGCGTGTGTGTGTGTGGGGGGGGGGGCACATGGCGTGCAGGGAATTGGCATGTGATGTTAATTATTAAATAAATTACTATGTAATTAAATTAATTTTGATTGTGTAGTCATTGCGGAATTGGTCATTTGTTAAATGTTTGTATGATCGCAATACTATTCTTGTTTTATAGATCCCTGGCAACAGGCCTTATTGAACCTTTCGATCAGACAAATTGTATTATTTTGCAGTACGCCACTTGTTTTCTCTATGAATATATAAATTGTTCTAAAATCTATTTCCACTTGTATCATTTTTCTTACGTGCGGCACAACTCCTTTCAAAATATTAATTTAATGTATTACATCTATTACACTACGGAAGAAGAAGGTGAATTGGATGTAAATAAAATAATTCTTTTCCTACGCATGGTCAGTAATTTTATAGTCGGCTCTATTGCCCGTGTTCCCAAAGTCGCCGTCCGTGTCAATTATTGCACATCATGTCTTTGACCTTGGTATTACATTTTTGAGGCGCAGACTATAGTTCATATTTACACTTAGCATAAAAGAGGATGCGAAACCGATTGTAATCTAAATTCATACCAGCCTGAAAATTTGAATTCCTTCGCTTCTTACAAGGCAACGGTCTGAATGATTTCCATGAAACTCGTTTCATTGTTTTATAACCTACAAGGTTGTTTAGCAGCATCTAAATGTTATCTGGCTACTTCAAGTGATTAATTCGGTTTTCACTACAAATCAGTCGAAACGTCTATCGTAATACGAGAAGAACGCGAGAAGATGGAAATAGAAAATTAAATTTATGTGATCAGAATGGAAAAGTTTCGACGGAACCGGGAATCGAATTCTGGACCTCCCGCTTTCCTGGTGTAAGATAAAACTACTGAGAATGTTCGATATTTTATATTCAATTTCATTACTTGCGGCTGGGATAATACTTCTGTCTTTGTATAAATATGTGAAAAAAACCGGAACAATAATTTATAAACAACGCGTCAAAGAAAAAAGATAGACTAGATCAAGAAAATGTGGATGACTGATTTGTGTAAATAAATACTGTGCATTTCTCGAGAAAAATTAATAAAAATAAAACTATTCATTTCAGAAAACGCAAATATGAACATTTTGCCGTATAGTTGTATATAAGTTTAGAAGTATGACTAACCGTGTAGAATGTTTGATCAAAAACAGCGTTAAAAAAAATGCACGCATAGTTCGACTTTTTATTCTTAAACAGGGTTTCCAAGCAACTACCGTAAATGAGGTTCGACTCACCATTTATTTTCAATATTAACGCAAAGGGAAATAAAATATATTTATTAAAGTTTATTTACACGGCTGGTTTCTTTTTTTTGGTTCACCCATTACTTTGTGCCAGAGATGTAGCTTACTTTGTCACATTTAAATTCTCTTGTAATTTATTACACGGAGCTTTAATTTCCCTTTATTTTAGGCGGGATGTGAAGAGAGCGCGGCATAATTTCATTCGTTTGGAGATCCAATTTGCTGAGAATATCCGTCAGCCCTCAATCGCAAGAGTCATTGTGCGGATGGGAGTTTGTGTATTTTGCTCTCCTGGCGAAATGAAGAAGGCATGCCTGGTGGCCGTATCATTAGCAAGGTGAAGTCCCTTTTCCCTCTTCGTTTCATTTTCTTCGTTATTCACGCCTTTCCTTGTTACGGCGTGTCCTCAATTCCCAAGTTCGTGTGCTTCATCCACGACTCAAATCGCAAGTTTACTATGTTATTTGGCTTACGTAATTATTTCACTGTTGCGCTCGGCTTTTTGCTTTTAATTTAAAAAGTGAGGGCTCTCCTAATTTGGAAAATAATTGAGACAGAAATTAGAATATGTGAAGCAACAATATTTACAAGGGACAGGAACTGTAGTAAACGAGGGTTGAAATCAATATTAAAGCTTTGGAATATATATAGAGGTAATAAATACGAGAACTGCCGCACCACAAACTTATAACGAGCATAAAATTACTTATATGAGTCTATAAAAAGTCTGACATATCAACTGTTCACAATAAAACTCTCTATAACACCGTCCAAATATATAAAACAATTTACAATTATGATATATATCTCTGAAACTTTTAAATTTTTATTCGGTAGATTTATGTAGAATTACGTTGACACAAAATAAAATCCCCTAACAACTCATGCAACATTTTTACTTTAAAAAAATTATTTATCGGAATTTACCTAGAGTATACATTAAATAGTAATAGAAACTCTTTTATACAGTATTCAGTATTATTTTTAACCCCAATTTCATATCTTTAGATTACGTCAAAATTATTCGGTAAAATACAAAAATTTTCAAAAGTTAAGATTGAAACATTTGTCAGATACAATATAATAAAGCACTACATTAAAAAAACCTAGATGTCAATAATACTAGAGCCAATACAGCGCATTCGTCCAACTAGGTTCATCAATGAATTATGTAGTTATCAAATGATTGACAAATAAAACTTGAGACTATAAAAGGTTTTTATTATTAATTGGGAAATAATTGAGAAAAATTAGAATATGTGAAGCAAACAATATTAACAAAGAACAGGAAAACCATAAGACACTACTCAATAGAGTGTAAATTTTAAATTAATCGAATTATTTAAGTCACATAACATTGATATCATGTATAAGCCTCCTTATTTATCTTTTGTCATAAAAACTGCAAAGATTACATCAATAATTTAGACAATAAGAACGTAATAAAGACTTGTTGCATGAAACAAAGAGAAAGTAAATTAAGAACTCGCTTGAAAGAACATATTGTTCGGGTACGCTCTTGATTTCAGGTAGCACCACAAATGAAGCCACAAATCCATAGATTACAAGTGAGTACGGGCCCAGAAACATCTCCGAAACGTGAAATGTTACGTCCTGGAATATTTCTGCGCCCAGAATTGGAAATAATCGCGTTGTTTAACTTAACTAAAACACTACATTAATTAATTGAACGTTGGTCTCAGCCATAGTAGGACGAGTAGATGTGAGTGTGACGTACCTCCTAGGCGCAACTCCGCGGTGGCTTGCGCGATGTCGTGCTCGTTGCGGACAAAGCACTGGTACATGCCCTGGTCGTCCCTGGACACGGAGGCGATTGACAGCTCCGCGGAGGTCGCCGCCACGGGCTGCCCGTCCTTGAGCCAGGACACGGCAACGACAGGATGTCCCGAAGTGACGCAGGTGAGGCGAGCCGGGCGTCCCAGGGCGGCACTGAGCAGTGCCGGGGACACGCGAGCGCCCAGAGGAGACGCCACGAGCAGAGCCACGTCCAGACGCGTGCTGCCCGCCGAGTTACGCGCCTCGCACACGTACCTACCAGAGTGCGACGACCGTGCGCGCACCAGCACCAGCGCGCCGCTGCCGGACACGTAGCGTGCCTCGTCCTCTACCAGCGTGCCGCCGCCCACCTCCCATCTGTGACAGAGGCACCTAAAGCCTTACAACGGTGTCATTGCGCATTACACATCATAACTTAATCTAGCAGTCTGACCCGCGGATAAACGGCTAGAGTAACTATGACTCACTGTGGCATTGGCCACCGATTATGGCCATTGCTGTGTTCGGGGGTCATGTCATCGGGTATTGTTACTTCTGTCGTTTAGTAGTCAACCCTTTCAGAGCTACGGTAGCACCTTCGCTGAACCAATGGGGTCTGTCCTCAGGGCAAGGTTTGGTGCTAGGGAGTATGCAAGCGATGTCATAGCCTCTGCTCCTTCAAGACCAGGGGAATGCCTTCTCGTGGCGCCCGTGTTAAACCACCTAAGGGTGGTGATAGAATTTCTCTGGTACGATGAAGGGAGGTCATGTGGTTCTCCACGGGGTCAATCTGGGAAGCAGGCTTCCCGTCCTGCCGGTGACAGCAGCTGAGGTTGACTCAAGGTGGTCATCGAATCATTCGTGACTAAGGTGTCGGAACTGTGGGGACTGGTGTGAAGTCGGGAGTTCCTGGCTTAGTGTTGGCTTTTGCTGGCACTGGTCTGGGGTCTCCCGGGACGTACCGGCCCTGAACTTCTAGTTATCCGACGATGAAACCGCCTGGCCATAAGCATCTGACAGCATTGCTCACGCTGTTAGTAGCTTGAAAGTTCGTTCTGGTTTTCCGGAATGAGCAGACTACATTCAAGGGCTATTTCATGGCAAATGTAACTCCTCCCTGCGGGGCGACCCTGAACAGAAAGGAGCAATGTGGGCGGCCAACCAATTCCGTCCTTCGGGGAAATTGGTACCTCGGGGTGCGTTGGGCCTTCGATCTATCCTTCGGAGGGCCGTTAGCCCACCTGATGATGGCATGTCGACGTCCCAGGCCAACGCACGTTGGAGTTGGACTTCAGGGGCGGTGGTTCCTCGGGCACAAATCTTCTTCAGTTTTCCCAGGAGGGGGGGGGGGCAGGACCCCTATCCGCTCGTTTTTTAGAAACTAGGTATTCCCCGTCGTCTCTTCGAGACAAAAAAGGCCAGGTGGGAACCTAACAATAAATCAATACATCAATACTAGGAATACTTCCCTCCCTCTGTAAAGACTACAGTCAGCTTTCCTCTTTACCAAAATACACAAAGTTTCCGAACATCCTCAGTTGATCATCCTTGACGGATGTCATGTGCTCATTTAATTTTCAATTAGAAGAAAATCGTAAATTTTAATAATTTAAAAAATAATATTTAATAACAATATATTGCACAATATTCAAAACACTCCATTATTATATAAAAGTATATTGAAATATTAAACACATAAACTAGTTAAAATCAATAACATATAACAGAATTCATAATCGTACAAGCACGGTTCTCAGAGTTTCAGTGTGAGTATATACCAAAAATATTACGAAGTAATTTATGGTTGTCAAAGGACGATTGCTGATGTGGAGCGCAGGTTCTGGATAGCTGCTGGGGCTCTGGGGTGAATGCGATCCATTACTGACAAGTGCATTCATACGCAAATGTGATGTACACCGTATTCCTTGATTGCAAAAGTTAAAGCCAAAATGTTTTAATTTTGAATTATTGCTCGCTGAGGTGAGGTAGAATAATCATACAATAATTTTAGTTTGTAGGTTTGCTGGTGTCCGATCATATTCTTCTATTATTTTACAACTACACTCTACTATAATTTAACTGCTGACTTATTTTCTTTTTCATGTTCGACGAGAACCTACGCACGATCTTCTGCTGCCTCCTCCGTCGACTGAAAATTGAAGATTGAATTTTATCTTTCCTCTTTTTGTCCTTCAATTCTTAATTGTAAATTTTTTTTTATATTTCTTGTAATATTATATTTGACGTATCCTATTTCCTCAACCGAGGACTAATGGGTTGAATAATAAATCTAGGTGATAATAAATTTGGTTTCTTCGGTGAATCGTGAGTAACTATTACTTAGTAGACTGCCAGGTTTAAATGTGAGCTTGAGGGAGCGATCAGTTGTGAAAGGTGTTACCTGTATTCGGGAGGTGGGTGTCCGGTGGCGACGCAGGGCACGACGACGAGCTCGTCGCGGCGCGCTTCGACGCTGATGCTGCGCTCGCTGAAGCGCGGCGCCTGGAGCCCGCGAGGCTCGCCGACGGAGACTCTCCCTGGGGACCCAGAGCTTAGGCGCGTCTCCCCTGAGAGACGGTGGGTCACGCGGCATTCATACCGCGAGAAGCCGTCGGGTGGCGCCGCATTCAGCACCAGCAGCTCCCCGCTCGGCAGCATGTGCAACTTACCATCTGTAGAAAAACAAAAATTAGCGGTCATGGCACCTAAAACGGAAACGAGAAGGCGAAAGGAGAAAAAAAAACGCAATATATGACAACACAGCATAAATTTTTCATAGAGTACCGTAATATAACATTAATTTTTAATGCGCTGACCTCCTGTGGTTTAGAGACTAGCGTAGCTGCCTCACAACTCAGAGGTCTCGGGTTCGAATCCTGGCATGGACTTGGATGCTTGTGCAGTCACGGTCACGGAGACTGGGGTTAAGACTGTTGGAGAATCGATACGCTGACCACGTATCACTCCTTATTAGGAATGCGTCATGTAAGATGAGAGTCCGAAGTCGACCCAGTAGGCCAAGACCCTCAATGGGCTGTAGAGCCAAGGAAGAAGAAGAAGTTATGAATGCAATTTAGTATTTTCCCGATTTAGGGACCTGACTATGGTCAGATATTTATTCAGCTGGATTGTAACTGAGGAAATATATTCCGCATTGCGCAGGGTGACCAGTCAGCAGATCGAGGTCAGTTACCCTGTGTACCCTGCTCACCTTTGAGCTCGCAGCTGGAAATATTTCGTTCTCCAAGAGCTCTTATTGGAGGAAACAGCACCATCATGTGGGTTGGAATGGCTACCACTTCTGAGATAAAAATGAAACACAGGTAACACATTAATTATAGCGCTTATAAATAAACATTGGGAAAGGATTCGGGAACACACACCTATAAAAAGTAAAACTATTCATTTAATGGATGAATGGGTTCCCTGCGCGTGCGGGTGCCTGAACCCTGCGGATGGAGTTTTCCATTGATCAAGGATCGACCACTCTGTAACAGTTTCCACTAGATTGTGAAACCACCCTAACTCCATTATATCCCCAGTATGTCTTTAGTAAGAAACTTTAACTTTAATCTTATTAATAGCGTTCTACTTTGTTCAGTTGTCTGATCGGTAATATATGATAAAACGTTATCATTTTTCCTCAATTCCTTTACTCAATATCATCGTCTCGACGCTGAAGTGGACATGGTGCTGGATTTTCCTACACCCAACTCAAACTCAGTCTGTTCCTTTCCATACCCTAGCTAAAATCTGCAAAGTATTGACGTCATATTTGATCCTTATATTTTAGTCAGGTTCATTATTACAATCAACTTTTAATAAAATTCTAAAAATGATAAATTGTCTACTTCCGTTATTTCTTTCTTTGCTTTACTTTATGCTAACTATAGACAATAAAAATTTACTGGAACTGACTCCAATTAAGATGTATGCATGTAATGAGCTGCAAGTCTCATAAAATCCAACAAAGATGTATTACTAAAAGTATGATATAATGACGCTGGATAACTTCCTCAAAGTTTTGGCATTAGTACTCGTACATTAAAAATAAACCGGTCTCTGAATATTTTATAGTTGTTTCACAAATTACTGAAGTTTATTAGGTAAATGGGCCATGCTGATTATCTTATTAATGGTAACCTTTTGACGATACATAAAATTAGCTTCTCGATTTGGTGAAGACGGTATTTGAAGATTCAACACAGTCCGTTTCCAGGGTATTGGTTCCTAACTTTGATTTCTTCCGGCGACACCATGAGAAACGAATGGACTTATGGCTTATAACAAAAAAAGAAAATTTTTCTGTCAGGCTCTGTATCCAATAATCAGATCCCATCATATAACTTCACGTTATAATCCTTGTCGTAATAAGGATTAATAAGCAAATTTAGCAACATGTGTAAGGACCCGATCCACCGCACTAATCCAGGCGATATTGCCGTGAATAGGAACAAGTGTGCTGTGGTGTGGATACTTACAGTAAAACTCAAGGGAATACGTGGCGTGTAACACGATTAGTTAGCAAACGTGGGGAATGAAACTATCAGCGATGACTTGTGTCTGATGAAAACTCACGTAGGCGGAACAGCTTAGCTGGAGTGGCAGCACAGGTAAGCCGACTGGAATACAAACATGCTCCAAAAGCAACGATCAAGCTGTTCTCGGAAAGGACAACTCCACTTAATCCTCCTATTTACGAGCCACTGCACGGCTGTGTTGGTCAGTTTCTCTTTGAGCCTTTTCGTTAGACGATTCTTTTTCCTATTCGAGCGGACGCCAAATCAGGCCAAGGGTGTCTAAGCCTACCTTTACAAAATTTGATACATGGCTACTGGGAAAAGTGGCTTAACGATTACCTCATACCAGCTTTTCGGGAGTATCGAACTTAAGGGAAAAATAAGGACAGACGTACACGATGATTTTAGGAATAATAATTGTAAGACTGGCATTTTATAATATACGGATATCTTTTGATATTATTCCGGTCGTCTTAATTGATGGCTTTGAAATTTAACGATCGTGGATTGAAAAGAGAACAACTTAACCTTCTCGTATTCATTCTTGATGCATCAGGCATTTGATTTAGTCGATGACGATATGAGGAATTGCCCTCTACTTAACGTGTTCGTATCTGAAGAATTAAAGGAAAAGGGTCGCGATCCAAAATGCGGAGGTAATATACATATTTCACAATGCTCCATTCTGGAGTACTGGACTATATTGTCCACGTTTATGATTGAAGTAGAATTTTAGACCCTATGTAAGCCTATATATCGCGTGATAAGTTTCACGTCACAAGATTTGACCGACTTCCTTAGTATCCAAGGTGACAGTTGGTTTACTCAGATTTATCACCAAGTCTAATATTTCCTTAGAGAAACGTGCGATTGTTTCGTCAGATTTAGCAGAGTAATCAGAATAATCCTCTATTACATGCTTAACCCAACCTTGTGAGGAGAAGGTCTTGCGGTTCAGTCAAAGCTGCGAGCTCCAATCCTCTCATTAGCTGACGTCGTACAACTTTCATCCCTTAAATAATTGAAACCATTTGCTTTGGAACAGTCCGCCATCGGTGAATCAGGTCGACAAACGGCTGCCTGCGATTGTACACCGTAATAGAACATCATATGAAATACTGAAAGCTCATTAATATAGTCCAGTATTTCTTACTTCTAAATAGATAAGAAAATCATTATTTAAAATTTTAGTATTAATAAGGAAGTTTATAATAAGCCATTTTAATTATTTGTCTTTCAAGTGTGTACACTCGAATGTTCGTATCATACTCTACTATTTTACATTATATTCCGTTATATACTGAAATGATTCAAAACGCATAAAGTTTATTTGCATTCTGTTTGTGCAGTGACAATTTTCACCTCTTCAGCTAATGAAAAAAAATTGTCGTTCGGAGAAAAGCAAGAAACATGTTTTTGACTGAGGGAATCGCATATGAATTTAAATAATTGTAATTTGATAGCACTCTACAGTCTACTGCAGACCACGTTATGATTATCTCTTATAAAAAATGTTTTAGTGAAGTAATGGTGATGTAAAAAGTACGGGGATATATACTTTTCTTACTCTTACATTGTCAAATTTTGTATTCGCCGAAAGGCCCATATATTCCCCATTATTTCAGACGATAATATTAATTCAAAATTGCATATTTGTCGCAGGAAACTCGTGTATATATTATATACTTGTCCGTTATTTACACAGTCAATATGTCCGGTATATAAAATATTTTTTTCTCATCTTGATGCTCTTCAATAATTCTCGTCATAAATGCGTACATTTTGCGATTGCAACAAAAGCGCTTAGCGCGTGGGCTTCTATTGTATTGTGCTTTTATTGTTTATTTACAGTCCGGCGATATAAGAGGACTGTCATATGGTAACGGAAAAAAGCCGTGTGCGGGTGTTTTTTACTATATTGCTAAAATATAGTTTTAATTAGTTATTGAATTGTGCTATAAATATTGCAGTAAACACGACCGCATATGTTATCAGCGTGAAAACAAATTTATGGTATAGTAAATGGGGTTTCCTCTCTGCATTTAATTCATGCTGTAAAAAATGCAGAACACCTCTCTGTGTATACGAGCGGGTAGAATATTTTTAATAAAGCAATGTGTTTAAATTTCGAGATCGAAAAGGACGGTAGAAACTGTTTCACTATTACAACGAGCTGGAATAATTTTTGTCTCGCTACCTGGCCCTATATTTTTTCCATCGATAATAGAATTCAAACTTAGAGTTATTATTTACGAATTGGGTATTGGCGAGCTAATTTTTTTTGTTGAGTTAGCAATTAATTCGAAAGTCCTTACATTGTTATGTAACTTCATAGTTGAAATTAATACATAAACGTTGTAGTGAAGGATAATGAAACAGTTACCAACATAACGTTATTCCAACCGGAAATGAAAAGTGATAAAGGAATTAAAGATGAAAAATAGTGTTATTAAACATAAATGATGATTTACAACTGTATAGAATTCTGACGAGGATCGAGGAAGGAAAATACAAAATGTAGAAACTCAACAATTAGTATTGACAAATTAATAACACGTTTAGAAGTATTTAATTTCAGTTGTGTAGTATTCGTGTGTTGAAAAATTTTCTGAAGTCTATGGTGACTTACTATAATTTCAACTAACGTAAAAGACAATGTTCTCGAACTTATGGGCTTCACTCTAGAAATAGAAGTTGATAATTGAAACTGTAAATTAATATATCGGGTAAACATTTTACATACATAATTTGCGTGTAATAAATTTTAGAGATATTATACAACGCGCGTTTGTCTACGAAGCTGATTGAAGCAGCATCACGAAAGTCGGTAGTCCATATCGTGCCTCTGCTGACGGTGATTACCTTCGTCCAGCACTGTTCGGGGAATAATTATCCGAAATCGAGAACAAATTGTAAAGGCGAGTGAGTTAAACTACGGAACGGTTGCTGCCGCCTGGGGCCTTTGCATGCTAATTAGGTTAAAAGCCGATTTTAGAGCAGTCCCAGTGAGCGCTCGAGGATAAATATGGATTTGCAAATATCAAAGCGGCGATAGAGCAGGCTCCTTCGCAACAGCTCGTCTTCTCCTCGGTACATGGGCTAATTAACATACGTGCGCACAGAGTTAACACCGCGTCTGTTTCCCGGAATGAACCGTATATTAGGAATATTTTGAGCAGATCGAGTAAGGGGAGAGACCGAGACCATACTTGGGGTCACAACGTGGTGTACCTCGACACAAGGTGTGACATGCAGCTCTACGTGTTAACTGATACGTGAATTCCCCTTCACGAATATTCTCACAGAATTAGTCTACAACAAATGAATATGAACGACTGGGAAAATAATGTTCAACAATGAACACTCGTTACTCTTGGGAAAACAATATCTCCATGAAGCTGTGAATTCCGGAATACTACTTACGTCATGTGACAAGTACACATTCAAATGGCACTGACGCTATCTTGAGATAGTCCATAGAAATAATTAATAATACTACTGCTTACGGACACAATTATTTGTATAAACACGACTTTTCTATCCTTCCGTATCAGCAAACCTAAACACCAATAATACGGTTGTAAACCACTCAGCTAAGCTAGCGAACTTAATGGTTGAATTAGTAATGATGTTATAACTATTTTTTAGTTATATAAGTTCTATTAATTATATAAGTTGTAATTAATCAGTCATATTTTCTCAGGGGCTTTCGGTCAGTAAGCCATATTATTATAACATAAAATACTGATCTGTACTGTCTTTCGCCAAATACGCAACACGGTACACGCTTCCGTGGCTTTCGATTTACCGTGCTTAATTGTACAGTATAGAGTAAACAAACAGTAGGAAAATGCCTCAGATGAATGTGGCTTATTGAGCCGAAAGCTCCTAAGAAAATATTACTGATATTTAATAGTAATAAATTATCATTAAATTAAGACTGTACAATAGGGTATCCGATCTTTAATAACAAAGGTTGATTTAGATTAGAAAGTGAAGACGAGTCTAAAAATTTCTAAGGATAACTTTGTCATTACTCAGTACTGTCCAATACTGAAGGCACACAAATTTGGATTCCAATTATTTGGGCACCATGCTCTCTCCCGACTCCAACCCCGTGGATTTCTTCGGGACACCCAAAGTCTACGGCGTATTCAACTGCTGCTGTTGATGCACTAAACTCTTCGGGTTCGCATTTTGGCAGCCTTTCAGACAGTACGCACCACCCAAGCATTTTTTAACGTATTCGAAACTCAAAGCGAAGATCAGCTGCCTTTATTCAGTTGACAGTCGGTCACTTTGAACATTTCATCAGATATGAGAACAGAGCCAGTTGAACTTGATAAAAACAGATCAGATACGGAAGTTCAGATAATTATCTAATTTTCGGACTCATTTTGTACTAATTATTTTTGTCTTGAAATATGAGAAATCCGTTCTAGAAATTTTACCATAGATTTTTGTTACATTACGAGGCTCAAACTAAATTAAATAGCTATTTCAGATATTTTAAATATATCTGAGTGTAATAATAAATATTTAGTCGGGTTGGAATATAATTTATAGTGGGAAAGTGGTCGCTCTGTTATACTGTAAAACGTATTGTGTATTTTAAAAAAAAGCAACAGTGGGCTTAGCGTTGAAATAAATTATTTACAAATTATAAATCTTTAAATATAAAATTCCGATAAACAAAGAAAATATCAATAAGGCTATTAATATTTATGGTTCAATTCTGTATTAATTTTTTAGTGTTTTCCAGTTTACATCCATACTGTGAAAGCTCTATATATATTTATAAATAAATTAACAAAATTACTTTATGACCTTGGTTATGAACACAAAACGTAATAAAGTATATACCAGAAATTATTTGAACCCATTAATTATAGAATAAATTTAAATATGACTTAGTTCAGGAACATTATTCCCTTCAAGCAGGCGTTTTAGATTCATTAAATGAAACTGTGGGTTTCTACTCTGACCAGGATAAGGGTTTCTACGATATAAATTGCTGTAATTCCCGGAAATTTTGTGATGCGTGGAAGTCAGCTGCAGTCAGACGTTTGTACCCAATACCCACAAATTCTGTCTCTGTCGGGTCTGCGGCTGTTGTCCATCACCTCAGCGAGAACTGAGAGCGAGCTCTGCTGTTCCCCGGGGGACTATTGTCATCGAACTCCCACTTTACACTTCCTCACTACAGTCCTCCACAACGTCTGCTCTCTTGTTTAACATCCCTCTTTCTCCCTAACCGAACAGTAGAGTCAGTTCATCAAACTTCATTATAAAACGCCCCTCAAACATCGGGTTCTCGTCAATTCCAGGATAAAGTTTCATTCCGACCAAGCTAGAAAACCCATCGAGCTCCCCGGCGATCAAAGACCTTAATCAATTATCGACACGTATGACAGAGTTTCTCTGAATCGCTTACCACCACTTGTATGAGTTCATAAGATGGTCAACTGTTAAAAACTAACCCGTCACTCAGCATGCAAAAATAACAGCAGGTTTCATATTTTGTTAAAATTAATTCTTGAACATTTATGATAATTTATGGTTTTTATGTAATATAGAGGAATTTGAGAACATATATCAGAACTGCACTTTCCTATTTGCTAAGATTTGATGGTACTGGATCCACCTGCCTGATGGCCATCTGAGGACAGTGTCAGCTTTATGGTAAGGAGCATTGTCCTGCTGGAAGTATCCATTCCTGGCAGAGTACAGCGTTAACATAAGAGGAAGTACTTGATATACAATACTGAAATACCCTTGGGCAATCAGACGTCGTTTCACAAGAATCGAAGGACCCATAACATGCCAAGAAAATTTGCCCCGAACCATAATATTGCTTCCGCCGGATTGAAGTTCGGGTCCATGATTTCGTGTTGTTTTCTGCATATTCGTATTCTGCCATCTGCATAGTGCTTTTGAAATAACGATTCATCAGACCACATGGCCTTTTTCCAGTCATCTATTGTCCAATTCTTGTGCTCCTTTGCGAACTGAAGACGTCTACTTTTGTTCAAAGCAGACAGTAGTGGCTTTCGGCAGGATCTTTGGCTTCCATAGCCCATAAAGAGTAATATGCGGCGGACAGTTCGTTCAGAGACGTTCACATTACGTTTCTCTGGTTTTTAGAGAGTTTTGCTTTTCTTTGCACTGGGAAAACTCTTGCAAATTTTCAATTAGTCTGAGAATTGAGTAGCCTGTGACGACTACGAGCCTGGCGTCGAGACCCGGTTTTTCTGATCAGTAGAACACTTTCTATAGATATTAATGACTGCTACTGTTTTGCTTATACTGGTTCGGACGTTTCGAGCGCCTACGAATATCCCGCGTTAAAACTCGGTTAAATCAGTTATTTTATCTATATCTTCGTAAACAAACAGTACAACTGATGATTCACTTCTGCTGTATTCCCATTTTATAATTTTCTCGCCCTCTAACGGCCACACCGTGAGACTGTCAGAAGGCCAAATAATTTACCCGCTCAGTGTATAAACTTAGGAGAGAAAATCACCGAGAGAGTTTATTAAAGTTTCTGCATTGTTTTCCAATACAAATAAAATTATTCGTTCTTAGATACGCTCTCTTGATACATGCTTAAATATACTTTCAACAACGGGAATTTTTATGTGCAGTACAATTTATCTGAAATGTATTACTGAGTCAGCAAAATAATACCTATTCTATATTTCTAATGGTTTTTCCTATTTTTAACAGATTAATTAAATAATCCCGGCAAATATTAATGTTTAAATAATATTTTCGAAATTAGAGGGATAAATGTTTATGTTGTTTAGATTTACATATCTACGGAAAATTGGTATAGAAAATTTTTGTTCCTGTTGGCAGAAACATTAAAAAGTTATTAACTTAATACGATGTTTGTTTGTTGACAATTATAGGAAAATTTGAAAATTCTCATTTCAAAGATCCATAATGTTTTCATTAATTTTGAAATTGCTTTATAGCACATACATGTTCAATAACGAATTAAAAAGTAGGATAGGTCAATATCACTGAATAAGAACTACAATTTCTTGATTCAGACATGAGAAATTGATTCCTTCAAATTGTTGAGTGTATTTTCGTACCACTTTTGCTAATAGTAATATTATTAAGAAATCGAAGTTAAGGATGATAGCCACGATCTAGTTGAATAATAAATAGCTACACCGTAAACCGACTGGTTATTTGGGATAAACTAGTTGCATAACAAAATATTCACTGACTGAGCATTACCATTAGAAGCGTTCCATTTTCTGTAAATTTACAGTTTTTAGGTGTTAAAAACTTATCTTAGGTACAAACGCGTAAACTTTATGCTGAAAAAAGTAGAACTTCCTGTTGGACACCTTGCAATAGATGGTGATATTTTCATCAATATTCGATAATGGTCGAATATGCACTTTGCACAGATTTGAGTAAGAGACGCTCATTTACTTGTGGTCAGGTGTATATGTGTATATGATCATTCAAAGATCATGCATGCTCCCATTATTGCTAAATGTATTTATACATCTTATATAGTGGCTGGCGTTGCTGGCTCACAACCCAGAGTCCCGGATTCTAATACTGGCATGGGCTTGCATGTTTGTGTTGTCATGGTCACGGAGACTGGGGTTAAGACTGATGGAGAGTCAATACGCTGACCACGTATCACTACATATTCGTCCTTAATGGGCTGCAAAGCCTACGAAGAAGAAGAAGAAACGTTTCTTTACACTTTCACGTAAGGCAGTGAATTGATAACAAATCAAGAAGGGAAATTTTTCTCAGGAATATTACTCATATAATTAACATGCAGAATGCCTGTTAATGCTGCTACATTACGATAACGATAATAAAGCTCTGATTTGTTATTTCCGTTGAATGTATTCTTATTGACTTTGACGAGCGGTGCAGTAAATGCAGTGGTAATTTTTATCGGTCGTGTCTAGTTCTCCTCCTCTCATCCTAGCGGGACTGAAGCCGAAAACGGTTTTTCTGTGTTGAATGTAAACGAGTGCTCAGCAGACGGCCACTTAATTGGATCAGATCACTTTCACAGCTAAAGGACAGCTCAACAATTTCGAGTGCTCTGTAGCCGTCAAAAGAGAACGGGAATCTGAGCAAAGCTGAACCCGATAATGAAAACCACCGCTTCCGTTCTCCGCTAGAATGGCGATGGTTTTCACTGAGCTTCCACGCTAACGTAAACGCCCCTATCGTGCATCTCATGCTATCAATTTAGATTCTTTGTGGTATCTAAAAAAGTGAAAGTGAGCATTCAACGTCTATAAAGAAAAGCATTAAATCGACCATTTAATGACGATTCTATAAATCGACGAAATAACTGTAACCTATCCTCTATTTCTCGTCACGATTAGTTCGTATTAAGAACAATAATGGAAAATACGAATCAATAGAATTATCTATGAAAATATTAACTTGTCAATACATAAATCATATTTCGGAAATTTTTTGTATGAGCAATTAAAAATAAATTACGCTGTTGTCCCGGTTTTAAGGAACGATTCGCTGGTTCTGAGAGAAGGCAATTTGGCTTTGCCTGCTTTTTAGAAACAACAAAGGACATCGGATTGATGTGCCATAACTTTGAATTTTATAAGAAATGCTGCCTGAAGAAATACTTCCGTTCCATTGATTCTGGAAGGCGCAGATTTCGTATTAAAATTTAGAATATTTCTAAAGATATTTATCTGGAAGAATCGTAAATTAAAGTTTGAAAATTAATAAAAATTAAAGGGGAGAAAAAATCAAGGGAAATAATGAACAATGGTATTAATTCTATTTGGAGGCAAAAAATAAAGTCTGGGAGCAGGCAGCAGACAATTTTACAATAAATGAGAGACACACTGTGCATTATTGTATTCAATATAATCAACTTCAGACTGCTCTAAGAGATTCTTATGGTGGCAACTGAGAAGTATAGTTCTTTTAAAGGTATCCCGCTATTAATATGTATTCCAACGTAGGCCCACAATTGAAAAAAATTATCACCTGCTATATTTATAGTTGCAAAAAAGGAAAAATTGTTGTGCTTTCTAAAGAGCCACACTTGAAGTTTTTTATCTGAGAGTATAGTTTACCATGCCTAATAAAGCAACTGTACCTACTTTATTGGACGACTGCTATGGCATGCATCACTATGGCCATTTCACCTTTACGAGTAGGGGAGACTTGAGAATCCAGCTAACTAAATAGAAAATTTACCTACTGTATTTTTATTAATAATATTCGAATGATTGTTACCTAAAACGGAAGTTTCTATCTTGAACAAACTTCATTGAGGAAATAATTCAATTTTTGAATATGAAAAAATTGTATGTTACAAAAGGGGCTATCAGAAGGCATAGGTAAGCGTAAATAAAAAAAGGTAGGGAAACACTGCGGCTAGTAATTGGAGGTACGACATTGGAGGCGGGGGTAAGAATGATTTGCTAGTACACTAGTGTCTGATATGAGTTCCTAGGTTCATAATCAATTTAGTGGGAAAAGCGTCGCTGATAGTTTCTCCCCACCATGACCGAATACTTATCTTCACGTGGTTCCGCTGATCTAGCTCCGCCAATCACCGGGTGACTCGAGCTAACGGCTATTTGTCAGTAACCCAAACTGACTTAAGGCTGACTTGAGTCATTATCCAGATACTTGCAACTCTGCTTTATCTTGGATTAGTATTAAGTACTTTACTGTCAAAACCCGTGTTGGGCAATTCGCAGTCCAGTAGTGTGGTTTGTTGCGTTCGTAGCTGCATCCTGCAACTTTCGGTTCTTTGGGTCGTTTGATCAACTTGGTTAAGTTTACCTTTTTTCGATTGATTGAACTTCTCACGCTTAAATGAGCACTTGTTAATTTATAAGGCAAAGGACCATTATGGTTATTTCAGTTATTTTCAAGATATTTGGACCTCATGTGAGCTCTGATTGATCTTATATTAGTTTTTAAGTGCTTGATTATCGAAACCCGTGTGGGCACTTCGAAGTCCCGTAGTTTGGTTACTTTTAGTTCAGTTACGGGCAGTTGCCGTACATTGCTTTTAGTTCACTTAGTATTAGTTTTGGTTTCATTTTTATTACAATCGTAGGTGGTTGACGTCCTCTGCCAATTGTTTGTTTTTATTCAGAGTTGCTTCGTTTTGTCTCTCTTCTTGAGAACGGAGACCGTCTCCACATCGGCCCCAAACACTCAGTTGCTTGGGATCTGACGTACTTGGTCCTTTGTCAAGTGCAACTCGAACTCCTTGATGGCCCTGGATACAAACATACTTCCCGTCCTGGGATGAACTTAGTCGAAGTCAGCCTCACAAGGTCCAAACTTGGATGGAATATTCCAACTCGAGACACGATTGCGGCTGTAACCGGGAAACATGAAAAGTCCTTTTGAGGCTATTTTTGCAGCGTTGGATATGAGGTGTTATCTCCCGGACACTAATATCCCGAAGCCTTTATTAGTGTTGATCACCGGTCATCGCAGCACTAAACTCTGGGTTATTGACGAAATGATCAACTTATGAGCAGACAGGAATCATCATAACTGATGTAAAGATTAAAGCTGAGATATGTACAGGATTTTGCTCCCATGGTACCTAGGGAAAAATCTTTCACCTCCAAAAAAACCGAATAACGTCAGAATAAATTAGTAAAATTATTTAAATTGAAAATAAAATCAATGATATTTATTAACAGACTAATTTATTGCAGGGAAGAACATTCAATACTTAGAGACTAATTTATGTAGAAAAAACCGGAGTACTAAAAATGAGGCTTTTGATACTTCTCAGCATAATCCCCACGAATATTATTCACTTGTCCCACCCATGAACTAGTTATCTGATGCAGTCTTTACTTGTTTGAGTCAGTTTCCAACAAATTATTTGACGTAGTTGTTTTTGAGGTTTCTTCCACGGATTACCCCTTTGAGTGTACAAATCAAATAAAAATTGAAGGGACAGTACGGAGGATAAGGTAATATTTCCCAACCCATTTCATCAAGGTTCGCTGGCATCTACCTTACACTTTTATTCTGTATTTGAGCTTGTTACCGATCATGTTATGAAGTGTACCTACGGTTGCTGCATATCTTATACATCTTCAACAGTGTACGTCTCTCTTTACGAATAATGTCGTCAATGTGAATGAGTTGTCACTTCAATAGACCGGCCAGGTCACTGACGTTTGACCGTTGTGGAACTGTTTTACCCCGGTCCTATACTTCAAACAGGAAATGTTGAGGTTATAAACGCAACATTTTTTATACGTTCGGTCTTTTCAGCACATTCCAGTGATGGCAACCTAAAGTCATGAAACTACTAAACACCATCTAAAAACTTTTTTCTACATCAATTAGTGTCATTAGTTATTGAAGGTCCCTGGTATGTTGATAACAAAATAAGGCTAATGAAACGAATTGAAGTATTTTATCGAGAGGACACGATACAAAGCATTATTGTTAGAATTCCGTCACCTCCGGGGGCGCATATATAAGTTTTACGATTTCACCGAGTTCCAGAACTGCCACCTCACTTGATAATTATGATACATCGGGATTCTCCAGTGTTTAAAGCTTTACAATTACAAACGAAACCCATGTGGATGGTGTGTTTGGTGAAGTTGCCTACGCTACTTTGACAGCCTATATTCCACGTGAGTGTAGATAATTTGATTCGAAATGTCAAAGTTATATGATAATGACGAATCGCTCCTGTACTTACATTAACACAAAGCAGTTACTGTTTCACGAATTATTTCGTTTCATACTATTTTTGGAATCACCTGGAAAATGGCCATTTAGATAGTCTTTAAAGGTTTAAGCACTGAACTCATTCAAATCAGTTTATAGTTTCGTCAATTAATTTTTACAATTGTAAAATATAATAAAATAAATATATATTAGTGAGAAAAAATAATAAAATGTGAAAACAAGTGAACATTTGAAGCTCATCAGGTAATAAGCGTAAATTATAACGAGTGGTGTCCCAGTACGGTATGTTGCACTCATTTCAATCTGGATAATCCAGTCAACTGAATATCAAACTGAAGAAAATCCGAAATCGGGTAAAGTTCGTGGGCAAGGTAGTCCGTAAAGGTTGTTTTAATTGCAAAGACCCTTTGGCCCGAAGACACCAACGCTTCCCCAGGCTGATCAATGGGCAATCCTTTCTGCTTGTAATGGAGTTCCCATGTTTCGGCCTGGGGCTTGGGATTAGGTTACAGTTTTACACGAGCAACTCCAAGGGCGCTACATTGCCTGGGGTTCTCATTAAACGCAAATGACAGTCCATGATGCCGCAGCTTCGTTAAGTGTTCGCTTGTACGTTTATGTTTTAATTAGTGTTTATTTTCAACTGGCACAACGCTCTCGGTTAATTAAGCTATCTTCTTCTGGTGCTCGCGGCTATAAAAACGGCTGCATTCACGTAAAAGTGTCCTTTCTCGTTCTGCCACGATCTTCGAACGCTTTCAACTGATACCGAGGAAGACAACTCATTCTAATATTTCATTTCTATGTAAATGAGTGGATAATCATATTTATCAAAGAAAGAGTTGGTAACACGGAATACTATTACTATATTTGCATTTTGCTCTCCGAATTTATGACTTCCTCTTTTACGGCAATCTACTGTATCACTTTCGCATGACCACTGCTTTAAAATAGAACTGGAGCAACTGATTAGTTTTCAAAATATTCATAAGAAATTGTTATTAATCCCTAAGAATGAAAGTGATTTCAAAAAATATATTAAATGTAATTTTTTCGTCATTACTTCGTTTAATCTATCACACCTACTGTCTTCCCCGCAACTTATATTACATAATTTACAAAAATTATTGACATAAAAAGTGGTTAATTTGGAACGTCAAGATCACAAAGCAACTGTTCACGCTTTTCTTTTCATAGCTACTACAAAATTTGAAGTAGTGTAAATTCTTAACCTTATTTATTATTGTTTCGTTCCAAAATATTTTACTTTACATAGTATCACTATACCAGTATGCGATTTAAATTTACCATTACTTTTTAAGTGTGAATTTAAATGTTTTTAATTTTTATTCTTCTCTGGAGTCAAATTTTTGTTGATGATGATCAATAAATCAATAAGTGATGTCTCAAATTTTATTTGTTTGGCCTTGACAAAGTTACTCATTAATATATTGAGTTACCACAAAGGAGGGGGGGAGGAGGAGGAGAGGAAGTCAGTTTGTCACCGCTGAACCTTCTGTTGATCTAGCATTCATTTATCTTCACCCTCCGGCCCGAGCTTCTTACAAGTTTAAATGCAAACTCCGTCTCAGCGTGCTAAGTGGAATTTGTCTTGTTCTTATACTTAAAGAGCCTGTCAATAAATTGGCGATTTGTTACCCGTGGCATTCATTACTTATTTTCAATAATGTGCTGCTCGACTGAAAGAAGACTGCATTACAACTGCGATGACGTGTCGATACTTGTAGAGTTCTAATAAAATGGTAATGAATTCTGAGTAGAGCGAATAGTGTGTTGCAAATTTTCTGTGACATCACACGTTTTTGAAAGATGGATAAATAATTTTCTAGGACTAAAGGGTAACTAAATCTATTCCCCGTTTTCATACGATCTAAACAAAAACGTAAATTCACTAGCACTTTTAATTATGTTCAAGTACCGCGGTTCCTGTTCTTGATAATTAATACTTGTATTAAAGGAGAGTGTTGTTTGAGAATATTGCCGTTGTTACATTGAATAATCCGAACACTCATATCCGATTTAAAACTTCTATCAATATAATAAAAACGTAACTTGTTACTCATATACTTCACTAAGTTGAACGAATTTAGTTAAAAAATATGCGATTCCGTTGGCACGCGAAAGTCTATGACGTCACCATGCAATGAGATATAATTAAGGGAAATCAGCCATATTTAATTGAACGAAATATGGCGAATATTTGGTTATAATGAACTACTCTCAGATTTGGATTATGTAAAATACGAATCCGTGGCATGATGAGGATAACCAATTAAGTACTTGTATGATTACTTATCACTTCCTTTGACATGACACATTTCACAAATCCGCGGCAGATTTCTAACTCGAATTTTGCACAGTTAGATGCTGCAGCAAAAAAGTTAAGAAATATTAAGGAGTAATAAAAAACGGTTATATTTTTAGTTCCAATAACTAATAGCTTTGATATCAATTGCAAGGACAGGCGGAGTAATTTAAGCGAGAATTGTGTCTTTTGAATTTTATTATGTTTAATAATAGTAAAATGAGAAAAAATTAAATATTATAATTTAATAGATTTGATTGACGATGCATTAAATCTGACGAAAGAATTTATAGTGAGAGTTTCAATGAATTAACTATATTACACATAATTTCTATTTTTGTATAGATGAGTAGGTGGATTTCATTATTGAAGGGTTTTAAGGCTCATGCATCGCAATAGACTTTAATTAAAAATAATGTGACGCAAAATTTAATGTTCTTCACATTGGACGATTTGTGATAGGCAAGATTGAGGGAATTAAATAAAATAATAAATTTTTAAGTTACTGGGGGTGCTTTCAACGCGTGTATTGTTGACCCCCTTAGCGTACCTAGGATATTTTCACTCTATTCGAGTTATAATGCTGATTATGATGAAATATACATTCCGTTGCAAAAAAAGGCCTGACAATGTAAAGGACATACTAGATGCCGGTTAAATAACATGTTTATCAAGAGATTGAAGCATAATTAAATAAGAACACAGACAACGCCCGGGAACCGACATAGTGAAGATATAACTGACAATAAGTGTAAATACTTGCAAGAGTGATCGGTACAGTCATGATCAGAAAGTTCTGTCTAGTACAATGAAAAAGTCTTATAATTTTTATATGGATTTAAAAATAATGTATTTTGAGAGGTATTTATGAATTTAGAAACATTAAATATATCAAATTTTATAACAATTAAGGAGTCTATTTAAAATATTTTAATGTAGGTTAAACGCTCGGGATATCTCAGAAGGGTAATTATTTACATATGCCAGAAAGATAATGAAATGAAATTAACAATATGGGGAACTCAACTGATAATTTGACACGTTTGTTCAGGGCGTTGTCGTAGAGGATTAGGTGTCGCACCTGTTTTTGTAGTTGCCAGATTCCACCCCTCTGTTTGTCTTCCAAACTACTGGTTCGCCTATAGCACGCGTACCAAATTTTCTTCAAACTTATCGCTTTCGCTTCAAGAACTTGTCACTGTTTAAGTGGAAGTAAAGCGCTTGATAGCATAAAGTAATTAACGTATCGGATAATCAATATATGACGTTGGTTCTGTATATCGTAAGGAAAACAAGTGATTTGTTCGTCGTGAATGTAATGTGAACATTCACAGGTGATAATTTATCTCTATGAAACTATCTGGGTGTCCGGCGTTGCATTAGCCTTGAAATTTAATTAATTCGACAATAATCCTTTGGTCAAAGGGCGATTTAATTGGCGTGAATCCTTGATGAGAACAGCCTACACGGATGCCTCCAAACTACAACAGGAGTAGCCTGTAGCGGTTTAACAATGGGACGATGCCTTAGTGTGAATATAGCCGGTATCGTAATGAACCATATCCTGAATAAAACTATTTCAACGACTGAGATTAAACTATAATTACTAGTGAAATACATGGACGATCTTATTGCCATCGTCAAGAGACAAGTAACCGAATTATTTTTCGAACAATTAAACTCAATTAACAATAGAATAAAATTCACTATAGAAACACAAGAAAATAATAGACTTAATTTTTTAGATATGACGATAATCAATGAAAATAATAAGCTTTATACCACGTGGTATTCGAAACCTAACGCGTCCAATACCATACTAAATTTCTTCTCAAACCACGCCCCTTTTTGATTCTTAATGTTGGAGAACAACTTAATTTCGAAAGCTATCCAATTAACAGACTGAATTTTTTAAATAACGCTAAAATCAAAATGGAAAATGTTTTAACAAATAGTTATTTTCCTGATAAACTAATTAAAAAATTATGGTTTAAAAACCACACTAAATTACTAACACCGATCTAGAACTAACATAATTAAACCAGTTGTAATTTATCAGGATACTAATAAAATAATAAAATCTTCACAAACTAACATAAAACAATATTTCACACTAGTCAATAACAAAAAACTGACAATAAAGAACCAACCAGACTCTTCTGAAGAAAATATTAATACACAAACTACAGAGAATATCACCAAAATTAAAGAGAAACCTACGTACATAAGTTTCACTTATGTACACAAATTAACGTATAAAATTGTGAATATTTTACAGCAATTTGATGTAAATGAGTTCATTTTCACTTTTAAACCTAATAATAATATTAGAAACCTATTAACGAAACTGAAAGACAATATTGGTTTGGACAACATTACAAATGTAGTATATAAAATACCATGTAAAAACTGCGATAAATCATATATTGGCTATACAAAAACTAATATTAAAACCAGAATGTACAATCATAAACAAACATTGAAAGCCAAATCGAAAAGTAGAACAGCATTATCATGCCACGTAAAAACTAATAATCATTAGTTCGCATTCGACAAAAAACGTATTTTATACATGAGCAATTTTAAAAGCAAACTCAGATTCGCAGAATAAATTTTTATTAATATTCTTAGAGATCAAATAATTAATTTTAGAAATGAAGGAAGTGAAATAGGAAGCTATTACATTGAGACCATCAATAAATTAGAATAATACTCAATACTATACGTTAATTAATATATACAAGTGATTATGCTACTTTTCTGATTACATACAAAAATAAATAATCGATGTTAATCATACACTATCGATCAACCGATATATATATCGCTTATACTGAGGTTTTCCGCCAGTTTGTAACGAACGACTAGTAGAAAAACACAAATATTTAATATATTAACAACGTAATTTGTACGGAAAAAAGGATATTATAAAATAGTGTATAAGTACAAGGTATGTAAAAATGTTTATATCCTTTTTAAGAGTTTTTAGATCTGATATTGTATAAATCTTTTTAATAATTGAATTATAAACAATATATTGATTGATTTGCATATTATTAGGATGAATATGGCAGTATAACTGCCGAAAGCTACCTCTTTTAAAATATAATAACTTGCAAAAAGGTGACCGTAAATGAGTTTTTACTATCCATTACAATAATATATATGATTCATTTCATCTCTGTCACGCGTGAGTAGTCGAAAACCAAAAATATTATGAAGTATACTCGTCTCGCTAGACAGCTAGAGGAATATAAGAAAAGTTATTCGAAAATTTCGTGTGAATCGCAGACATCTGTTGAGGAGGTCTTGAGGGTGAACGGTTTTGACCTGTGAGGGGAGGGGAGGGGAGAAGTAACCAAAATCTTTGAAAGATCTGTGGGGCGAGCACTCATATGAACTAGATGGCAACGCAAACGGGAAAGACGTACAAAAAAACGTACAAACATTCGTTTTAATTTAAAAAGTTGTGATTACGTTATTTTAAACACATTCAAATTGCTTTATGACGAAAGTCTGGTTACATACGAAATGGTAAGGAGAACTGCAATTAAATTTTCTGCTTTTAATTCAAAATTGGGTCCGCTATTGCAGAATCGTGTTCTCCAAAATTGGAACATTTACGACAACCGCAGTTTGAAACACATTTCTCTGTATTGTGGTCAGGGAAAGAAACACCACGCTCTTGTCTCACCCCTACTGAAAGAAAAAAACTGTAATTATTTGCTTGATACGTGTGCGATTGAACTGAACTTACCCCCGTCGCTGGAAGGATAAACGTTGAATGTGCTGTCTTGGAGCCAAGACGTGACGGTGAGGAACTCTTTCACGAAGCTGGGAACCATGCACCGAAGAATGGCGTTGTTACCGCGGACCACTTCACTCGTCGTCGCACTAACTACGAAGTCCTGCATCACCACTGCAAAAGAAACCACACATCTGCATCAATTTATTGTACAGACTAACCCATTCAGTGTTATGTTGCTGGAGCAGCTTTTATTCAACAACAATAACGCTCATGATGCAATACTATCACACGTGACACCACGTATGCTCAATTTTTAACGATGTTCTAGAATGCCACAAATATTTTCTGATATCCAACAACTAACTACACCAGAGTGTAATTAACAAGTGAAAGTATATCACAGCTATGTGACATGATTTTGTCAGCATGAGTATAATATATTTTCCAAGCTAATAATATGACTCCAATTTAAAATATATTCTATTAAATTTCCGTTCCACTTACTTTCTAATGACTCTATCCTTTAATTTATAATATTAAATAAGTGGTATAATTTTAGAGATTTTATTTTAATGAGGAGGGCAGCTTCAATAGTTGAATTACTGAAATTAATTTAGTCGCATCAGAAAATAATTACTACAAAGACATTTACTGTTTATTCTGTGCAACAATATTCTCTGTGATAAAATTTAATGTTAGGAACTTTCTTTCTCGAGGGTTCTATGGGATCCATAACGTAATTATTACTTTAGTACTGTGTTTATAAATTTTTATAGCACAATGCTAAACTTTGAATATCATATATGCCGCGTCATTATTTACTTTCCTATACTTATATCTTAAATAAATCACTTATTACGTTTCTTAATGCCGCAGTTTACTACACAGCTTTACGACTTTATTCCCACCCATAAACCATAAAAACGTTACGTTATTAGAATTTTGTCCATCAAATAGTTGCTTAAGGTTCTTTCAATTCAAAACTCTGAACCAATACAGTTTATTTTCCTAGACCTGATCAATCCCTTGAGAACCCAAAAAAATTCAACTAATTTTTGTAGACCTTTCCGTACCATTTGCTATAACATCTGTTGCCTTAGCGCGTCTGTTGTGATGACCTAGCAATATGATGGACATGTTTTACGCCATGTCTGTGATTGCGTTCCAAAGCATCTAGTCGCAAATATAGATCCTTAAATTTTATTAATTATATATTACAATATTAAAGAATTTTATGTAACCTTATGCGTTTGAATACTGATACATAAAAACTGATTCCCACATTTTCTTAAAATTCATTTATTAAAACTTGATGAAACGATAATTTTTCTTACTTAATATTGATTAAAATTATTATAGCATTGACCCCAAAAATATAGCTGCAAGGAAAATCGTTTACTAAGAAGAATAATTGATGTTTGTTGATCCCCAATTTAAGTTTTGTATTTTGATGTAGCCATTATGCTGTGTTTATATTGGAACCCAATTAATAAGAGTTTTCCAGTTCAGCGGTAAAAATTTGTTTTTGTGTATAATAAAAATGTAGACCTGAAAACCAAAATTCTCACCCCCCCCAAATCACATTAAAAGCAGTCATATGAAGTTGTAAATGTGGAGAATCAATTTATGGCCTTAAACAAGGAAACATTTATCGTTATGTCCCAACTAGAATACGAATCTAGCAAAGAAAAAAAATCGCACAGACTAATTAGGACTTCATTTTCAAGTATCGCCACAAACTCAAATTCGGAACGAACACAGGGGAAACAGAAAAATATGATAATGAATATAAGGGTCACAGTTGTTTACAATGCTAAATTAATCTCAAAATAAACTGAAAAGACTTACGTTATGATGAAAATGAAATAAAGAGTTCTCAATATATATTGGATTCAACCGAATGGTTTTATCAGCAAAACCTTTTCAGTTTAAATTATTTAAGAGTACTAATTTTTATTCTGTCATCAAATAAACTAATAAAGGTGGAATAGCAATTTAAATAAATTAAAATGTGTGGAATGGCAGAAAAATGAGGCAAAAGTATTGAATCATTCGTATATTCATTTCAACTGTTCAATGACCGAAAAAAAATGTTGACGTTTACTGCAGTTAGTTTCATAACATGTACACACAACCAGGTAATCCAAAATAAAAGTGATCATAACATTTAATTTTGCGTCAACTGATAAATAACCATTATAATTTATACTGTATCATATTTACCTCTTTTTAATTTATTTTAATGTTTGTATATTTTTGTGTGCAGGCCTACTATTACATCCTGCTGCTGAATTTACTTTTACATTTGTAATTTGTTGTACGCTATATTTCTAGCATTTACGTTGTTTCAAAACGTGGTAGTTAGAAGCTAATGCGAGGAATTGGAATGCATACCTGTGAAAGGATTGACAGGCAAATCAGATAATAATTTATTCCGAAAAATATTGCTTTGTTAATTCAATGGAAAGTGAATATTGACGAGTTCTGGGCCGATTGAAGTGGAGCAGGTTCTTTGCTATTGCACTGGTACAAATGTAAACTATCGATCAAAGCTGTACTTTGTAAGCTACAAACGATTCTAGGCTGGAACTGGATATGGAATGGACGAATTTGATAGGAGAAATGGCAGAAACGGCAGAAACCAGGTTAATTATACCTTCGATATCCTCGTCGAACTTCAATTGTATGATACGCAAATATTAAACAATCACCTTTCGCATATTTTTTTTAATTTTTTGTCGAAACATTCATACTTCAGCCGAAAAAATTCTTAAAACATCGTTAAGATTCTTCCTCTCAAAATTGCGGTACTATTTTTGTTATTGAGTATTATTATTTTAGTCTCCTTCGAACTAAATTAGTCTAATCCGTTCGAGAAAAGAAACCGAAGGCAATCATCTTTGATAATTATCAGGATAATTGTTTTCCTTGCGCAGTTTTTTCAGTTTCTTTTTTCCTTTTATAGTGTGTGATGATTCGAAACGCAGAAAGTTCTAAATACCACATGGTACTAATAAAGTCCTCGAAACATTTATATGGGGTGGCAACGCTGTCATAGGACAACACTGAAGTTAGGGTCGCAATACGTCAAGAGGACGACAATGAGAGATAAACAAGCGAATTCAGTGGCTGCGAGTGTGAGCGGACTCTACGAGTGCATAGAAGACATTTGAAAATTAATAGCGAAAGGGTCTCTATTTTCCTACCCAGTAAGGTTTCAGGCAGGAACATTCCCTTTTATGCATATGATCTTAGGATCTACTAATGAAATGCACTAACCATTAAGAATATTCTGTGATACGATAGTACGATATAATTATACATAATTACTACAGTATCTTATAATTAAAATTATTCATAATATATTTATTTTAAATATCTTATATATCTGCATACCCTATTTCTACATATTCTCCATTGCCCTGCTTCATTCACTGGTCCAAAATTCTTTCTTAATATTTTCCTTTCCCATCTTCTCAGACACACTTCTTCTGTCATGGTTATTGTCCATGTTTCCGAGCCATAAGTCACCACCGGTCTTATCATCGTTCGATAAACAATCACTTTCAATTTCTGTTCAGAATACGTGACTTGAGAATCTTAATTATGGCCCAGTAAGATCTATTTCCTGTTAAAATCCTTGATTTTATTTCTTTATCTATGCTGTTATCATTCGTTACCAGTACTCCCAAGTACTTATGCTTCTCACAACTCTCATAGTTGACTCCATTCAGCTTTATGAATTTGTTTTACATCGCAGTGTTTCTCCTGGAAACGAAGAGATGTTGTGTTTTGGCATTATTCACTCGCCTTCTTTTCCAGCCTGACCAACCCTTCCTCTAGCTCATTAAGTTTTCTAGACAACACGCACACATCATCCGCGTATGCTAGATTCTGGTTCATGCTGGTAAACAGAGTGCCTCCTGGATTGTTGATCTCCACTGTTCTCACCACTCTCTCCTATACTAAGTCGTAAGCCTTGGTTAACTTCAAGCTCCTTAGTAAGGTTTCATTCTATTTTATCTTGACATTTTTTGCTGTTGCGAGCCATTTGTATGAGCCTTATCAGTTTATATAGATGCTCCATGTCTGACACAGTTGTTTCCTTTCCACGCTATAATAAGCCTGCTTGAAATCCACAAAGAGCTGGTGTATATCCACTTTATATTCGTGGCACTTCTCAATTATTTCTCTTATAGTGAAGATATGATCCATCGTGGATCCATTCTTTCGAAAACCACTCTGATAATCTCCAAGAAATTCTTCTTCGAGTGGAGTGAGTCTCTTAGCAATGACATTGGTTAACACTTTGAATACCAAACTGAGTAAAGCTATGCCACGGTAATTTTCACATTTTGCATTGTCATTCTTCTTATGAATGGCCAAGTTCCATTCCTCAGGCATCACTTCTTTTTCCCATACTCCGGCAATAGGTTGATGGTCAAGACGTGTCAAAAACTCACCTCCCCCCTTAATCATCTCTGATGAGATGTAGTCATTTCCTGGCACCTCATTATTCTTCAAGCTTTTAATTGCTCGCCTAACTTCCTCTATTGTAGGTGCGGGTACTGTCTTTTCACGCAGTGCCACGGCTGGTCATTATTGATTTAATTTTGTTCTGGTATTCCAGTCTTTATAGTTACATTAAGCAATGCACTGAAATATTCCGTCTACTGATCTAAAATCTGTCCTACTCCTCCTATAAAATCTCCTTCTGTACCTCTGCAGAACACACTGCGTGGTTGAAAACCTTTCTTCGGCTCCTGAATTCTGTTATAGAGTTTCCTTACTTCCTTGGTATTTTATTCCTCTTCTAGTTCAGTAATCTATTTCTGCCAGCTTCTCGTTTCTTTCTTCTTGAATTCTTCGATATTACATCATGTTACCCTGCATATCATTTACTTCCTTGCCTTGAATTATGAAGTATGCTTTAAGATAATAATTGAGATACCATCATATTCTGTTGAGTATTAACTGTTCAGTGATTCAATTTTTTTTCTTAATTACTATATAAGAAGTCAATATTTTGTACACGAACCTTATAAGCAATGATAAACTTTCAAATTACCGAATACACACTTAATTCACATAGAAAAGTGTTTATTAAAGTTGTTACTCTGGTGACCTGATTCAGATCCACAGTTTGAGCTTTTGGATTGCTTCGCTTTTAATAATCTTCCCTTCTTCTTCCAATGACTCAACAGCCCTCTTGAGGGCCTAGGCCTACCGAGGCGGCTGCGGACTGTCATCTGGTGTGACACATTCCGAATTTGGGGTGATACGAATAATCTTCCCAACACCCTTTAATTTTATTGTTAAAGTCACATATTATCTGTTGAAATTACAGATTTTTCATTTCTTTGATGTCATTAGTTTAAATTTTGCAATATTCTTTATGACTTGCTAAATTACTGTTGTCTCTGATTGATAAATATAGTTCACGTGTAAGTTGGCAAGGTACCTTCTTCCGTTTGTCATCTCCGTTTCTTTAGGGAAGCAAACGTCAATATGGTTAATTTCGTGCCATCATGACATCTTAGGAGAGAAGCGAGATTCACTTCTCCTTTGGCTCTGCTGTCCATTGAGGGCCTGGACCTACCGGGTCGACTGCGGACTGTCATCTTGCATGACACGTTTTGAATTTGGAGTGACACGTGGTCAGCATATCGATTATCCAGCAGTCTTACTCCCGTCTTCGCGACCATAAGCGAAATTCACATTTTATTGAAACTGATAACATCTGGGTGCAAAATGTAGAAATTTGGAAATTGAGAAAAAATGTCACCTTTAAATTTAAAAACTACGCTCACATATAAGATTACGATTCGTTATTTTAAAAAGGTTCGAAATAAATTAGAGTAAAATACATGAAGCAATATTAAAATGTCGAAATTAAATCCATTGATCAGAATGAAAGCAACATTTTGCAGATTAGAGATAAACTGAGGAATAAGCGAACCAGAAAGTGTAATAAAATTTATATTTAGCTAGGTAGACGTTTGTAATCAAGCTAATGCCAATGGTTGTCTGAGGCTCCTATTGTTCCGTTGTCAGACCTCGCAAAGCGGAAAGCAATTTCCCTTCAAACCCACTCTCCACAATATGAACGTTTATTTACGTGTGGTCATTGTGGTTTCATCCTGAGCTACATGATCCTCTTATCCCAAGTATACACTTAATCATCCACTGTTTTCCAACTCTCGACATGGAAAGAGAAATAGTGCGCAGAAACATTCATCTCAACATTGGCCTTCGTTGCAAGTTGAACTAGTGAGGATGGGATAATATATATAAGCCGAATACCTGTTGTTTCATAACACTTATTTAGAAACATGATTTGCATCTGTTACCTAAAGAATGTGGGAGAGTAAAACATTATTCTGCAATGTGTTTACTGTCACACAATGGACAACGAATTGACTTATAAAGATATTAACATTTTAATAAGGATTAAACATAAGAAATTATTTTAAAAATAAAAAATGCATAATCATAAGCCATTAAGTACAGAATACATCACAAAATAAAGATTTAAATGTCATAAAGATGTTCTGTATCCAACATGATGCTAGTTGTTGGGAAATATATAAATGTTAAATATAACAATGTATAAATATTTAAATTCAGTTTTATAAACTACAGTATGTTTTCGCCAAGTATGTGCACGTCGAGTGTTTTTGTGGTACCTAGAATAATGGCGGAAAAGATACTCGAAATTCAAAACGGGGACGCCTCAAAAATCCTCTAGCAAAAGTGAGATTTGTTGTTTTCAGTGATAAGCATGGTGAATATAATATTCTGTGTACATAGTACGAATACAAAATAACTAATTCCTTCTCTGCAACTTCTCTCCCGTATTAAGTTTTAGAGTAAACGTTTCACTACCAATCATGGACACTAATATATTATCTACATTTGAATGCATTTGTTTACTGTTCTCTGGAACTGCTGTAGAAATACTGTGGGAGTCCTTTGGGAAAGGGAAACAAAAAAGTGAGAAGAAGTGCTATGAATAACACCGTACTGATTATTATACCTCGGTAAAAAGAAATAGATGCTTCAAGATCAACCATCGTATACCCACAATGTCGCTTTCTTTGCTCTGTAACCTACAACAATGAAAATATCCTAAATACTGGATCAGGACCTGAAACATCAATTACAAGTTAACTTTTTACACCGCCGGAACCGAATACACTCGGTTTCAGGAGCGTCCGAACCGAGTATAACTTATTTTCGTAGGAAAAAACCTAAACAGAGCATTCTCGCATCCAAATTCAACAATAGCTACCACTAACGTGGTTGATAGCTGGCGCCCACAAGCGAATAATTCAGCAGCAACTACCCTGGGAATCCAGGAATCAGCTGTCGCACCAGCTGGAAAATAACACACTCTTAGTAAGTTTTTGCATAAACGAAAATAATTGGTTCAGTTTTGTGTTTATGTCATACTTCTGTTCTTTCATTTATTTCATCATCAAAAATTGACTTCCACAGATTTAAGAAGACTTCGTCTGACTTTCCCAATTGATATAGAATAGATTGTTGCGGAATTTTCTCTATAATAACCGCTTTGATATTAACAAGGAAGCGTAGCACAAGGGAATGTTGCAATAATTGTCATTGATGCTCAATGGACGAAAAAATATGTTTATTGGGAGAAGTTTACGTCTTATGGATGAAAAGTTACGTTTACTTAAATGCGCATAAAAAGTATTTGGCGGTTATGAATTATATACCCTCGCAAGTATTTAGCAGTTAAGTGGTTAATAAAAAGACAAACATCCACCATTTTTGTGTAATTATAAATTTTAAATCTTGTAAAATTAGAAGATGATTTATCATCAATATCATAGAATATTCTAGAATTGTACAAGGCCCGATCCTGAAGTAAATATCAATGCGATGTTTGACAGCTCATATTCGTTTTTAATTATTGAACCAAGCTTCCTTTCCAAATATTGATCTGAACCGATTACGTCGTCTGTACTTTCTGCTCCAAGTCCTAGGAAACTCCCTGTGTGCTTTCTCTTTTAATTTTGGTAACATAGTGTTATATGCAAGAATAGAATACAATGGAAGTTAAAGTTTGGGCAAACAGAGGGCAATAAGGGTGGGGATCCTTATTCGTCAGTGATTTTGAAGAAGGTGTTTTTTTGGCTCTGGACGTAGTATCCGTTGCAGGGAATAACACAAATTGTAGAATTTACAATTTTCATGTTCAAAATACGTGAACATTATGAAAGCAAAAACACATATCGCTGGAGATCAAAAGAATTTAACAATACTTGAAATATGAGAGTTATTTGAAAATTCCGCAAAAAGCGTATATTGAAACTATTTTAGTTTGAAGTAATCCCTGGACGAATGTAGAAAAATTTTAGAGAAATCACAAGGCGTTCCGGGAAAGAGCGAAAACAAATTTTTTGCTAATTTATTAATTAATTTCTCAACCTTTTTAGCTTAAAAATCTTTTGGATGTCGTCTTTATATCTTACGTACAAATTGATTTTTTTAGGGGGAAGCCAGAATGCCCTACCATTAGCCACTATCAAATTTTGTTTTTCTCGGAAACAGTTATAGGTACATCACTGAATTTTACACAAATTATTTTTAGTCTCATGATTTGTGTGTGGAAGCAGAATAAATTATTTAGTACACTCATAATTTTAATCATTAATTTCTTTATCAACACCTATTCTTATGGGAAAATTCTTATAAGTCTTTTATCTATAACTAATAATAAAATTACTTTATCTGCTATCACACGCATACCGTAAGGTTAAAAATAATCTGTGAAAATTTCAGTGCTGTATCTATAACGGTTTTCCGAGAAACGGGTACCTAAATATCACTATTTCAAAATTAGCAAGTTACGGCAATCTACCTCCACTTAAACGTTTTTTGTCTTTTGACAGGCTGTTACCCAGAGAGGCACACACAAGCATCAAAAACGATTGTGGGTATGACTTCCCGCTAAGTGAACACTATTCCCCTTTATCAGATCACTTCCATCCCTTTCGACTGTGCCTGGAATCTTGGTCCGACTCTGGGTTTCACCACGTTTCATCAACAGCAATGAAATGGCACAAATCCTCGGTAGAATTACGTTAAGAAATGCCCTGACATTGTTCAGAAACGTTATTCTCGTCGGAATCCCGTGAAAGTTTAAAACTCGGCAGCCATCGGGCTGACCGCTTTCTCACACAAATTTTCTTTTAGGATTATCTAGCGATAGTTTTGAAATCCCGACAAATATTTATAATCGGCGGTATTTAAAAATAACATGTAACAGTTCTACGAACATATGTGGCACTTTGGATCATAGAATATGGGGCCTGGACCGTTGGAGAGGATTAGTTTAATGTATAAGTACTCTTTTATTTTTTCTTGGTTAGTTGGTTTTTAATGAAATATTTTCCAATCGCTGAAATGTGTTCTTAAAAATTTCCGCGTAACAGCTCCACTTATTAATTACTCATAATTATAATAATTGAAGAATTATTCTTGTTCATTAGCGTTCCATTACAAGCTTTTTATTCTTTAAAAGTTTTTGAAATAATAAAAAACGTAATTCAAAGATCTCGTCTACGGCACCTTCCATGTCTTATATTCAAGATAAATACCATTAGTACGAATCCAATTTTTCGTTGTTTATCCTTAAGCTACCGGTCTAAATAGCGCATAAATAAATTGAAAACATTGGATCCGTTAAGATACTGTGCGTAATTTTTTGGTCACATTCGTATACAGAACTTCTAGCTAGCTTTTGGAATGTGTTGATGTGATCTGTTCTTTACTGTGAAATTCCTAAGCTTCACTTCAGCTTTTGGGTCTCAAGATATTTCAACTGACTCGAAAGAAATGACAAGGACTGACCACGCTTGCCATTAAATTATCAACGTTATTTAATGTGGCGCGGAACCTGAACGGCGAACGTTAAACGAATCTTAATTAGGGTGTGTTGAGATGTAAAATAGAACGTTGATTAAGCTGCGACGGCATTTTAATTCCCAAGGTTGTAACAAAAGAATTATTAGCAGTCTGTGCGGCCGCGTTAACTACATGCACAAACCCCACACAATAGTATGGCTCTGCTATAATGAAGAGTTCTCTTTTTTTTTGCTTTCATTTGAATATTTAACCGTGCGAAGAACAAAAGCGCGGAGTTGCAAGCGAGTTTTCCGACCGTTGGAAATTCTGCTACGAATACGGATGGGCTCAGAATTTCTGTACTTTCTTTCGATAACTGATGTGATTCATTTTCCGTCCACTTGGGTAATATATGTTTATATCGGATATTTCTAGATCCTTGCTTTTTACTGTTAAACACAAATTCCGTGAAAATTACAGGCAGTGGCGGTTAGGAAACCATTCCGTTTATTTTCAAACACGTTTCTCGTTTGATTAAACGGTCCTGATATTGTAGGATAGTTGTCCGAATAAATGAAACTACGTCATGCACTCTATTTTAATTACCTAAAACCCTACAAAGCTGCAATAAAAACCTTACATTTCTCAGTAATGAACGGTCATTCATGTCTGCTTATAATCAAACACGTTCCCTGTGCAATTCGTGTGGCTTGATAAATAACTATAATTAACTTTATTTTCTTAGCCCACAGTGCGTACCCCACGTTCAATTGTTCTGATTGTTGTAATATACAGAACCTGTTATTTAGTTACCGGATTCTACAAGTATTCAGCATATTTCTTAGGTCATAGTCCTTATCTTAATCCACAGTTCTATGTCCCCCTGCTCCCCCCTCTCCTCTCTCTCTCTAATGTAATGAAGCTGGAGAATAATGTGGCCGGTTCCCCTAACTTCAGTCCTCATTCTTATCTGGGGCTGACATCTTTTACAACAGCATACATCACCTAGCTTTTACTAATCTTCATCTGCACAATACCAACGTGATACCTTTGTTTACGGGCGATACTTATTAACAGTGCAACCGTATAATTCATACTGTAATAATATTATTACAATTGTGTGGAACGGAAAGGAGGAAGAAGTGACACACGACTGCCGCAGTATCGTTGGTTGTGATAAATTAGTCTTTAGTAGGAGTGCGTAGCATTTTTGAGTTTGGTGGTTTTGTTGATAATTGGAAGTTAATTTAAAGAAATTAATACTCTATTGGTTAAATGTATTGTTTCGGGTGTGCAATATTGACAAAATAAGAAATGTTATATTCTTGCTCCGACTCATCAGTATCTGCGATGTGTTTCCATACTGAGCTGCCGGAGTATAACAGCTAAGTGTAGGTTATTGGACATGGACGTAAGTAATTAAACTCCTGAGTATATCTTCACTATAATAATACTTACCGATTATTAGTAACTTAAATGAATTTAACGGCAAAAGAAGAACTACTTCAGAGATTTATATCGTTTGATTTGACGAGTAAAAGTCAAGTAAGAGGGGAACAGACAAGATTTATGTGTGGGAGAGAATTTGGCTATGTTAAAAAAGGCCGACATTGATAACAATAAACAATTTCTTTTCAAGGGCTGAATAAGATAAATTTCAGGAAATGGTGTTGTGCTTCATCCCAGCTAACTGAGGCTGCTGTCATTCGCGACTTGATACATCAGATGGCAAGAAGAAAAAGCAAGAAGAATTTCTTACAATTTCATCTTATCGGGCGCTTTACTCGAGTAAAACCGGGAGTTCACATAGACAGCATTAATTATTTTTGACTGACTGGTATACAACTTAAACTAGTTTATACGAAACACTCGAGTTTATCCTGCATTTATTTGCCTCGTCCAAACTATTCAGAACCGTGGAATTATTTTTCCTGTAGCCTTTTTTTCCCTCATGCAAGTTCTATAAAGCTTCATAGTACTAAATTTTGATATACTCGTAGTTACTGAGGATAAATATAAATGTACTTCTCTTACACGTTTACGAAAAATATTTAAGTAAAATTTATTTAATCAGGAATTGAAGCTTTAACATGAGTTATGTTCCTGAGAATACGGAAAATATGAAGCAATTGTTTGTAGTTTATAAGAAAAACCGACCAATAGTCTCAATTATCGACAAATATTCATTAGTTTTTGACTGTTGAAGGGATAATCATGTGAAAATCAGAAGCAAATTATCATTTTGAAGGAGTCAAAGTTTTAACTAGATCAAGAGTGACAGTATGAACCTCAGCGAAGCCAAAAAATATTTATTCGAGGCTAATATCGGTAGTTTTCTCACCACAACATCTGCGCGTGCTCGGTGAGTCGTACATAACATTGATTGAAATTGCCCCACACGTTTAAGAGTGGAGGTATAACTATTTGTTAGACCCTTAATAGGTGAAAAACTTGAACTTATCGATGCCGGAATGTAATAATTAAAACAGTGACTACCGTAACCCCGAAATCGACACCAATCGCAGTCGTTATTGTATTATTTTTGTCCCTCCTTCAATCCTCATCCATGTTTTCCTCATACTGTTAGGGTGAGTGACACTATAAATGATTATGGCTCTGTAAACTATTTATTTGACGAGAATATAGGCTGATTTCAAATATTTTAAATATGCAACCCCGTTATAACCCTACGTTTAGGGTTGTTTGACTGGTCTTGCGTCCATAGTGATTGTTCCTGGACGTAAGTGACGTGTATACTGAGTTTGTCTGAGATTTTTCCACGCCCTAATTAATAACATAGTTTACAATAGAATGAACGTATAAGTGTTATATGAATAATATGCTTTATTCGTGAAAATTATCCATCGGGATACTGACCTGTCGGGCAAGTGTCAATTGGGATACTGGCCAGTCGGGTAAGTGTCAAATAGGATAATGAACTGTCGGGCAAGTGTCAATTGGGATACTGGCCAGTCGGCCAAGTGTCAATCGGGATACTGGCTAGTCGGGCAAGTGTCAGTCGGGTAAGTGTCAAATAGGATAATGAACTGTCGGGCAAATGTCAATCGGGATAATGAACTATTGGGCAAATTTTAATCGGGTTAATGAATTGTCGGGAAAACGTTAATATGAATAATATTGTGGGGAAAAAGTGTCTGTAGACTAACAATAAATAAAATGCAATACAAAGATCCCATTCTTCCCTATTCATGTAATTAATCAGTAAACTATTCATTAATTATTCTATTTCATATTACAAAATACGATCACGTCTACATGAACTGTCGCTTGTCAAATTACTAGTAAATACTTCAAAGGTACCACAAAGTTACTTCAACATTAGATAAGACCAAGAATTTAGTTGAAAATTATTACACAATTTATTAGTTTTCAATTTATTAATAACAAAAGCATAATATTTATCTAAATTGTTTTTTTTCATTTATAACATTATAAATATGGCTTTTAGTATTATTAACTGTAATGTATTTGTTTCCTCATATATATCCATTGAAAAACAATGATTTGTTACTTTACAAAGGTTAGATAAAAGAAGTAACTCCTTTAATCCGTAAACCGAAATACAATCTGTGATTATATACTCAACTGTAAAAATGGATATATCTGTGAAGTTCAACTTTTCTGAAAAGCTAACACAAGTTGATAAAACGGGATTTTATTTCCATCCCCAATTTATATCTTTCTAAGGTGTAAAAGTTGGGACGGTAGGATAAACAGTTTTCAGTGTTATTTTAATCTCTTTTATGTTATTTTATAAATAAGTTATAATAATTTTTTTGGATAAGCTAACATACAAATATGAAGCAACTTTTTGGGTCTTTCCAGTAAATTAAAACAAGAATAGGGCAGTATTATGCAAGTACGTAAATAGGTGTTGCGGTAGAAAATAATGATAATGCAATAGGAGTATAATTATTCTTTATTATAAACTTCCAAAGGAAAGTAAGGACGCTATATTTGGGCCTGTACTACTGCATTAAAATTTAAAATGAAATTAGTTGACGACTGAACTTATTTATGTGCACCTCGTAGGTGTGAACGGGATTACTGTGTAGCATACTAAAATTATGTGTAACGACGCTACACGAAAAAGAAAGCTTTGCCAAGTCGTCTAACCTCGACATCAAATTTATGCAAAAGGGTCTCAGTCCGTATAATATGTCAAAATTAGAGCATATATCTAGAGCTGTAAACGCCCTCAAAATTAAATTTCTGCGCCATTTCATTTTTACAGCAGGCTAAGATTTTCCTGACACACAGAACCCACTTTCAAGTTTATCATGCAAGTACGAATCAGTGCTCTGTAATTATCTGTAATTATTAAGTAGACCATGGAAAGAATTAACATGTAGGTATGCAAATCAAAGTAGGATGATTGCACTTTGCCGTATGGCATTATTTACATATCAAAAACCCTAACCAACATGCAAAGTTTGGAAAAGACAGGTCTTTTTTCCTCGATCAGATCTGAGCCAAAATTGACTAAAATGCTTTATTGTTAATCATACTCCTGGTTTAGAGTAACTGAAGAGTCGTGGCCGAAACAAACTATACTGTACTGGGGGATTTTTCTCTTTTGTAGAAACGCACGAGAATAGTAGAGCAAAGTAGTATGGAACTGGAAATCACCTTAAAGGACCGGTGGTATCCAAGAAATGAACCATTCATGTTGAGCAACAATAAACAATAAAATTTTCAGTGATGAAAGCGGTTGCTCATTAATGCTCAGCACGAAAAGGTTTTTAATTTTCAGCAAGAATATTTCTCAGCCTGACGTCAATCATAAAAATCCGTCACGTCACACAATAGCAACATTTCTAGAAAAGTTACGGGAACGTATACAGCGCCGACGTTAACATTAAGAGAGAAGATCGTACCTATGAACAGGTTTTTAAAGAGCACGTATAAATGGTGTGTTCATAAAGAAACTGAACTTTTGAAATAGTGTGCCAAGCGACAGATGTAGCGCGTTGCACCTAGCGAAAGGTTTAGACAACAAATTGCCATTTGCCGAGTTTTCCTTTGACCGTTACTTTGCGAACTCCAGTCACGAAAGTGAGCACTTGCACAAACTTTTCGTCGGATTAGTGATAACGAAAGATCTTGAAAAACAAAGTGTGTGTAAAATTTTATTAGAAACTAGGCAAATCTTTAACAGAGACATTTCAATTGCTCAATCACACATACGATAGGGAGGAATGTATGAATCATTGAAGTTGGTGGACGATGGGTCTCCTAAAAAAAACACGATTAGAAAACAGAACCATGAATACCCTTATTTTCTTAAGTATATAATTTGCTCCATTTATCAGCAGTGTTTTGGTTTTAAAAATTATTAGTCACTTTTTGAAAGTGTGACCTCAGATAATTAAAATGTTGTAGACGGTATGTTCACGTCGTTTTTACTGTTGAAAAGAATTATCAATAAATTTTATATTTCAGAAATCATTCAAATTTTCGATCGAACTTATACGGTCTTTCACAATGTAGCGAGCTTGTTTTGTTCTTTTTGCTCTCATTTTTCTGTAGGAGGAATACTAGTGGTACAAGCACTCCAGCTCAGATGCATTTGGCTCCAGTCATATTTAAAATAATAAGCAAAAGTCAAGTACAGAAATTACTTAACATTTTTCAACGACGACGAAGTAACAGGGGACGAAATAATTGACTAGTATAACAAGAGACTTTCTTGTTGGAATCTAACTTACCTCCTTAATTGGAGAGCTCGAGGCGGATCGAATCACGAGGATATACTTCGGAAAGCAGACATCCACAAATTAGCGCAAGAGAGAGGAATTTTCAAAATTATCTTCGGTGTCTTTTAGCTATGAGACTTAATTGACATCTCAGGTAAATAATGAAGCAACGCGGAACGAAATTTAACAATTGAAGTGGCTTAATTAGGGGAAAAGAAAAGACTGAGACTTCAGCTACGTCTAGAAATTCCTGAAACTGAGTCCCCCATAACTTTTCTATCCGAAAAGCCAAACAGACTTGTGTTTCTTATATTTTATATCCATATTTACGGACTGAATACCAAAACCGTTATTTTCAGCAGAAAACTATGTAATATAAAAATATTGCTATAGTCTTAACATATTTTTGTGCAAAAACGACTAATAAAATAATATATGTTTGAGTTATTATCTGCAAAAATGTACTATTTACATTCATTTTCAAATTAACACATTAACTTACAATGTGAGTGCAATAAACATACACAAAAAGAAAATAGTAGTGGTTTTGGGAACAAACTGAAGTCCATCACAGGCGTGCATTTAAGTAATAATATTTTCATTCCAATTGTTGCCTTGTGTATTTACATATTCTCACTAAATAATATAGCTGAACCAAACTGCTTATAATTATACTCCTTTTTAAAGATCGGCGGAGAGGTAACGGTGAAATAAATTCTACATGAACATTATTTCGTTGACTAATCACAAATATCAGATTATTTATCTGATTCAAAGATAACTTTAATGCCTCTAACAAAATTAAATTTTTTCATCAAAGTGAAATTAAATTATGTACAATACTATATTGACTTTACAACCAATTGCCTGTAAAAACGCTTATATTAGCATAAATGTCAAGATAAATCAAAATGTAATCTCAGCTAAATACTTAAAAAAATGACTTGAATTTTTAGGATTTAAAAATTCTCCACGTAGTTTGAATCCCATCCAAAATTAAAATTCAGTCACATTGCGCTCGTCTTCTAAACAATATAATAATTTGCTCCGTACAGAATAAAATTATTGTCATAACATAACGTAATTTCATAAATAATCGTCTCCTTACTTCACTGATTATCCAAGCTATAACATTAACGATATTTTAATTATAAGTTTGATGCTTATATATAATTTTCGCTGATGATATATTATCATTGTCTCTTAAATTGTATATTAATTGTAATTAAAGTGACTTCATTAGGAATGTAATAGATGAATTTTTTCATTGCAATTCATGAATTGTAGGGCTTTGTTTTACAAATAAACGTATTATTTATATACTGATAGCAAATATCAATAAAGGATTACAGTTCCTCTCATACAAATTATGATCAAGTGGTAAAGAAACGAAAACTTCAAAAAACAAAAGCTGAGATCTAGAGGAGAGAAACCTGAATTGAGAGAATAGGTCGGAAACCTTTCGTAGATGTCCAGGGTTCAATTACCGGTCCGTTATAGATTTTTCTTCCTGATATTACAAATAAGAAACGAAAACTTTCAATCACATTTATATTGACTATAACTGAGTCTGTATCTACGGTTTCTTCCCCTATAATATACTTTCTGTTATAAACTTATTTTAACGTTAAAATAAAGTAACGGATTTCTAATCTCCAAATAATGTTGAATCTATAGCAGTCACAAAGTATTTTCTCTTATTATTACTATTATTAGTGAGAGATTTTTACTATATGTCATATTATTTCTTAAAAATATTTTAAAGAGCTATAACATATATTTTGTTATTTTTTTATCATTTTTACAATACTGGTGAGATGAAGAAGAAGAATGGTAAACATTTCTTACATTTTGCTTAATAGATGAAAAAACGTAATTTGGGACGGCTATTATTGTACATGTTTAAATAAAATATTATAAGTCATTAATAATATATTTTATGAGGCTTTTTGGATCAAATAGCTCTTAATCAAACAACTTTAGGTCCTCGTAAGTGATTTTATATGCTTTTATTAATTCAACTTGGGAGACATTTTAAGGAATATAACAGCAGATGAATGTGACTGTGATGCCTAAAGCTACTTTGATCAATTAAACAGGATAAAATTACTTATTAACGTGGTTTTAAAATAAAATTATTATAGATATAGGTAAAATAATTATCAATTTTTAATTTTAATTTCCAATTAATTTGTTTGAGCCTATGTGAAAGATTCATTGCAATCGAAACAGACTTGAGTTGAAATTGGCTTATTAGTTTCTGTCTGTTTTTTTGTTGGTTGTGTAAAGTAGATTCGATAAAACATATTTTGTCTGGGAAAAAAAATTCATACCAGAACGAGTAAAACGATTTATACGATTGTCAACTTCAAGAGTTCTTCATAATATGACAAAAGCCTGCTTCTCTGAAACATATTTTCCATTAATTTGGGAAATACGTCATAAATGCTTTCGGTAGACTGACGCAGTAAGCTTCACGTAAACGCAATTCGTCCTGGCCGAATCCAATCCCAAATCGGGAATAATTCTGATATTACTCTGTCAGCGGTTCCATCAAATCCTTGGCAATGGGGGAAGAGGAGAGTAAATATTGCTTCATTTCTTGATTTCCAATAATCGAGTTTTCTGTGCTCCCTCTCCTTAACAAACTTTATCACTGTAGAGCGAAAAGTCGCTTCCAATATCGCCGAATGTCACGAGAGCGTAGCGCAGCGCTCTCCTAAGGTTCCAGGCTTCCTAAATAGCAGCGAAAAGTCTTCCTAATCAAATACTTCACCGTTCAAAGTATGTAACGATAGTTAGAATGCTAACATTAATCTACTAGGGAATTGTGCACAACGTCTGTTTGTGGACTGCGTACTGGTGCGAATAACGATATTCAGTCACGCAATTTCTTTCATCACCATAACCTACATTTCCATTTTACGAATAACACGTAGGCATTATGGAATTAAAAATTGTTTACTCGCCGGAGTCGGCTGTTAATGCCTTGAGGCTGGTAACTCAGAGTTGATTAAAATTGTTTCCCATCCGGTTCGAAGAAAGAGTTAGCATGAAAACGATACCATCAGTCCCTATCAACTGTCAGAACTGCATAACAAAATGTATCCAAATGAGTTCCATTAACATATAAAATTCTATAATTAACATGAAAAGCATCAGGTTCTGAAATTTCTCATATTTTTGTAGTAAAAGTTCTGAATTATATTTATTTTCAGTTTGGACTATAAATAAATCTTAGAAATAATTATTGCAAGACGAGGGACTGTTGTCTTCAAAACAATAAATAAAACAATTATCTAGTCTAAGGAAGTAGAAATGATTTCACCGAAAGCTCACGCTATCACGGCACTGGTGGCGTGCAGAAATGGCTGGCAAAAAGCAATAAACACCTGGTCCAGCCTGACCGTCTACAAATGACGTTGACGAACTTCGAACTTCTTGTAATTCCTTTCTCCAAAGCCAAATTGCAACTCTCATCTGGGTAAAGTTAGGCAACAACTAGGTTAAAATACTATTGAAAACACACATAGCAAACGACTCCCTCAGTCAAAACACGTGTTGTGCTCTGTCTACGAACGAATATTACTTTTCATATGCGACTCCCTGAGGCAATTCAAGTTTCTTCGTTGCTGTCCAAATGATATTACTTAGAAGACAGACAAGGATGGGAAAATGTCGACCGGACCAGGGACTCGAACCCCGGACTTCCCGTTTTCCTAGAATTGAGTGTGAAGAATGTGATTAGTGAATTGGTAGGTGAGCCTAGATTAGGTTTACGGGAATGGAGGAAGTCGGCTCGAATTAGATCAGTGGTTAGAGCATCCGCCCGGATGGTCAACGTCCTCCATATTGTTCGCTTTTCCCCTATTCTGTTTAGAACTTCCTCGTTAATGAATCTGATTTTCTGCACTCTCCTATAGCACCACATTTGAATGTTATGTTAAAACCGGATTTATAAAATCAGCAAAATTCTAAAATTCTTATCACATCTCCTAGTTCACTGTGTTTACTACTGCTGAAAATACAAGCATTCACTAACTTAGAATTAAAATTTTTTAAAATACTTTTGTTCTCCTAATTTTGACAAATTACAAAGTTTTAAACCACAGAACGAAATATGAAGCAAATACAAACTGGTTTAATGTAAACTATTATCAAACTACGTTTTTTTTAAATTACAGAGTAATTTAATTGTCGTAGGGGAAATGGAGCGCAGAAACTACTCCAAACATAATATTATTTAATTAAAATATAATAACGATCCATATGAATTTTAAATTTGATATTTATCGTTGAAAATCAACTTCGTTTGCAATTAAATAGGGGAAACAATAAAGCTATGAAAAAGAAATTTTGAACGTATGCTACAAAATGCTTGAGTTTAATGAGATTTTTTTTACAAATGAGGTTTATAAGCGACATTCCATTACAGTTTCGTCATAAAAAGTTTTAATATTATTTTTATTAAATGTTATTTACAAGAGTACAAAAGATGTTTCTTTATACACTATTTACATTAATAAGATTTGAACTATATACATATATATACTTTAAAACAAAAGAAAATTATTACATTTTATAAATGTAACATAACACTTTACTTAGATGTCAATGTACATTCTTATTGCAGAAATGAAATTTAATAATGATGGTAGCTCGTTGCTACTAAAGTAGGTATTAATATGGCGTCAGTCACAAGTTTCTAAGAAACCGGAAGACAGAGGATGAAAGTTACGCTCATATAACTTGTACAAACTGTATGTAAAGAGGATTTCGTTACTGGGTATATAAAATATTGCCGACCTCCTGTGGTTTAATGACTAACGTCACTGCCTCACAACACGGAGGTCCGTGGTTTGAATCCTGGCAAGGGCTTGGAAGTTTGTGCCGTCACATTCACGGAGATTGGGATTACGACACATTTGGAATATGACATCTGAGATAGTCCGTAGTTGACCTGGTAGGCCGAGGCCCTCTCAATGGACTGCAGAGCCAAGGAAGAAGAATAAGTATTTTTTTGTATATATAAAATATTCCGAATACTGTCGGAGTCGTAAACAAATATAGTTCAGCGTGGAGGCGAGGTACAGAATAAAACTACTTCCTTTTTATTTCAGAAATTTAAAATAAACCAATTTCAGTCCACTTTGTTTGTTCAAGAATTAATTGGCTCGCATCATACAATTTCAATTTCAAAGTTCATAACACACTAATTACCTTCCAAATTGAATTTTTGGTAATTTAATTTAACATTGTTGCACGAAAGTAAAATGACTGAAGCTCTGGATATGTAATAGCACATGCTTTAAAACTGGAATATTATTATGTCTGACAAAATTATCCCTTCTTTGTGTATAAAAACACACACACACACACACACATATATATATATATATATATATATATATACGACCAAAGCACGAAATTGGGCCAATTTACGAATAGACTGATTGAACTTTGGCCAGGGATTTTCGGTCACTTAGTCAAATGACCAGACTAAGTATACTAGATATTTGAAGTACATCGGACATTGACCACAAACCTCTCAGCTAAAGTGCAAAAATGCCAACCAAGACGCGAATTGGCCAACTTAACAATTAATAAGGACAGGAAAGAGAGACAAAAAGTTGTTTACTTACCTGAAGTTCACAGATGGCAGGTACCATGTCGGGTTTAAGATTCTTGAATTTTCAGAGGCACCGCCCCCTTCATGAGAAGGCTGGCCGTTACTGGAAATGTTTTCCTAACCTTCTGATGAAGGGGGCGGTGCCCCTGAAAACTCAAGAATCTCACCTTTATGGTGCCTGCCATCTGTGAACTTCCGGTAAGTCATGTTATTAATCCCTTTAATTAACCTGACATTGTCATTTTGTGACGCATATATATATATATTTAAAACATCTGAAGAGTCAGAGCCCTCGGTAATTGCTATTGTAGAGGTCCTAGTGAATCTTAGCTTTGAGTGTCCGGAATAGATTACTCCTCGCGTACTTTATATTCACTCTTCACTTTCCAGGTAAACATTGTGCTCTGCTTTTCAGAATCACTGAAATTCCATTTCACTTTTCACCAATGTGCTGGCACTTCCCACATGTAGTTCCATGACGACGTGAATCAAACGGTGGTTCCTTACATTCTTTTGTCACTCATATTTCTTCTTCAAAGAGCTACTGTAGCGCAGTAGGACATCTACCTAATTTTATTCACGTGTCTATGATTTTAAATGATAGAAATTCAGCAAGAATATTCTAACTCGGATCAAGTAGGCAAGAGGTAGGTTTTTCCCGGCGCCAGGATGCTGGGCTGAAAACGCGTCTTTCTGCAGCTGTAAAAGATGAGGCTTGTTTTTCTGAAGGAACGTTCACACTTCAAAATTTCCCAAAGACACTATTCTCTCTGTCAAGGAAACATTCTCGCGCTAGACGAAGGATGCGGAAAGATTAGTGAACACACGTCACGTGGGAGTGCGCTTACCTTTGGAGAAGGGGAAGAGTTTACAAGGGAGGTGAGAACACGAAAAAATTGGCAGTGTGGAACAAGACGTTGAATGGGACGAGGAAGCGAGAGAGTTGATAAAGACGTAGAAAGTGCTAGGAAGCAGAGATGCAGAGTGTTGCTCGTAAGTCGAAGCTAACAGGAAGCCGTGGAAGTAGGAGAAAAAATAGAAATGAACAATTAATAAGTCATTGTTGATCGAGAGTTGAAAGGGAGGTCAGAATTGTTGCTCTTGAGTTAGAAGGAAGAGTGAGCAAGGAAGGCCAGAAGTTCCGACTTACTTTAAATTGAAATCAAATTGTAGTAACTGTGTGTTGAAGTGTAGACGGAGGAAAACTGATCCAGAGTCTTCTTCCGTAAACAGAGGACCGACCTGCAAGTGCGAATGTGGAAAAAGGATAACAACTACGCGGAACGTCCAGAATTTCTGAGTAGAAGAAACGGGTTCGTCACGAGCGGGAAATCTCTGCTGTACTATACTGAGAAAACCTTTAAAAGTTAAGCAATTATCCCCTTTAATTAGAACGTACAATTGTAATGGTACGCATGGCCCATTAAACTAATTTTTTATCATAAATGAAATTATTATTTTTAAAAAGCACTAGTAATTTATTAAATACATTTTAAATAAAACCTCACATAATCCTTTACACTACGGTAACAAATTTTACATTTTTATTTGACTTGAAATTTGTAGGATCTACCCGGGATTGGCTAAAAGCGATCACGGAAAATGCAAGTAAATAAGATTAGAGAAAAATTCATGAAAGATAAACTGATGTGAAACTAAAAATCTCAATTTGAGATAATAACAGACATGAAGTTTTGCAATTTTAAGAGATTAATAAAGACAGCGTTGCATTATTCCTCTGTGTTCATTTACAAAATTAAAATATGGTATTTACAGAGTATACATCCGTTACGTTAATCCACTCAACAGTATGTCAATATTTAATATACTCAAATTATGATGTCTGATTATTTTTGAGTAAGTTTCTTTAATTTCTTTTAGTGGTATTTGCTGTTCAGTACAGAAATTTCCAGCGTGCTGAAATCTAATTTGTTAATGGTGTACCATGCTGGCTTACATATTATTTTCTGTTCGCCCGGACGGAGTTTCTCCGCCGTACGAAAGTTCGCATTCACACACAGAACAGCCGCCGAAATTTATCGGTTTTAATAATGGCTTGAGCATCGCAGTGTTCGAACTGAATTCATTGCGATAATAAAGGAAATGAAGCTGGTTTGAAGGAAAAATTGATTCTACTTATCGATTATCTTACCGAATTACTAAAAGGTTCTGGATGTCGAGAAAATATTTAACACTGAACTAGTATCGAAATCTCATAAAAGTGGAATATCCTTCAAAACATGCAAAATTTATATGACTGACTTAGATAATATTGTAATAGAATACAAATAGGTAGCAATTTATCAGTTCATTATTAAATAATATTTTTTAATATCATTACTATTATTTTTCAAACGACCATTCATCATAATGTAGCATATTCGTGTTCATAATAAAACAAAATATGTATCGAAATATATGTTCCAAAATAAACGTCTCATATTAATTTGTTAAAAATTTATATATTTAAAGAAATTGAAACCACAACAATCACAATACGTTTTTTTACGTGGAGTCATGATTCTCAAAAAAGGTAATCGGTTCCTACAGGAAACGTCACAAACATACGAACATCCAGACTATATTTTTTTTGGAACTGGTGTCACAAAGCATCACTTTCATTGTCAAATCTTTTATGCCATCTAAACTACAAGCTGTATGATTTTATATAATTAAATTTTCACCATTTTTACTGTATTTTACACAGGAAATCAAATTTATTAAAGTTCTTTAAAAGCTATAGCCTAAATTGTTATCAAAATAAAGAGAAATGTAACTATTGGGAAGTATTTCCATATAACTAATTAAACGCTAAATACAAATTTCCGGCCCCAAATTAGGTACAAGACTTTAATGTATAGGTCATAAAATTTAAAAATTTCTATTATATACTTACGAAAATATGCACTTTGTATCCTGATTTTAACACATCCAAGCAGGAATATTCAACTCCCCCATTTCTTCCTCCACGAACCTTTAAACTGATTTAAGGGAAACGGACAATTTTTATTTTTACTTTTTAAGTATCGCAGATATAGGGTACCCGGAGAATTCAAAGCCAGTTAAGGTAACGGGAACATTTTTCACTCTTACTGGATTGGGATATTTAGTATCTTTTAAGGTGCCGTAGGGCAAGTCGGGGCAGAGCGGGATAGCGGGGTAAGTTTTTAACCATGTTTTTTATATATATAAATTAAAAAATTGTAACACAGAACTCATATTTAATTTATTGTAATATTATGTTTGTAGTAAGCCTGAGGAAGTCTCAAAATGGAGATGAACGTCGCTTTGGTGAATAAATAGTGATATATTTAATGCTGATTTTTTGGCCGTCTTTTTATTTATTGTAAATTTTAAAGTCAGAAAACTATGTTGTAAATTTCAATATTATTTCGGTGCTATAAATACAAATTTCGTTTTCACAGTATGTTTCAAAAATATACTAAGGACTTCTTGTTTTGTAGTCAGATCCTTCTGAGACCTCAATCATGAAAGTGTCTTCCAGTCGTCCTGTTCCTTCTTATATATTCAAGCTACTTTCACATGATGATAATAATAATAAATAATCAAATATATATTTTGCACCAGAGTTATTATTCCTTTAAATAACATCCTAAACTTCTTGAAAAACGTCAGAACCGTTTGAGAAGCTTAACAATAATTTTAAATTGGGTTTGCTCTTTCAAATATGGCAACATTTTAACATTAAAACGGCTATTCCCTTGAAAGTGATGCAATACATCAAGGAGATTTGTCACCATAGACATTCAATATATTTTTATTTTAGGTCACATCAACAGCTAAGGTCATTACCATTATTGGGATCTTGCCTTCATTGTAAGGGTTACTGAATTAGGGAACACAATGACGCCCTCAAACACCCAAGCCGTTGCCAGAAATCGAACCCTGGACCTCAATGGTACGAGGCAGTGACGCTAGCCACTAGACCACAGAGACGGGCCATTCAATATTGTGAGCGAACCAATTACGATTTTAGATTTTTTAGGTACGAATAGGTACTTAAAGTGTCATGTCACACTTTGTCTCATTCTCTATCTAACAATAACATATCCATTACTCTTCCCTTTTTCCCTTCATCAGCCTCAATTAGTTTTCTTAATATTGCCCCATATTGTCTCCATCTATTTGACTTTTGCCTTCACAGCTCTAATCTAATATAACCATTTTCTCTATCTATATCCATCCCAGACCTGTCATTTCTTACACATAGTTTACATCGGTGATAGATATTTTCTTCGTGATTCAGGCATTCTTAAGGCGCAGTATCAGCTCCGCAGGTTTTTAAACGGAATAAGCAAGCACATGCCAGGGCAAATGACTAACGCCATTTGGACATAATGATGATGTTCGTTTGGGGCGTAATTTCCTTGGGACAGGCGTACGGGTGGCGCCCCTGCGCATATAAAATGGTCCGTGCAGAGATCGCTTGAAACCCATTACGGCTGTAAATGCAATGAACATCGGAGAAATCAAATCAAGTGCGGGAATGCAGCTCGTGCCGGAATTGGAGCAGTATCGATTATTTAGTCGGCAGTAGATAGCGCGGGAAGGGGCGGACTGAATTTCAAAGCGATAGAGAAATAAAGTAATACAATGCGTCCGAATTACTATCACACGCCGTTCTGTTTGACTGAAAAATACTTCCGCGATCAATCAGGTGCGTTTATCGAATCATGATTTCGGCAGATAATTCTCCGTTTATTTGCAGATGGGTGGAGACAGTATGAATAATGGACTCGTAATTTACGGCCCTGTCAGTGCAAAAACCGCAAATGTTCCTTAGAGGAAGTGAATTCGACTCGGACATTTCCCTGTTTCGGTACGAATGCGAGAAACGCAAAATGGTGGCTGCAAACGAGCTGAAAGTCCAACAAATATTGTGTTCTGGGTCACTTGAAACCTTTTCGTCAAATCGGCTTTAAGACCTGTGCGTTGCTTCAACTCTATACAACCAGAATAATTAAATGAAAAATTTAACAAATGAAAAGACACCAAATATAGTTTTCACAGTTCTTTATCGTTTCGATAAACCCCTTATAGCGCACGGTGTCATATATTGGTAAAAATAAATTATTTTCGTCCGGGAATGGGATTTTTTTTTGAACCATGGTTGGACATTTAAAAATTTAAATTTTACATATGACAATCACAAATCTTTGTTGATTGATAAGAAAAATATTTTATTGAAGCTACACATATTGCGAACGGAATATTTTTGCAAGCAACCGCAAAAGCATAGAAAATCTATATAATCGTTTTTTTAACGTTTATTAATGCAATGTGTTCGCAGCAAAACTTGAGACTATACGGACTATAGTGGAATGTATTATACTCTATAGGTCAGGGAATAACGAGGTGGCCTCACACAAAATAAATATTATTAAAAACTCAAATTCTGCTTTAAAATCGAATGTGAATGACAGCATGCGGTCACGAGATAAAATGATTTAACGGGAAAAGTTTGTTATATTGAAAAGTTTCCATTATGAAATATTTTTTATTATTGGTATCATACCTCAATGACCTTACGCTTTGCCGACGATATTGTAGTATTAGTGGAGTCAGAAGAAGACTTGGAAACCATAATAAATGGCATGAACATAGTCCTGGAGGATTAATAGGAGCAAAACCGAGGTAATGGGAAACAGTGGCATAAGAAAGGGTGTTAAATTGGGAATGGGATATTTTGACGGAAGTGAAGGAATTCTGCTACTTGGGATGGTAGAAATATAGTAGACATAAAGAGTAGGATAGCACAGGCAAGGAAGGCTTTCGCGAAAAAGAGGGATTTACTTACGGGTAATATAAGTGTGTATATTAGGAAATCGTTGCTAAAAATGTTCGTATGGAGTGTGGCGTTATATGGGTGCGAAACGTGGACAATAGGAGTTGGGGAAAGGGATGGAATAGAAGCCTTTGAACTGTGGAGCTATAGAGGAATGCTGAAAATCAGATGGGTGGATAGAATCACAAAAGCGAACAATATGGAGGACGTTGACTAAGAGAACGGATAGATTAATATACTACGTTTTAAGGCACGTGGGTCTTGTAAAATTAGTATTAGAGGGAAGTGTGTGGGGTAAGAACGGCAGAGGGAGGCTAAGGTTGGAATACGCTTAGCAGATTATTGAGGATTTGGGTTGTGCTAGTTATAAGGTAATGAAAAGGCTTGCGCAAGATAGGTTAGCACGGAGGGTTGCATGAGACCAGTCTTAGGACAACAACACCTGTCACTTCGCGTTCAAATAGAGCCACAGTTGTAAGCTCCGTATTTGGTTTGTTGTAAATGAATTGATGAGGAAGGTGAAATACGCGCTTGGAAAACATTGAAAACTAAGCGAGGATTCAATTTAAATTATACTTTTAGAAGATCTTTTATTAAATATGGGTTATTCCATGATGAAGATATGCGTAGAAAACGAGATTGATGTGTAGAAAGGACATAGAAGAATTGCTTTTAATTTCTTTTACAATTTAATAATCTCAAAACTACAATGGATAGAGACTCTCGTAATAAATTGTTTTTAATTTCAGTTCTATTAAAATTTATTATAAAACAAATTTACTGTAATGCGGGTTGGTATCGGGCAATGCACAGCTTTCTATAATTTCCTCATGATTTTTTTTTCATCGGCCCAGAAGTTACAAGGGCTATTATACAAAATATATTTTAGTACAGTCTTGTAAGTTGTACTTTTGAAACTGCTTTCAACCCTTTTTTTTATAAAAGATGGCGTATGCCGTAGAATCCATGCTATTCGTGAAGTTTCTTAACGAGTCGGGTATATGATTCATATTTCAAAGACCTATTCAAACATGTCTTGCCGAATAACTGTTTGCGGAACTTGTTTCTGCAGTAATGAAATTCGACAACTTGCTATCTTAATTAGAGGTCGACCAGAATTTAAGAGTTTTCCAAGCCCTCTACTTAAATAAACTTTTTAATACTAATATATTAGAATTTAAAGTTTTTCCAAATGACACGATAATGAATTTCTAACGGAAAGCAATTATTTACAATAGTGACGTCATCACGGGTCACTGCGCCTGACGATTTACTACCCGCGAATCCTTGTTCTAACCCTGAAACGCAAACCCAAACTGTTTAACGTGAATTAAGGTTGTCAAATTGCCACATCACAAATACCACTCTAAAAATTCAAATAATGTTAGATGAAAGACAAGAATGGAAAAATGTCGACTAGACCCAGACTCGAACCCAGGATGTCCTGATTTCCTGGCGAGTATTCTACCACTAAGCTAGTCCGAGTACGTAGCCTACTTAGGTTTACTGGAAATGAATGATGATGAATCGATCCTCGGGAAGTCGACTAGGACTAGTTCAGTGATAGAGTATCCGCCCAGAAAATGGGAAGTCCTTGGCTCTGTCCACATTTTTGTTTTTCTGTAGCTATACGCTTTACCTGAACATCTATTGTGACATTTCTACTCCCTTTGACTTAAATGAATTTATTAATTTTATTGTACTAAATTCTTACCCAATAAACACGTCAAAATTAGATTGAATAAATTCAAGCATTCTGACAATAATTTTTCTGTTAAAAAGTGTAATAGCAGAATAATGAATTTCGGAATTTTAACTTATATTACTAACATACAATATAAATTAATTGACTGGTTTCATAATTACGGTGTAGGTGTTATTTTTAAATCAATAAATTATTTTAATTTCGTTAAAAATATTAAAGACAAAATGAGCTTTCTGAAAAGTAATGTTATGTTGTGTAGATTGTAATGGACTGTATATAGGACAAACTAAAAGAGCATTAATTTCGCATAAAATAATACAAAAACAACATTAAATTAGGTATTCAAAAGGACACAGTTGTGTCCAAACACATATACCTTACATTCATAATTTCTATTCGCAAATGTGAAAGTTTCAGATGAATAATTATCAGTCTCAAGACTGATCAGTAATATGTTACATATCAGCTGATATGATACAAGCAATTTACATAAGATATACGATTCAACCCTCTTATAATAGTTTAATGTTGGTATATATTCATTTTCCATTGTCCAAATTTAACGACGTAAAGCACTCACTGATTGTTATATATCAATTTGGCCGTAACCATCGCTGGAGGTAGTCCACGACACCAAATTACAATGTAATTTGTTCATCCATTTAAAAATGCCTGTTACTAATTTTACTTTATTGAAAATTATACTTCATACTTTAACACTATTTTTATATATTTAGAATTAATATTGATTTTATAACTTTTGTGTCTAGTTACCTGAAGATGTCCACAAAGATGGATGAAATGTTTATTATTATTAAGTGAATGTTAATTAAACTTCCTTGCTTACATATTTGGCCGTATTTTTATTTATTTATTTATTATTATTTACAAAAACTACAAGATGTCAAGAGCCTGGTGGTAGTTACATACATTTAACTGGAGCAAGAAAAACAAGAGAACAAAAGAAACCGTAATTGCAGAATTAATCACATTTGAGTCAGTCTTTTATCGAAAACTTTGAAAGCCTCCAGGAATCTTGCAGGTAAACTATTCCAATACCTCGTGGCCCTGTTTGCAAAATAGAGCTTCCCTACATCGGTTATCTGATCTCTTTCTTTAATTTTATACACGTGGTCGTTCCGTGATATAAAGTTTGGAGTTTCAAGTCGATTTGTGGTTTCAGTCCAGGCAGGCTCGTCTTTGTAATGCCTCCATTCTTGCTCGTTTTCGCCTGTCTGAGAGTTTCTCTAAGCAAGAATTCGCTTTACCCCCAGTATGAAGCAATTTCGATACCTTCTTCTCAACTTTTCCAGTGCGTTGGCATGCTCAGATCTTTATGGGTCCCAACACACCGTTCCATACTCCAGAATGAATCGGACTAATGATTCGTAACCAATCGGCTTAGCTTCACTTGTACCTTCATTTATCATTCTATTTACTCGCCACTGCATTAATTTGTTCACCCCAGTTTAAATTTTTACATATAGTGACTCCCAGATATTTACAGATTTTATCCTCCGTAAGAAGAAATAAAAACCCTGCGGTTTGCCGATGATTTTTTAGTATTAGGGGAGTCAGAAGAAGACTTGGAAACCATAATAAATAGTATGAAAGTGGTCATGGAGAAAGAATTCAATATGAGGATTAATAGAGGGAAAACCAAGGTAATGGAGTGCAGTTGGGAAAACCGTATTAGATTGGGAAGGGATATTATGACGGAAGTTAAGGACTTCTGCTACTTGGGAAGCATAATAACTAAATATGGTAGAAGTATAGTAGACATAAAGAGTAGGATAGCACAGGCAAGGAAGGCTTTCGTGAAAAAGAGGGATTTACTTACGGGTAATATAAGTGTGAATATTAGGAAATCGTTGCTGAAACTGTTCGTATGGAGCGTGAAATGTGGACGATAGGAGTTGCGGAAAGGAGAAGAATAGAAGCCTTTGAAATGTGGAGCTATAGAGGAATGCTGAAAATCAGATGGGTGGATAGAATCACTAACTAGGAAGTTCTTAACAGAATAGGGGAAGAGCGAACAATATGAAGGACGTTGACTAAGAGAAGGGATAGATTAATGGGCCACATTTTAATTGTAAAATTAGCCTTTAGAGGGACGTGTGTGGGATAAGAACAGTAGGATGGAATACGCTAAGCAGATTAGGGAGGATGCTGTGATGTGCTGGTTAAGCGGAAATGAAAAGGCTTGTGCAAGATAGGTTAGCATGGAGGGTTGCATCAAACCAGTCTTAGGACTGAATACCATAACAATAATTCTTCCGTGTCCCATTCTCTCCGAAATCTATATTTTGTTGACGGCAGTAACCGCCTTGCTTTTAGAGAAATTACTTTTCATTTCGTTAAACCTCGACCATTGATATATTTTGTCTAGATCCTTCCTAGAGCAGTACATCTTCATTCTGAGTTATCTCCTTATAAATTATGCAGTAATCAGCAAAATGTTTTATACTTGAGCTGATGCCTTCTGTCACGTTATTGATGTATGCTAAGAACAACAATGGCCCAGTGACACTTCCTACTGATTGAGGGTGCATTATTTACCCTAAATTTAAGTTGTCGTTTCCTTAATCCATTTCAATACTGGAATATCCAGTCCCATTGCGTCTAGTTTCCGCTAGAGAATGTCGTGAGGTACGACATAAAATGCTATTATTATTATCGCATCAATACTACCACCATTATCAATCTTGTCTTATAGATCTTGACGTAGAGATATTGACTACCCATGTTGACTACTGTGAATAAGTCTATTTTCTTCCCAGATTTTCCATAGATACTGATTAATTATCCGCTCCATTACCTTGCATACTACAGAGGTTAAACTTACCGACCTGAAGCTTTTAATCACCGGTTTTGAACTTGATTTGTGTATTGGAACAACGACAGCATTTTTCCAAAATTATTCATTATGACTTCGAACAGGCGTGTTACGTACAGTTTGAGAATCACTCCTGAAATACCGTCCGATCTTTCAATAGCCGGATATATTTCCGCACGTCGTGTGCTTTAATTATTAACGTGGTCAAGTTTTACTTAATGTCAGAAAATTGATTTTTGAATCCGATTAACAATTACAAATTATTCAAAACACTTCTCACTGAAATTATTGTAGTTATAAAATAAAATCTAGAACTTGATTTTACATACTGAATTAGAATGGAAAGACAAGAATTTGTTAGTTCCTCTGTAAGAAACTGGAAATGTATCTGAGTGTGGTATATACAATTTATTATTTACAGATTTACGTTACGAATAAATTTTTTTAGTTTGGTTCAGTTTTCTTTGAAGAAAAGCATATATAGCAATCGTTTCTGATTTTCAAGATTTACCGTCGTCTTCTTGAGACTCCTCGTTGTGATCCAGAGAATAACTGAACTTTTGTGTTGCATCGTGTCTAACAGAAACATTATCTTGGACCTAATCTCAAGGAATACTGCAATGTAGAAAGAAAAACTCCTGGAAAAGAGAAGCTGGTCGGTTTATTTTGTTTATATCAATGGTGCCAGAATAATTTTGGAAAGTGTAGTCTCACACTGATATGTACACAGTGATAGCACAGAGGAAGAGTATTGTTATGATCCGTGGCAGGAGAACAATGACGATGCACTTAGGGAAATCAGAGGGTTCCTTGCTTTCTTTCAGCAACACCCTAAATCTCTCACGTCATCCGCCAGATGTGTATCGGAGATTGCGTTTCTCCCACGAGGGACCGATCAGTCTGCATTAAAACCGGCGTATTTATGAAAACTCCAACACCCACGATATGTACACCACGAATGAATATAAAAATGCAATTGTTTATAACTCAAACTACTACCTTTTTTCTGCCTATTTCTAGTATTTTAATTCTCAAAATCTAAGACACACAGCGAGACTTAGTTTGATTAAAATCCATTTAAGACTATGAAAATAACTCACTTTTCCGTACTAACGGAAGAATACTCCTTATAATTTTTGGTTTAACTTCGATAAAAATAAAATTAGGTACGAAATTTTATCTGTGAAACTGTTTCGGTGCTTTATCGATGCAAAAAAATATTTAAACTATCTGTGAAGTACTCAATCGTTTCTAGTGTAACCGTTTTAAAGTCCCATGTATCACGCAAATATTAAACGCTGCAACTGCCACGGAAGATAATGAAGTGATCATGATTTAGTACGTCCTTTATACCGATACTTTGATGTTTTAAATTATTTAAATGAATATCAAACGTGTCATCGCGCTGGAACTGCACAAAAAAGTACGTCAATCGCTGAACTCATCACTTATACACTTAAGCGACGGAAATTAAGTTTTAATGGGTATAGATTTTAAAATGATTGTTTTTAGAATGTATAAATCTAACTGCGAAATAAGATATTATCTTCAAACGTTAACACAATGACGGATTTAAAGGGTGTGGCGGAGTAAAAATTTTTGGATTTGAATGAATATTCTGTTTTTAATTAACCTCTTTTACTGAATTTAAACAGGCAAAGATGATATTCCAGTAGCATATATTTATAATGCCTACATATCTTTCAATACTCATTCATATAGATTGGAATATATTGTTATATTCAAGTATCGTGAACAGATTTAATTGGGATTTAATGTAATTAATTATTTGTATTTTAACCACTTTCTGAGACATTAAATTTTTTTGTTCTAAATGTTTGAAATTACCTTTATTATTATCGACCAGATTAAATCATTGACGGTGCGTCGCAATAACAAATTGTTGACGCTATCTCATTCGGGTACAGTTCGCTCTCGTTGTAGGAAACAGAGAATTTTATTGGAGCAGATTATTATCTAAATCCAGGAAAAATGCTGGACACAGATTGTTGAAAATGATTTGCATGAACTTTAAGATATATCAGGGCACACTCCATAGAGGAATCTGGCCTAGTGTGACTCTTCTGTTTTTCAAAGTTTTCTTACATTACACTGTGTCAGCTAGACTGGCTCTGAAGGTCGTTTTTTCGAGCACGAACTTTAACTTTGACGTGTAAGTGCGGCGTCAATAGCTAGACATCAATCTGGGTTCCCTGAACACGCTAGCCACCGTGCGTATTCGTTGACTGAAGTCGAAAACGTGAGTTATCCTGTACAGTTACTTTTACAAATCAAAGCTCTAAATACAATACGTATTTAATTCTTAAGACCTATGCTGAAAATGTAAAAAAAAATAACAATTTAAACGGCTTACAGCTGTGGAAAAATAATAATCATTACAATATTTAATAATCTGTGGGTTATTTATGATAATAAATTGATTTAATTTCATTTAGTGTAATTTTGTGTACATACAAAAGAATATAAACCCCACTATATGAAATTTGGAAGATTTTTAGTTACTGTTTAGCAGAGTACATCTTTATAAGTAATTTCGTTCAAGAGTACATAATTTGTCTCCTCAAGCATCGACTTACGATTCGCTCTTGGGGCAGGTCGAGGAACAGTTTTTATTCTTAGAAAGCGTCTCCGACGTTGCACATCTGCCTCGTAGTAGAGCTTTGGAATCTACGGTCACAAAAATTCTTTTCACATCTCAATTTTGTATATGCAATTTTGTATATTCCCCCAAAAAACTATTCTTGTGTGCATTTTTTAAACTTTGGCCGTGTAATGTCAGTATTTAAATTTTACTTCTTCCACTCCCCTCTTCTATTAAAAATATTCCTCCGGAGACAAAAATACCCCACTCCTTCTCCAAACATATACGACCAAGAGTTGACACCAAATTTCCTCGTGGTCGGCGACTGATATTTTTAGATAGCGTCTGGGGGACTTCCTGTCCTTTCTCGCCTTCTAACCTGTCGCAGCCATCTGCTCTGGAGGGAGGGCGCCGATTTACCACCCGGGGATCCCGTCATCGGCCCACGCAGGATTGCCACCTGACTTAGAAATTCGTCGGTCACAAGTAAAATTCAGCATGCGGCCTAGTTGTGGTTTAAACAAGAAAAAATTATGTTATCACGCAAAAATACAACTGTTAAAATATATAGGGTGATTCTGCGGTCTTGGGACAAACTTCGTGAGGTGGTTAGGTGTGTGTGTGTGTGGGGGGGGGGGTGTACGGTTGTACGTGACGCGTTGAGGTACCACAAAAAAAAGGAGATGAAATGAGAAACATTGTTTACATTATGATCGCAAAAAGTTTCCTTCTAGCAACGTTTACAATAAATGCTCACACTTGGTAGTGTCGATGGAGTTAACGGCGAACTTAATTTTGGGCCATCTTGCTCGAATAACCATTGCTGCTGCAAGCGTGCGTGAAATACTTGGCATCTTTGGAATATAGATAGATTTATTTCGTCACAATACGCTGAGCCCGGTGGTAACATACATTTAATATACAAATAAAGGAATATAAGTTAAAAAATTAATACTACTATTAATATTGGACATATAAATACGTTAACACAAATTTAAGCTAAAATATATTAAGTCAAATCATGTCCCTAAATATTTTAGCACTTCGGAATAGTCGCTAGTAGACTTGCAGGCAAACCATTCCAGTCTTTTACGGTCCTATTTACGAAGGAGTATTTAACCACGTCAGTCAGTTGTTTTCTCTGATTAATTTTGAATGAGTGATCATTTCTCGCTACATAATTCGGTAAATGAATAAGAGTTTTGATATCACTCTAGGCCGGTTCGTCTGTATACGCTTTGTACAGTGCACAACGCCTGGCCCTCTTTCTCCTCCCGATTACCCGGGCCTTTATAAATATTTGGTTTTTCCGCTCGGTTTTAAACCCTGTCCAATACGTCTATATGATCGGTTCTGTAGGGATCCAAACACACCGCCCCATACTCAAGAATAGGCCGAACCAAAGATCTATAAGCTATGTGTTTGGTCTTTCGGGTACTTTTTCGCAGTATTCTATTCATAATATTAAGTGCCCTCCACCCTTTCCCAGCTACTGAATTTGTGTACCCCCAATTTAAGTCTTTAATTCCACGCTACCAAGCACATGAAAATTTGTCCCATGACTGTAAAATATTCCTGTATATTTCTATGACAAGAATAAATGAATGCAGTAGTCACTATATAAGATAGAGGGACTTCTGATTTAAACTGTGGTGTCATTGTCAACCTCTTGTTGTATCCAGCCTCCTGCCATCTCATTTTCCCATGAATAATATTTTTTTGGTTAGCATGCTACATGAGGCTGATCTTGAAACAGGAAACTCCCGTTAAATAGCATAGGAAACGAATTGAAAAGGATGGATGTGGTAGGTAGTCAAGGTAGCCAAGGGTTGACTATGCCCTCCGGGCTAAACGGTGTTTCACCTAAAGAGATGCAGGGAAAACTCCAGAAAACCGGCATCAGGTAGGTCGGGCATTGGGTACTATTCTCACGCCCTTCCGAATGACTGGAGACGAGTCTGTTGTGGGGTCGCAGCAATCACTTCTTCGTGTCTCAACCAGTTTTAGGAGGCAGTTAACCGACTGATCCAACGAGATCAGCGAATAACTCGTACCATATGCCCAAGGTCTTCGACCCCAGTATATATACCTCTTAAAAAAGGTTAAGGTGCCTCGCCATGTGAGAAGTTTGAAAAACCAGTGAGAGTACGAGGCATTCCCGACGGTGAGCCCCGCAGTCAATCTGGGGAAGAAATGTCTGCGAGAGAAAACTCGCACAGGTATCTTTCCCTTGAATAACATCAGATGAGTTATTTATTGAAAACACAGCTAGCACCTTGCTATCCGTCCTCATGCTCCAATCCTCCAATCCATGTATTTTCTACTTTTATGAACTATAATTACCTTTTCCTGCTTAAACTGCAAATGTGCGTTAAACGACCGGCATCTTTGGAAATGTTCCCCTATCACTTATACCATCCAAGTGGCTGTAGTGTTTGGCTCATACGTAAACTTACATTACACACTCTAAAGATACCATTTTATTAAATTGCGCGCTTTGCACACTGCATTGGAAACCTCGCGTGTCCATAGTGCAAAACATTTCATATGAGAGTAGGAGAGAAAAATAAAAATTGCGTGGCAAAAAGAATCTATATTTCAAGATAATATGACTAAAACTTAGAAACGAACATTAGACGCGTGTTCCATCATCATTGACACACGGACTGGAAACATTTCTGCTTACGAAAATAAGTACCGAACGATTCGTGTTAGGAAATACCTGCACAGATCACATACGGAATCATTTAGTGAGAAAGAGGATGAGGTATACTGATTCATCATAGGAGAGCAATGGCCGATTGACTTTAATACATGCAACAACATAAACGATTTTATTTCACGCTCATACGAAGAAAATATTCGATATAAATTAATGATACGGTCGAGAGCATGTTTACAATGATTTAATGTCAGTTCCTCTTTTCGTATAGGATGAAGCATAATGCCCGTGTGCAACGAACATTATCTCCTGATTGTTTGATATTCAATAATCGATAAGTTCCACCATCCGGCAAGGGCTGACATACGGATCCTCGTGATGTATGGGACGGCGAACACCAAACATCATATATACACGAAGCCACCTTTGGCCGATCGATATTCGTAAAACGAAATTTTTGCTGTATAAATCTTAGTTTGAAGTCCAATTATTTTTATTGACTGTACAACTTACCAATTCTGCGTCAAATCCGTGTTAAATAAATAAATAATAATAATTTCGTATTACAGAACATTTTCTCACTGATCACGGAAAAAAAACATCTTAATTTTCAACTCAAAAATAATGATTTACAGTATTGATTTTTTAATTTAATATAAGAAATATAGTAACTATCTAGGGTATATCTTTCAATGACGTTACAATGCGATAACTAATATCGTTCCTTTCATTTAGTTATGTAACATAAACCTATTCATCTTTTTGGAGATTTTGCGTTCAAAATGTTCTCAATTACATAAATAATAAATTTATTTACTTGCGTTAAAATAATTGCTTCCAGGCGTTCTGAAGAGCGTTACTACTATTAACTTAAATATTTTGTGCCCTCACTTGACTGTGTGTTTACTTATGTTTCCAGATAGTTTTGAATATTCAAAGAAAAATGATTAGAACTGTAGTATCATTTATGAAGATTAATTTAAATAAAAATAATTTCAGCTTATTTTTACTTTTAATCTTCCTCATTTTCTTTGAAAAGTGTTGAATTCCTGACTTAATTTCTGGTATTGCTGTCTCGGTTCTTATGTTTGTATTTTATAATATAAATAATTTTTTAAGTTATTCATTGCGTGCCTAAATAGCTCTATTCTTATTTAATATTTATGTTTTTAATATTTTCAGTTTTCAAAATGTCATTTCCTCAGCAAAGAACTCGTTGGAGTTAATAAATATAAACTTCTATAACAAATATATTCCTTTAATCCTCAATGTCAATATTAGGTTTTGTGTAATGTTGTGTCAAGCTTTTCTTGCATTTCATCATGTGTCTCAGACAAGAGAGACAAACTGTCAGCAAAATATAGATCTTCCAACCTATTAAACAACAAAGCTTGAAGACGCGGGAAAAGAAAGGAAAAAAGTGGGACTATCGATTAACTCGAAGAAGACCAAGGCCTTAATGAATATCGCATAAAATAGACCAGTTTGTACTCGACGGTGAATCTATAGAGGATGTGGATAGCTTAACTTACTTGCGTCTCAGTGTAATTGCCAAAGGTGGAGGAGCTCCACAGGATGTATCAAAAACCAAATGGCGCCTTTGTAAGGTTCTATCCGGCGTGGAAGAACAACAAAATATCTACCAGGACCAAACTCCGCATCTTCCGAAGTAATATCAAGTCTGTTCTATTATATGGTTACGAGACTTGGAAAGTGACTCAAAGAATTCCCTCCAAGTTAACCGTTGTTTAAGCGAAATTCTGAATATCTATTGGCCCTAAGTAATCTCCAAACACGAACTATGGAGAGGAAAGGGGGAAACCGAGATAGATAAAGCGGCAAAAATGGAAATGGATCGGACATTCACTGAGGAAGGTAAATGAAGCCATTGAGAGAGAGACGCTGAGCTGGAACCCGCAGGGTAAAAAGAAGAGAGGGAGGCCCAAAAAATCATGGCGAAGATCTGTACATATGGAAGCAATGGAAGAAGGCAAGACATGGAGAGAGGTGAAGACGCTGGCTACCAACAGGACCGGGTGGAGATTCTTTGTTGATGCCGTGTGTTCCACGAGGAACAGAAGGAATTGATAATGATGAATGTAGGGTAATTTTCCTGGAATTTCCTTGTATGACCAGTTTGGTTGTAATACCTACACTTTAATCAGCCAGGAGCTTTTGGATTCATTGCATTTGTCTATTTTCACTGTTCTGACGTCTATCTTAAATACAAAGAATGATTATAACGTAAAATAAATAAATAAATAAAAATACGACTAAATATGTTAACAAACAAATACGACGTTTCGTGCATCTTTGTTGACTTCCTCGGGTAAAATTTTAAATGGATAAACTTATTACATTGCCTTTTTGGTAGAGATACTGTAAATAGTTTATCTATTTGAAACCTAGCTGAAGAAGTCCACAAAGATGGATGAAATGTGGTATTTATAATAAAAGATGTTAATTAAATTTTTTTCCAGACATAATTTGTCGTGTTTTTATTTATTTATTTTAATAATGTCAGAAAATTGATTTTAGGATTATATCGTATGTTAAGAGCTATCAAGTTGAAGTTATAATCAAAACTGGAGACTGTGTAAAAGGTTTTTCATTACAACTAAACATCATAAACAGTTCATTACTGCTCAATCGATGTTCTATTACTAATGCGAATTTTCTATTCGAACACATCATTTCACATCACTCCTATGATTAGTAACCATAGCATGTTCCGCGGCAGTTGATCTCGCGGAACGGAAGATATATGTTGTTGAAGAAGGTCTCTGGCCTAATACCGGCAAAGGACTACTACTACTATTATTTATTTTTATAAGTCACGTCAACTGTAATGTTATTGAGGACCACAGGGGCTACATTAACAAAGCCAAAAAAATATAATGTGATCGTTTAACTTCTTTTTCTTTGGCTCTAGAGCCCATTGAGAGCCTTGGCCTACAGGGTCGACTGCGGACTATCATCCAACATGACACATTATAAATTTGGAGTGATACGTGGTCAGCGTATCGATTCTGCAACAGTATTAATCCCACAAACATCCAAGCCCATGCCAGGATTCAAACCCGGGACCTCTGTGTTGTGAGGCAGCGACGTTAGCCACTAGACCACAGGAGGTCGGCAATATTGTGATTAGTGGATAAAATACGGTTTACGATTTGCTTGTCATACATGTTTATCAATTTTAGAAGTTCGTATAGTATTTTGATTGCCACTTCCGAAGATATGATCTCCTTTGGTTCAGATAATTCTGGTTTATTTCTTCTGTGAGTGTTGTAATTGGGGCAGTGGAGAATGATGTTGTTCATGCTTAGATGTATATTGCAAGGGTTGCATTGGGGCGGAGGTTCTCTGCAGAAACGATAGCTGAGAGAAATATTTGTGTGGCTGGTCCTTACCCTAGAAAGCACAATTTGATTCTTTCTTGTGAGAACCTTGGGTAGAGTAGATATTGATGGTTGTTCAGGTGTAGGTGGAAGGGTCCGTTGTTACTTGATCTTCTGCTGTTCCAGTGTTCCAGGAATTGTTATATATCGTCCATCTGTCATTTGCGGGGCACGTATGATTGAATATTAAATTGGGGTTGTAATTCGCGGTGAGTTTAGCTTGATGGACACTTAACACGTTTTCTCCCCATGGAAATCCATAACACTCCCGGCGGAAAGCTTAATGCAATTCATATAATCTTAAATCACTAGAGAGCGAGGGCCATTTAGAGGCGGAGAAAACGATGATTTTAAGGCACGGAATCGAAAGGGAAACTAAGGAATGCAATACGAGTGCTGCTTTTTATTAATAATGTCAATTGAGGCAATTATCATTTATTGGAAATAAAATCGTACAGCACTTATGGCTCCCGTCTTGCGGTGGGAGGTAAAGATGATACAGTCTCTGTGGACCGAGCTCTTTCTTGGCGGATCCTTGAGGACCAAAAGCAGCTCCGTGCCCCAAGTACCGTCCCCGGAAATTAGCTGGCTTCTCGTCTTAAGTCTGATGAGCCCCAATACTAGCCACATTGGCATGAATAGGGAGAAGGGCCCTTCACGAACTCCCGATCGATAACAAGCCTTTCTTAATTACGCTACTATTTCTCTTTTCCATAGCGCAGTTCCGAAACACGGGAATAAGCGAGTCAGCGTACTAGTTCATTAACGCCGTTGAGGATCGTGGACCGTACCTACACAAGAATGAGGCTGGCGTTCGATAACGCCAAATTACAAACCGGCGAGTCTCTCCCGCGTGCCACTGGGACTGCAAAATATTTGTCAAGTCGAATTCAATGCAACATATCCACGCGACAAGCAACGACATCAATGCTCAACAAGAAAGCATACCAGAAATCTGAATTTTTCTTTCATTCGAAATTCATATCTAATGATAATTTTTCCATCAGGCATATTTAGTCTACGGCGTATACAGTTCAAAATTGAATTATAGTCTTAATTTTCACGTCTTAGGAATCTTTCACGAAGGGAAGTCTGTCAATGTTAAAATAGTGATTTTACGTACCTTTTTCTCGGAAATCAGTAAAGATAAATAACTAAAATTTTTACAGTAGCCTTATGGTATGTATGTAAAAGGAAAATAAAAGTTTTATTCAATCGAATAAATTTATGACCAAATTACAGACATTAAGTTTTTATATAAATCAACCGACGTTTCTTCACAGCATTTTTGACTTCCTCAAAAATTTCTCCAAATAGGTTTTACAAAAATTGTACAAAAAATTTGGATAATGTTACGTTTTAAGATAAATTTCCGAATCTAAAATAATAAAACATGCAATTTTGATGGCCGAATAGAAGAGGATTGCATAAAAATTTAAAGTGGGGAGCTTCATCCGAAATGTGATCCAAGAATAAATAGCAAAAATGTATGTAGGCTGTTAAATCTAACAAAGTGTTAACAGTTAATATTAATGTGAAAATTAAAAATATTAAAAACAAAAGAATTATAATATATCTTAGAAAAGAATTTCAATTTAACAATGAATGTATCCAATCGAAAAATAATAAAACTGAAAATAATTTTTTTATATTTTATTCAACATTTTTCAAAAAAACAACAATGAAAATTTCAAAGTTAAAGGATAAAGGGTTTGGTTGAAAGAGAGAAGAATTACTTCAGTTGAAGCACTGCAAAAATGTCATGAGACTAAATTTATAAAATCAGAAAGGAAAAATGTGGACCATAACTGAGATTTCAAGGTCTCTTGCGTCATATTTCTGTTATTCGAAGTACAATTTTTTAAAGTATTAATATTGCCGTAATCGCTACATTTGACAATGAAAAAGGATGTATTTTCTTTGCGTTTAATATTCGAATCTTTAATAAATAAGTATAATGGGGATAATGGTACCTCGGCATGTCAGAATCTTGACCAAAAAAAAAAGAGAGAGAGAAAGAGAGGGGCAATGAGACATCCCCGAAGGTAAGCCCGTTATTACAGTTTTTGTTTTGTATTCAATCCCCTTAATTAGATAATATCATAAGTTATTCTGCAAATCCATAAGACACAATAGTGTAGATCTAATTCAGTCATATCAAGTTGTAAAATATTTTTTAAAAATTATGTATCTATTTTCATTGTATTTCAAAACCTTACAAATATTTTTATAAATATTGAAGGAAGATTCGAATGCATAGGAAGAAACGAAATGTATGCTTTCAATTCATTTATTTAATCTGAAATTTTAAAAACAAATTTCTTGTTTTTAATAAATATTTTAAATTGATGGTGAATTTCTAGCAACACAGTGAAGTTTTTTATTTGAACTTAATACATTTAATATAAACGAAGAGAGTTAAATTAAAGGTTACAGAAAAATAAAAACCTTTGTTTACTATCTGATGAATTTATTTTCGTTGTTATATCTCAACAGCTGTCGACGTTCTAGGTATATTCATTTGAAAGAATCTTATGAAAATTCATAAAAGTTGTGAGTAACGTCATTATACTTTTTAGGTTGTCTCGTATTGCATTAGACATAAATAATTGACACGAGGAAACATGCTGCGACTTGAATACAAATGATTACCCGTCATTTACTAACACTCTGTGCACGTATTGTTGCAGCATGTCCGACAGTACGCACTACGTCATGTGGTTTTGATCGTGTTAGAAACTCAATGCGAAGAAGAGCAGCTAGCTGTGTTAAATCAAAATGAAGACGCTTTGAACGTTTCATCTGATACGAGAACATAGTGCTCCAACTAGTCAGTTAAGCTTCTTAGAAACGATCAGATACGGTTTAGACGAGTACATCATTTGCGGGTGTTAAAAAGTATGCTTATGACAAGAATTTCGAAACAATTTTTTTTTTAAATTATTAAACATGGCTATCCAGTTGTATGAAATACTGCTTTTAAGAGAGATTCTCAGAATCTCTGATAATGACATGGTATTAGTGTGTTGACTGACCTGCGCGCAGGCGGACGTCGCGGCTGATGACCCTGCCGAGGGGGTTGGAGGCGGCGCAGCGGTAGACGGCGCGGTGCACGTCGGGGCGGAAGTGCGCGGCGCCGAAGGGCGGGAAGACGAGGGAGCCGTTGGGCAGCGCGTAGCGGAGGCCGGGCACGGCGGGGGCGGGGGCGCCGTCCGCCAGCAGCCACGCCAGCGTAGGCGAGGGCGCGCCCTTCGCGGCGCAGTCCAGTCGACCGCCCGTGCTGTTGCCGAACTCCAGCCTCGCCGGCGGCTCCAGCACCAGCAGAGGTCCCTGGCCGTCCGGCAGGCATGCCACCCCTGAAAACAAAGTAGTGCAAGTCTCAGTATCGTCAAATACAAATCAGCAAACTTCAGGGGTAGTAACTGACGTTTTACATCATTTCAAATACAGGGTCTTTTTTTCCTCGATATCTATAGAGAATGTACTATTTGAAACAGTACGGCCAAACATCTCCGACGAAAAAAAGTTCAGCACATAAGTAGAAGGGTTTCGAGGGGGAAATTCGATGCATGTGTTTTTTTTGGTGCTTTTAAGATCATCTTTGCAAACTGCAAGCACAAAGATAATTTCACTGGTTGAATACATCGTGTAGTGATACCTACTCAATTCTTGTAGAATTGGCACTGATTATAATAAACGACTCCTCTAAGTAGTCGGAAAATTTTATGTATGGATGTAGTGTTCTCGGACATCGACGTTTGTTTCCCACAACGTTTCGATGACTGGCCCCGGCATCTTCTTCAGGTGAAGTACCGTGACGACGACGAGGAGATGGGATTCGGGTGTGTTGGCTGACACGCTGGCTGATTAGGCACATTGGCCTCTACAGTCCACTGTTTCTGTTGTTGTTGCCTTTTTTTCTCTTCTTATTCTTGTTCATGACCGTGGAAAAAGTGGTCAAAGTCGTGGAGTGCGGCGCCGAAGGTCATGTAGGTGGTAGGGTAACCTTTTTTGTCTAGGAGAAGTGGGTGTATGGGTGGAAAGGAGTCTATTTTTTTTTGTTATGAGAAGGGAAACTTGATTGACAAATTGTGTCTGTTATATATGGTAGACCAGTGGTCTCGGAGTCCAAATCTTTCTCATTGGTTCTGGGCGTAGGTGGTAGGGGTGGGCTTTGACTGGTATCCCTACCCCGGTCACTCTTCGGATCGGTCACGCCGTTCGCTTTGCTTCCGAGAATCCTGGTACGTAGGTGGTAGGGATGGGCTTGCCTGGTGTCTCAACACCGCTCACTCTTCGGATCGGTCCATCCGTTTGTCTTACTATCGAGGATCCCGAAAGGTTGGGCGATCTTCCCAGACTGTCCGGCGTTGCACCTGCTCTGAGTAACATGACCAAGGCAGGGTCCCAGACTTGACTAAGCTGGAAAGCGTTGTTTTTATTTATCAATTCGGAGTGGGAAGCCCTAATAGCCACAGCTTCCATGAGGACACTAGCCCAGAAATTGTTAACTGTTGTGCCAGTCGTTGAAACGTTGTGGGAAACAAACGTCGATACCCGATGGTTTTTGAAGAATATGGATTTGAATTTTTGCTGCCGCACCCCAAATCTGACAGCCGTACTAAGTAGTGGTCGAAGCATCGTTTAAATAATAGTTATCGTATACCGTTTATCTAGATGTTTAGCCTTAGCAGAGGGAACCTATGAAACAATTATCACCACTAAGGCGCCCCAAGGATGTTTCAATTGAGTTGTACCTGCCAACATTGAACATCTCATGTAAACTCTGATCAACTTCCACACATGTCAGCGCTATTTTTTTTATATTATTTAGCACAAGGGATACTAAGCAAACTTTACCTCCACGATGTGTATCCCGGGTCACGTTATAAAGTCTGAATCTTCAAATTGACCACAGAACTCGTTTTTGTGGCATTTCTCGAGGCTGTTCACCAATCGGTGAAAATTTCGATATTTTACTCGTTTTAGGAGAGTGTAGAAAAGTGTATGAAGCCGCTGCTCGAACATATCGCGAGCGGTACCCTAATCACCAACGTCATTTACGTTTTTGTGGTATTTTTCGACTAAAATTAGTGCTAATGACATGAATGATGGAGTATTTGAAATTAAATCACCAAGACGAAAACATTTCATGGTGGTGAAAAGTGAGGTTGTCATTTATGCATTGCGTTTGGGTGCGCTGAGAAAACATGTGAAGGTAATATTATTTAGCAAATCATCTACAAAGAAGTATATAAAAGATTGAGGAGAAACAATCAGGTTACTGTCAACAATAATAAAAATCGGTCTCTGAGCCGACTGTTCTGTTTATTTAATAAACACGTCTAAATACCTTTACAAGTGAGAGAAATTTGGCCTCGATATACTATCCCTTCAAATCCTAAAGCAATTTTTAATCTCGATGTTGTAAATGTCCTCATAAATCCGGATAGATGTTCTTAATTAAAAAGCAATAACAGAAGAGCACGGAACTGAGCTTTACAGCGTCTACCTCAGATGAAAGAAATAAAATTCGCTGTGAAAAAGCGCACTATATTAGGTTAAATCAGTTTATGCTACGCTCGTTGGCTATATTCTTCGTCTTATTTCACATTCCCTTGCTAATCACTCTTCTTGCAATCTATCATTCGGCGTGATCTCTCTTTCTGTAGTCAGTTTTAAATAAGAAATACGTGTGTTGTGTATACGTGGAGGCAGGTTTTGTTGAAACACAGCAAAGCAATGTGGTAGTGCTCCCTTGGTCGCACCCCTCGCGGTACACATTTTCGGCAACGCTGCTTAGCCCTCATATTATACTAAGTCCACACCTCACGAGCCAACTAGTCTTCATCAATATTCTTACTTAAATCAGACCATAGCTACTATGATTATTTATCTACAAGAACTTACAACAGCAATAATAGTTGCTTTCGTAGTAATATATTTCTGTGCATGATTTACTAGAGAATGTCTTTCTAAGAGCAACTTAGCCTTCTTCCTCGGCATTTTTAAATACGTATCTCATTCATTCTTTCTTTATTATGGGCTATTTTCTACGCTCAAGATAACGTTAAGTTTATATCTAATTTTAAGTCAAATATCAATTTTAATTATAAAACTTTAAAACAACATTGTACACATATTAATTGACGCTTAATTCACTTGTTTATATCAATATTATTGATGAACTGACGCTAAGATTGAATTATATATTTATATACTCTAATTTTGATATGTAGGTATAAATTTAAGAGATGTTAGGTTATCAAAATATTTTAACTTCTATATATTATAAATTTTTATTGTTCCGGTTTGCTATTTCAGCACGTTCCTTTATCTGTAAACAATATAGTACAATTTAAAAAAAACATGAATTGGTCATAAGTGATAATAAAATATAAAGTCGAATGTTTTATAAAGGTATGAGTTGTAAGAATATGTTTTAGTATAATAGATGAGTATGAAAACTTGTTCAAAGCTCAAAAATGAATTGAAATGAATAAATATTTTGGTAAAATTATTAGAATTTGACGAATGATTCAAACTACTGGAGTAAGATTATAAACATGAGACAAAGTGCGCATTACTCATGTTTATTATTAATTTTAAGAAATTTGTAAATTTCTGAATTAGCCGATAGATTGCATTTTCTCGCCTCCGCGAATAGCAAGTTGCGGAAGCGTCGAAAGTCTTTGTTTGTGTGAAAAACGTCTCAGATCAATATCTTCCAAAGAGTCGTGAACGGGTTAGCTCCGAGGATCCAACACAAACGAAAAAAACAACAACATGAAAGCTGCCGCACTACACAATATAATCAGACGTGGGGGGAGGATAAGCTGCAGATAAAGCAGCTTTCAATTTTTGCTCATTCAACAGTGCGGATTAATTTCCGAGCACCAGAAATAGAAAAATCGACCCGCGGCTGAACAAAAGCGAAGTTATTTTTTTTATATAACCTAGGAACTTCTGTTTTAAGGACATTGGGATGCGATTTGCGTATTTAGATATTTATGAAAATATCAAACTAAGAATATTTCATGGTGAAATGAAAATTGAACTCAAGGTTAAGCAACGTGGAACTGAACAAATGCCCCTTCCTTCCCCCTTTCAGGACAAAAAAGACCGAATCCTATAACAGTTGCGAGTCGCCGCGAATATTTCTTAATAAGTGGAATAATTAACTGTCATAAATCTGATGATAGTTGACATCAGAGAAATTTATTTTGATAATTTAATACTTAAGCTTTATAACCAACTCATTAAAAACGTGAAAACCTTAAAGTACAGGAGATTAGCTAGTCGTGTGTCAAGACAATACGTAGTGAAGAACTCTGCCAATATTATATTGGGGGTAGACATCAGCTCACTTTTACTCCGATTTCTTTTGAGACACGTTGGTAGTGTAAAAGAAATTTTGAAAATATTGGCTTTAAGAAATATATTGCTGTCAGTTCAAGTTATGATGTACCTCAAGAAACTCGTCCGTAAAATTTAATAGATAATAAGAATAGGATGTGTTAAAAGACGTGGCTGCGGTCTCTGTATCCCGTTTGTATAAATACAATTAATGTTTTTAACAATGCTAATAGTGTTCTGGCAGACCGTTGAAGGAGAAGTTCCTCCTCAACCGAAAATAATGTCCTTCACCTTCTCCTTTCACTACTGCGCATCTAAACTTGCTCACGAACAGTACAAATATTGTAGAAAAAAATTCTCAATAAAAACTATTTAGATATCAGAATATTAATAACATTAGTAATAATAATAAAGCTTAAAATTCTGAAATATTGATGAAAGAAAACCGTGCCAAGTGTGTAAAACTCCAAGCTTGACTGCCTACAAAGGAAGATACAATAATACAGAGCAAGAATGTAATATAGACAGTTACTTATTAAATCTGTAACATAGAGAAGTTTAATATAGGTTCATTTAACAGATGAACTAAACAATGAATAACATTTATAGCCCTTTATTTCTTAACTTTTAATATTTCCATTATTATTTTTAAATATTTTTTGTCTACATTTTAAATATTTTATTAGTTTTAAGTTTAATTAATTTACGATTCCTTACATTTATTGTTAAAAATGATTTACTGTACCTCATGGTTAATTTTCAATGTGTTTAATTTTTACATTGTTTACATTAACTGGTAATAAATTGTTAGGTTTAACTGCCTATATTTGAATCTGTATTCTTATATCACTTTACGGTTGAACCTCCCCTCATAGGCAATCGATTGGACTTCTTTCTTTTTCAATCAAAATTTCGAAATTATAAATTTTATTATTTACTATTACTAGTATTATATATGATGTATTAATAATTTTTAATATAAAATTTTTTCTATGGTTTTTGTAGTAAAATTACCTGAGGAAACCAAATGTGGTGAAGAAACGTCGTTTGCTGTATCTGTATTTCATTTAATTCTTAGAATAACAGACGTTATTTGATTTACTATTTATAAACATAATTTAACACTAGAATATATTTCATATTTGTCCGAGGCATACATGAATTAGCAAGTAGCGGAAGGAGAATAATTAATCTTTATTTGCAGATACAATGAGAGTAGCATGTGATTTATTCGTAAACTCGAGGAAATGTTCATAACTACGAATTTTTAAATAAAAGATGGCAAAACTCTATTCCGAAACCAGACGGATTATTATCTCCATGTATCAGAAACGCTGACATTTATAATCAGACTTCATCCCGTTAACACCAAGCTGATCGTTATTATATAAATAATACCATATACGTTGATTTGCCGTGTTTTTTTAATTTTCTGAAAGGGGAATTTTATTGTCAACCTCCAATTAGTACTTTGTTTAATCAGAATGTTTCTAATTACTTACATCCTCCAACGTCTAAAATTGATAAAAATTTTGTATTTGACTGATACATAGGACGTTAAGAAGTTAAGAAAAATTATTACATTATAATTTTAATATTATTAATAATAACTTTCTCTATTAGTCAGTATAAAAGTTTGAAGTACGAATATTATTTTAAGAGGACAGGAAAGAATAAAATGTATGACGAAGCTTCCTACGCTTGCAACAGTAAGCAACCGTTCATTGACATTTGCAATTCATTATAAAGTAGATTAACTGATATTAATGTTGCTCCTATGATCAAGTATTATATACATTTCTCGAGTTTTGTATAGGGCTCTCGATCACTATTCACTCATATTCTAACATTATTTTACTACTGAAAGAAAAATAGAAACTATGTGAATTTTAGAATAGAGAGAGAAAGGGAGTGTGTGCGTGTAGTCTCTATTTATTTCTCTCGCAGCGTCACTCCAGCAACTTCAGTAATACATTCACCAGCTTAGCTCGAAAATTGTTTCACTTGAAAGTTTATGATCTAGTTTTTGAACCCATAAGGATCTTTATAGTAAATAACTCACGACTTGACTTCCGCATCCCCCCTTTTCAATTCCCTTCCTATGCTATTAAAGGGGAGTTGCCTGTTTCAGGATCACCCTCATGTAGCCTGTTAACCAAAAAAAAAAATTAAATTCAAGCAATGCAAAGTCTTTATAATTGAGTCATTTCAATCCGTAGACCCATGTTTAACGAGTGAATATTTTTGATGATTCTGTATAGTTCAGGTAACACACGCTGTTTAAAAAGTGGCTTCTTTTAATCGAATGAATTCGTTAAACTATTACTCAACGAACATCATGATGACAAAGTAATTACTCTGGAAATATTCAGCTTATAAAATTCACTTCTTAATACCCTAAATGATAAAAGCCAAAGAACATTCATTTCCATTCACCTTAAAGAACTAACGATTCCTAGGAGAATATTATGGAAAAAATAAATTATTCATTACGCCCACGAGAAGTTTTAAAAAAAATCAGACTTCTAGTCCGAAAGTAATTCTAAATAATTATTTTCTATTATTATTCTCAAGGGTACCATAACGTTGAATTTTCCTGTAACCAACGCACATTATTTCATTTGTACAAAATAATTCGTGTTTGCAGAATCATACCAGTTGTTAACAAGCATATTAAATAAATACTATTTACTTTTCAGTTGCGACCAGTTTGGTGGCCTAAATCCATAGACGCTATATGGGGCTCGAGAATGGTCAAATTGACAATTCCCTTGTTTTCTCAAACCATTCACGTAAATTAAAAACTATTCTAAAACACGATTATTAATTTCTTGTCTATTTTGTCTGATGTTAATTAAGAAGACTAGCTACGGATGAGTTTCTATTCCCGGTGAATAATTTACTTGAGTGGAAAGCTATAGATAAACTGAGAGTAAATTGAAGGTAGAGGAATATAGGAAATTAAATTTGTTTAGAGTGGAAGACCCGGATATATTACCGCAGACGTTCATAAATATGAACTAAATACAAGAAATCACAATTAAGATACGGAATTATTAATGAAGCATCCTTTCTGGAGCTTCAGATTGATGCTTCAAGTGAATAAAAGCGGAGAGGAGGAGCTACGTGGTTCGCCACAATTCGTCGTCCATTATTCATCGCCGAGCTGGCGAAGCGTCAAGGAACATTTTAAATACGCTCTCAATGCGAACTTTTCGAATCTGGCGAAAAGATTTTGCTTTGTTCTTACCCTCCTCCATCAACAGAAATTTCTTTCAGTTCTCTGCAGCGCCGCGTTTAAATATTTTTCCTGAGTTATTCGGAATATATTAAAGTCTTACGAACATTTGGTTCACTTTGTCAGCTTCTACTCTGGGTGGTGGACTTTTATTCATCACTTTCACACACAGAGACTTTCTTAAATAAGCGCAGATGGATTAAAATTATTTCATGAACACACGCTGTTAGCATGTGTGTGAAGACAGTCCGTTCTATTGCAAGAGAAGCAATACTTAATTTGTTTTATCGCGCCAGAAGACGGTTAATGGTGTCTTATTTGAGAGTAATACATTTCAGTTTCTCTAATGTGAAATTCAGTTGCCCCGTACTTTAGACTAGACTGTTCGCACGGAATTTAGGCTTTAAATCTTGCAAAAAAGGAGGATTATCCAAGTTTGAAACAAAATTGGTCTGGTTTTCAAATGCATTTTTGTGGAAGGTTCGAGATGAGTGGAAGAACACGATTCTGGAAGAAACTGACGATTTTCGAATATAAAGAACAAAACTGATTGAAGCGATAACATCTATATAGATCGTAAGAGGTTTTTAAGACTTTAGGAAGAGAAAAACACCTTCGATTAATACAAAGGATCAAGAGCTTCAACAAAATGTTCGGAGTTTCTTTAAAAGTGGAGGTAAATCTGAACTTCCAAGGAAAATAATTTTTTGACTTAAGGCTTATAGGTACTTTTTTGTTTAATACTTTAAGTAACATCTTACAAGAAAGTCATTGTGTCAAGACTGAATGAATGAAAAAAAGCTATTTTCTTTAAGTTTTCGGTTTTAAGTCTCTTTTATATTAAACTAACTGGGTGCTGATATTTATAATAGCTCGGTACAAAATCCCGGAATAGTCAGGACTCTAGGATGATTTCGCGTTATTGTCGTCCCCTCCCCTCCCCCTCGACAGTCCTTACACGGTCAATCAAGACTGGGAGTCTGAAGGATGAATCAGAGTGACAGTCCAGGGGTGAATCAGGTGAACCAGACAGACAGTCTTCAGTTGCCTGCCGTAAGTCAGCGGGAATAGTTGTCCATTTAAAAGAGATCAACCGGTTTGGCTATAACAATAGAAATAATGTAAAAATTAACGTCTGTGGAACCAATAAAAATAGATATGACCTTATATTAGAAGAAAAACCTTATAAAATATAGAGAAATAATTAATAAATTTAGATATGCCGACGTTTCGAAGTTGACTTTGCGTCTTATTCTAAATGGCTCTTATAAAGTAAACTGACACTATTTGAAACAATCGGAAAAATATATATAATGCCTATAATGTATCTATTATTATAATAATGGCACTAAAAGAACTGCGAAGCGTTGACGTTGCGTGAAAGAATCGTCATAACTCGGGAAAAGTATACGTATTACTGTGTGAATTTCAACGACAAATGCATTATTTAGTAACAAGCAGAGATTCATGACATTTCTCGAAATGGTTGAAGTGCATCTGTGCAGAAAAAAAGGATAGTAGAATAAAATAATGGGTCCATATTGAAAAGAGGCAAATTGGTGTGATATGATTCTGCGTTTATTTGGAGAGATCCGTTAATGGGGTGAAAGTTGATTAGTGTAATAAATAGGTTGATAGAAATTCTAAATTGTTACTTCGTCTATTGTATGTCTTTGTTTGGATATAAATCCCTGCGAAATACTTAATCTTAAGGGCAGGAATAAACAATAAGCAGGGAATTATTAACATTTATTACGAGTATTTCAACTATTCAATATGTAATATGAATAAGGTCCTACTACATAAAATTACTGCCGCTAGTAATTTTAATTAAACGCTGATTATGAGAATTTTCTCTTTATATTGAAACTGACATTCGTTTTGCCTATCGGATATTATTGTCCTACATTCCTTTTAACTTACAAGTACTGCAGCAATATTAATTCAAATAATTACGGCTCAACCACACTTCCTTTTTCCGTGAATGCAGAGTAAATTGACGACCGTGAATGTGCAGGATATTGTTCACTTTCTGAACAATTTTTCCGAATCTCTCTATTTGTGGGGTCCGCTTTGCGAGAAGACTGATAAAGAATTGTATAAAATTATCTGCTATTGAGAAAGCTTCTTCTTCTTTTGGGCCGCTATAGGGTCATTAACACCTCAGCAGCGGCAAACCTTTGGTAGCTGGTATAAACTCTTTGCCCTGGCCCTACACTTTGGTGGTGGGGTGTGGGAGAAGCTTGACGCTACGACATCAAAATATCTAGATATGCGTGATTCACGGGGTTCATTCCACCATTCACACTCAACAATACTGGCAGTTTATGCTAATACTGACCGTCAGAATGGTCGTGTAAGGGCCCCTTAAGTAGAATGTCTGAATAATCAGACACATTGACCGGTTCAGATACCAACTTCGACTGTTTTCTTGTTATTTTTATGTGACGCCCATCCATCCCAACCCTACAAATACTCCACTCCCATGCTGAAATTGATTCAATATTTTTTGATTTAATAATAACTTAATCTGTACGATGTACAGTTTAGTTATGATAATATTCTTAGTAACATAACTTGACTGATGTTTAGGGGGAAACTGCTTAAAAGCAGGCCCCAGCATATGATTGTTAACAAGAAAATGTGGACATGTATTTAAATGTAGAACTATTATAGAAATTTTTAGCGTTCAATATATACCCAAATAATGTGCGGGTTCTAATAAGGTAATTGACCCCAAAGAGTTTTTCAATTGACGCAATTTTCAGCCGCCCATTCCATCCCCACCCCTTGGGGTGGTAGCCCTGCCCTATATTGACAGTGCTGATTTCCGAGTCGCTAAGAACACGCGTACAAAATTTTGTTGAAAAATCTCTACGTGTTTAGATTTGCATGCGGAACATACATGCATACTCATATACATATGAAATTTTAGCCGTTTTTTAAAACATAAACAATCAATTTCGTTAGTCAGTTCAACGCGGAATAACTTTGATGTACGTTTTATTTAATTAAGAATAGATTTTAAGTGTTTAATAAATATACGTAAATGTTTTATAATTCGAGTGCTCCTCGCACGCTGCGCCATGTATATTAAAAAGAATTAAGTTAAAAAATATGTTTGGGTGGGTATTTACTAAGTGGCGTATGTAACACATTAAGGACAATAGCATACTTCAAATTATATATTAATATATAAACTATCTGTAGCGGTCATATAATGAAGTTTTATCTATTTTAAAATCGGATTATGTTTCAAATAATTTGGTAACAGGGATCGCAGCCAGATAGGTCAATTTACACGGAACGTTCAATATAAATAAAGTCTGACTTAATAGTAATAAATGGCTGAGGTAGGCTTCAACAAAGAGAGTGAGTAAATATCGACAAGTGCTGCCAGGTCGAATACTGGCCACGGCATCACGCAAGCGAACCGTTCTTATAAATTTTCCTAATTGAATCTGTCTCCTCCTGCGAAATGTAATCAGACATAATTAGTGCTGTATCGCTCTTGTTGCCTCGCGAATTTGTCTCAATCTCCTTAAAATGAGACGCTTAATTAGTGCAATGAAAACAAAAGAGGGTCCGAAGCGAGGGACGGAATTAATGTAACGCGAACTGGATAACCAATTGAAAACGGAAATGAGAACGGGACGTCTGGAGAAAATAATAACAAGGAGGGCGAGGGGTAGGCTACAACGAAAAGCTTTCTTCTCTTGCGAAACAATAATAGCGAGAGTGTGGGTGAGCGGGTGTGCGGGTGTACGGGGGAGTGGCCAGTGTCATTGCAATTAAAGCACGAACTTGCTCATCACTTAGACGCAAGGGAGCCACACAATAGGCCCCATCTCGTCAAGCTGCGTTTTGCCTCCCTCCTTTGATTTTAAATCAGTGTCTCCGTTACCTCAAGTGTCTCGGAAACGTACTCATACTTTTTTAGAACTCCAACACGATATTTATATTAAATTGTACAAAACTGAAGAACGAAAGAAACTTATTTTAAGCTGTTACATATTATTTTTTAATAGAGAAAAAAATTATTATAAAAATTTCTGAAAGATTTCACTGGCAGACATTGTTGTTTCTATTATCATGTCTGTTTTTTCGGCTATTAACATTCTATAAATATATTACGTAACATTCAATTAATTGATAAGTAAACATCGATTTTAATTTTGTAACACTATCATCATAGCTTCTTTTCCGCAAGTGTGTATTCGCGTGTGGCACCCATGCTGAATTATTTTACCTTTAAAAATGTTCCAAATTCGACATATTTAATTCTGAAATGGATTCCAGCCACAAGCGGGTGCTAATTGTGTGGACTTGTCCTGCGTTCGCGTCGCCTTTTTCCGGGCAGGAAATGGAGAGGGCTCGTTCATATCTCGTCATCAGAGCTCACGTGCTAATGTGTTTTTGCGAGGGAGCGGCTCACCGTACTTATCTCCCGACGCCGTTCCGATTCATCGAGCTACGCGAGACCAGGCGAGGTACGACTGCTCGGCTCTTTATAATATACTGACCACATTTGGGGACGAATTGCGCAAATATCTCGCCACGACGGAATACTTTATTTGCCCTACACTCTGCAAACTGAGTAATCAATTGAAGGGGACATCCAAATCCAGCGGCGAATGACGCCAGAATTTCTGTCTTCACGTTTTCCACGAACCATTAAGTTGGGATGAAATTCAATGCATCAACTACGAAAAAACGCATCAGTAGGTATGATGTTGGTCTGAAATAAGTTAAAACATCAGGCCAAAGACATCTCTAATTTAACAAACCTAAGTTTGGGTGTACTTCATAATCATTCGATGCTGTCGTGCAGTGATTCCTAAGATCGCATGATGAGATGGATTAGTTAGTGATGAAGATTGTAGAATAGCAGGATTCAAGATCGTCTTTAATAATTAAGAAATCACACATAATTTGATTGATAATTCTTTAAGAGGAAACAGAAAAAAATTATTTAACCACATTTGGGTGATTTCAATCATCTAATCATTGCCCTGCGTTGAATTAATCTTAATATACTGTAGTGAACACATACTTTCTAAATTATTTAAGAAATTATTTTCTTTTTAAATTAAATAAAATTTTGTTAAACTAAATTTTACGAGTGGAGAACTTAAGGGTTCGTTGCCCCTTTCAGGTAAACGACCCGAGGGCCTTCCCACGCACCTCTGGTGCGCCTTTTCAAACAAACGTGTGGACCGTGGATTCGCAGACTAGAAAATGTAAGAATGTTTCCTATTGGCCAAATTTTGATTCGGGAAGGGGAAATCATAGCTTTCGTGGTTAGTGATAGAATGAGGAGAGAGCACTGACGTAGTTTTTGTGGAGATGGAGGAATGAGGAGTTAGCTGTGAAGAATTGTGGAGGAGAGACAGCAGCTGGAAATTTGTTGAGAAGTTTGGTATTCAGCCTGCGGTAGCAGCACACCGAATTCCAGAAGCTACTTTTTCAAGGGTTCCAAAGGTTGCAGCCAAAGTACCTACGTGTTCCAGTGTCGGTAACGTACCATAAATCCCTCTAGGCCGTCTACTGAGAGCCAGAGTAGAAATTGCCACCATCGTTCAGAACATAAAGACCAAGATATATAAGCCGACTATCCCCTGGGAAAAAGAATAAAATTGCTTTGTATTTGAATTTATAAAGTCAATTTTCTATAATTCATTTTAAAAGAGCAGGGAGATAAGTTTTATTTTATTTATTTGTTGTTAAAATATATTTTTAAAATTATAAACTTTCTCATCATTTATTCTACCTGCTTATTTAAAGTAGAACCCAAAACCCTTTAAACATTGCAATACCTATTTCACTAACCATGTGATCTTATAACCCCGTCAATTCGAGCAATGAGTTTCTTTTCCTTGCATTTGAATCTCATTGTATGTTCCATATTTTATGACATTCTTTGAAAGATTTCTGAAAGTTGGTTATATAATAGAAGGTACCATGAGGACCTCACCACGTGGCGATTTCTGCAGTGTTGTTAGAATTTTATTTTGGTGTTAGACTAGGATATCCAAAATCAGTGTCCCGGTGAATGAGCAATTATGTCGTGGTTGCAGGTTCTCCTCACAATCAGAACCTTTCCTGAGTGTTCAAGACCAACCAGGACCGAGGAAGCAATAAGTGAAGTTAGAGCTTTGGTGCGCCGTGGAAGCTGGATAATCAACACACAGCAGATCAACTTGGCTTCCTTGCAATGTCAAGAACTCCTTTCGAGCCATTTTATTTTAAAAGCACTATTCTAAGGTTCTAGAAGTACAGAAATTGGAACCTAATAATATGATTTTACTCCGTGCGAAATCAAGTTGGAAGCGGTTTATTTTGGACGAACCAGATTTTCATAAACAAAATTATAGATATTCGGCTCAGTAAAATCGGAAATCAAAACATATAACAGACTCTACTTTACACAAAATTTACAGTACTCGTATACATTTCGGATCGGGGGAATAGTGACCCGTATTTCTTGAAAACAAGTTATTTGAACCAGTACACAGTAATATAACATTACTTTTTTCCCCAGAAACCGATATCTTATGAAGGCTACAGAGAAATGATATTGGTTAGAATAACATGGTGCCACACGTCTAAGGAATATTTTGTCCCCTTTAAGTAAAATGCTTATAGGAAAACTCATTTAGCGTATAAATAACATTCCATGGACTCTCTTGAGTCCTTAATTTGCTCCAACTTCCTCTTTTTTCTCTAAGGGTACCTAAAGCCCAGGTTTACAACAACAAAACAGTCCAATTGAACGAGAATTTTGGGATAATTGCTGCTATTGCACGGGAATAAATTTGAGTTCCTACAGATTTGAATTATAATCTGAATAAAAATTGGTTACGATTTATACTTTCCTTTAAATATTTAAAAACCGATACCAATCATAGACAAATCTGTAGATATGTGATAGTGTGGAACACATTAAATGCAGATAACTGGATGAGCACTGGTAAATTTTATCTGTTGGTTACATAGAAAAGAAATATATATGAGAATAATATATGTAAAACACTAAAATTTAGTTCAGTTTCTTTTATATACATGAGGTCCACGATACGCAAAACTGAAGTTGTTAAAATCTGTCATACAGATGTCAGTATATTTTACTAGAATATAATTAGCGACATAATAAATTTAAATGGTCATAAAATTTTTATTACTATTCTGCTAAAACAATTCAGTTTTAAAATCCAATTTCCTATCATTTACAGTGACAAAAATTGCAAAGTTGGAGGATTATTAACTGTGATACTTCTTTGGACTTATACCCGTTTATTTTCATGATGGAGTGAACCCTGTAAATTAAATTTAGCAAAAACTATTTCTGTAAATGGTTTTAGTTGTAAAAATAATACCATGATTCTAAAATCAGCCGATAAATTTAAGATTTAACAACTGTTCTAAAAATCGTTAACTTTTATGATCATAGTCGGTTTTGAAGCAGATTCTCAAAATATTAAAAGAATATACCACAGATGTATTCTTATTGTTTTCAGTTAAGTCAGTAATGTAAACTCGTGAATTACGTTCCAGGTTTCGTTTTAAAAATGTATATTAGTTTCTGATTTCATTCCGGGGGCTGTTTGGAAACTGAGCCGTATAATTTAGGCTGGTAATGTCTTTTTGAATATTCCAAAATTGGTTTCAATAACATTTATCTCAGCCATTCCTGCGTAGTATTGATAACGCCAAAGTTGCAAACCTGCCCTTGTTGACTATTTTCGCGTAAAGCTTGCGTGATGTTACGGTACCATTGTTGAAGAGCTGTTATTGCCCCAATTTGCATTTTAATGAGTTTACCTTAAAATAAATAGTTTTCCTTTCGCAGTGGTCTGTTTCAGGCAGCCCCTGTTAATTGATTCACGAGGATCGTATTTACAGTGGGTGCACAGCTGAAATTTTTTACTTCCCGCTTGGTTCCGAACATTGAAAAAAAAAACAACTCCTAACGCAATGGAACGTATTTATATTTAAGACGGCCCGGAAATTGTATGAAAATCTCATTTAACAGTGCGAATCGCCGCGTGCATCCCGGGTAACGAGTGATACAATCGTCAGCCCAATCATCGAGCGAAGCAATTTCTGGACCTGGTCAATGTCGAGCGAACTCATTTACATTTCTCTATTACACACTCAGAAGTGAATGCTTCGGCTTTGGGCCAAATCAGCCATCATGCACGACAAATTCATTCGCGCTCTTTATAAAGTACACCGAAATTAGGAACCCTATTTATAAATATTGAGTGTTAAATGTTTTCGGTTAATTGTGCAAGTGAAACTTTCAGGTTGTACATTATTACGTGGAGTGCACGACAGATGGCGGAGGGGTTGAATTGTGACGTTGGCCTGACAGTGTAGCATAAACTATTAAGCACGATAGATCGTAAGCTACGGACGCCTGACAGTGTGACGTAATTAGGTGACCACACACGAGCAGATATCATCGCCAGATCTCAATCGGCCGACCAATCGCCGGATTGGAGCACAGATATTTGTCTGAGCGACAAAATCTGCGTCGCATCTTCACGTACAGATAACATCTGTCCAATTGCCGTTCGTCATGTGCTGATAATCAGCCAAATGCAGATTCCAAAGATTCCGTGTCAAAATTTTTACAGCTGGGCCAACCCTTCCTTTGAATTCAAGCATAATAGAAGTTTTTTAGTCTCAATAGTTGGCTATAGTGGTGAAAAATAAGCCAGAATAGGTTGTTATTCTTAATACTACAATTAAAAAAATATAATATAGCTTGATGTCAACAACGAAATATAACATTTTATTTATTTAAACTTAATATTATTGTGTTGGTAATTTCTGATAATTTGCTATGATGAAGTAATTCTTTGACTTGTTTATTTAATAATTATTGACAGAAATGATTTTTAAATCGCGTCATATAACTATGAACAGCAAATATATTCTTACTACTCAATTAAAAATCTGTTTGTAGTTGTATTGCTAACTTTGTATTCAAAGTTTTGAAAGAAATCACATATTGTGCCCATTTAAAATTTTGAAAATGTCTGCTTTACTACTAAAAGTTAAACAAAAAAATCAAAAATCATTAGTAACATTCAGTAAAAAAGTAAAAAGTTTATTTGAGATATTTTATTGATATTGTATTTCACTTTCTGAAATCAAGTTGTGTTGTATTCTTTACGATTTAAAAGCATGATCTTTTAAACGAACACATCTCACAGTTCTCATATTTAGTCTGAATATTTTGATACCTCTTTTCTTTCCTAAATAAAATGAAGAAAGCACAAGAATTTAAACATGTCATACATCGCTATTATTTCCAAGTAATTTTGAATTAATGGACATCACATTTTTAACCTACCGTTTCAATTGCTTTATTACAACTTGAAATACCACCACAGTACTTTTATTTATGTCTGTTACCTTCCTCCAATTTTCTGCGACTATTGGTGGGTCGTTGCTCTATATTTTCACACCTGTTTTATTATAAAAGAATATTTATATGTTTATAATTATTTCGAACACCACTCCTTTATTTATGCTTTCAATTTCCCCGGTCACTTACTCTTGTAATTAATAAAAAATATACTTCTCTAACACTATCAGTAGATTATTTGATTTTAGTTTTTGTAATAACTCTCACACTAAGTATGACCCTCAATACTTTGCGATCGCAAAAATAGTAAACAGATAACCGCTGGAAGAATAGAAATGTATTAACGTGTAAACAAGCTTCAGATTTCGCGAAAGATAGTATTTTTTTTGGTAGGGGGGATGAACAGGTTACATGAGGGTGATCCTGAAACTCCCCTTTAATAGCATAGGAAGGGAATTGCAAATGGGGGATGCGGGAGGTAGAGAAAGGTAGCAAGGGTTGACTAAGGCCCCCGGGCTATAGTTTAAGGATCCTACCCGGTGTTTCACGTTAAGAGATGCAGGGAAAACCCTAGAAAACCTGCATCAGGTAGGTTGGGCATTCGGTACTATTCTCACGCCCTTCCGAATGACGGGAGACGAGTTTGCTGTGGGTTCGCAGCATTCCCTTCTCCGTGTCTCCACCAGTTTTAGGAGGCAGTCAGATCAGTGCTTTTATAATAATTAACGTAGGGGAATACCTCAGTTATGTCGTATAAACAAACATCTGTGAAATAATGTAGAACCTGAGAAAATATGAATTTTACTTAGTTGCAATAAATTATAAGAATATAAGAAAGCTGAATAATAAGGTATGTAATATTAATTTCCAGGGCAGATATCGGAAATCGATGTTATAATGTCATAGTGTCTTTACCAATGTCACACGAAGAGAAGAGAAGAGAAGAGAAGAGAAGAAGAAAAGGACGAATCGTACTTGTACACAATAGTGACCGAGGCTACGGTGAGCTCTTCAGAGTTATAATAAAAAATACTTTTGATGTTTGTGGTGCAGTGAAGCCGGGTGCTCCATTAGTAGAAGTTATTACGCACGTCCCTGTGCTACGTCTGCGAGTACAAATGACGGCCAAAGAGGAAGGGTGGATTGACAAGTGCTGCATAATGCACTAGCGATGATGAAAGCGAAAAATATTATCTCCAGATCCCTTTCCCCTTCTCCACTGCCGTCAGAACACACACGGGTGCGAAACGCCATTTTTTCCATATTATTTCTGTACGCCTTACAGAAATCAATACACTTGTGGAGATTAATACTACCCCAGGCAGACAACGAACCCACGAGGTGACTTTTAGTTCATCTAATAAATAAAAATTGATGTACCTACGACATGCAATCTTAAAGTTTAACCGAACTTGCAACACATCTCACTTAGCAAGCAAATTACAGAGGTTAATAAACACCTTCAGTAGTCCTTGAATGTAAATAAAGTTTATGAAAAAAACACCGATATTAGAGTCAAATAATTTATTGTGCCACTCTCGACGTATTGTAAGTCTCATTTCAATACGTAACCTAAATCTTGTAGCATGGGGTGAGAAATACGACAGAATTTGATGTCAAATTCAAGTTTTGGTGGTCGTTAAGTTTAATTGGCCGTCTCTGTGGTCTAGTGGCTAGCGTCACAGCCGTGCACCACATAGTCCCTGGTTCCATTCCTGGCAAGGGCCTGGGTGTTTGTGTGTTCATTCAAGTTCCCTGACTGGGTACACACGACAAAGAAAATGAAATATGTTAATCTAATTAGCAAGTCACTAATGACCTCAACGTTAGTGCAACTGTAAACGATTTTATTTCTTTAAAAAAAGCCCTATTCTTCCATCTAGGGGAAGTCGGGGCGGAACGGGACACTTATTGTTCAACTATTATTGTAACATTATGGAAAAAGAAAAATTACTTCATAAAGGTAAAAAACATTAGTTTCTTCAGGTATTTACTTAGTCTAATATCAACATAACTTTGAAAACGAATTTAGATGTTTGATGAATTTTTCAAAGAAACTTTCAAATTTTCCGGTATGCTGCACCCCCGTGGCAGAACGAGGATAGGATGTTTTGTGATAACAATTAAACCGATAAAATAAAATTTACTTTAAAAAAAATCTTAACACTCTTTTGTGTTTTCCTTTTTATATTCATTTTACGTACGGGTGATCACTTTATGAATTTTTAGTTTCGAGAAGAGATTTTTGAGCAAATTCACTATCATTGCTAGCATTTTTTTCCTTTTTTCCGTATATTTTCTTTCTTTATATATTTGTTGGGTACATCATACTTTACTCATTCTTATAAGTTGAGTCTGTCAGTTTTTACTTTTTTTTGAGAAACACACAACATTTTGCCTCATACAGTAGTATCCAGTTCCGCCAAGAACGCTAATTTTAGACACTTGACATGGAATGACCTATTATGTCGAATCCAAACGTCTTGGGTGTTGCTAAGAAAAAAAATGGCACGCCCGATGCCGTTTGACATGTGAACGGGTTGAGAAATGGTTAATTATAGGATATTAAAAACAAGTAAGAGATAAGTATCGCTTGATTCCTTTCGCGGAGTAACAAATACCTGATAAACGCAGGAAATCAACTATTTACAAGTGATAATAAAACTCAAAAGAATGGCAGCTCATCAGTCGTGAACTGTAATTATATTCAGTTTAATAACCAGTTCTTTGTCTTAAGCAAAGAGACTGAAAATGTACTATTCTTATACATTTATCAATTACTGAAAGGAAATTATATGCTTTCGTTCCATTACTTTCCTGAAAGTTGTGAAGGTGAGGTTGACATATGTCTACTTCTGTGATCCGTGCGTTTCACAATATTACTGGTACTTTTCAAGCACATTTCATTATATTTTTTGTAAACAATACAGAACCTGTAAAATCAGTAGTTTTTGACAGATATAGATGCTGTAAATGCTAAACGTCAGCTGCCTTTGAAACAAAGCGACCGCCGCAAAACCTGTAAATAAATCTCCGTCAGACACTGTTATAGTAAATGAGAAGGCTTCGTTAACAATTCATTTCTGCTTGCCTTTACCTAGGAGCGGAAATTGCGATCCGCGAAACAAACGGTCACAAAAGTCGGCGAACCAGAAATGAATTCCACCTGCAATCTTGCCTACTTGTAATGAAATGGGTTTGTTAATGCTCTTGAGTTACGTGACAAATTGCTACAGTTTCCTGTTTTTTTTTCTGGCACCTGTGACAGATCTTCTCATGTTATTCACAGTTCATCATCACTTAATATCAACAACTCTTAATTTATGATTCACGCTTGCGCCGCTTAATAATGAAGGGTGTCCTTTAGAAAATGTAATTTTTAATTTAAAATACATCACATAATTTATTTGAAAATTTCTAATATTATTATATCAATATTGTGTAGAGAGGCATAAAAATTTCACGGAAATGTCCTGCACGGCTTCGTCTGCATACATCCACCCTGTGGACCAAATTTTGGACGAATCTAGAGCAAAGTTCCGCTTTAATTTGACCCATGGCGCGTCAAATTCCTGCCTTGAGTTGGGGGATGGTTCGTCGATTGTTCACATAAACACAAAACTTGATATACCCCCACAAGAATGTCAGAGGGTGTCAAATCACAAGACCTCGGTGGCCAGTTCTGATGTTTCAACGGCAGCGTGACAGTTGCATCATCCTGTTGGAATCACAAGTCTTCCACATTCAATTGTGGTGATTGTGGCCATAAAAGCTGTGTTATAATGTTGCGATTGCGATCACCATTCAGAGTCACTGGTTTCCAGCCTCGTCTTCAAAAAAATATGGCCCAAATAGTTCGCCAGCCCATAATCCGCACTAAACAGTGACCCGTTCTGGATAGACACTTCTCACGGACCACGCGAGGATTCTCTGTGTCCCAAATCCACCAATTTTGTTTATTCCCATAACCGTTTATCTGGAAGTGTGCCTCGTCACAGAAGGTTGCTTCCTTATGAAAATCACTATCGAATTCTTGTTTCGTGAATACCAAATCGGAAAATGTTCGAAGCTTCAGATGGTCCGTCGGCTTCAGCTCTTGTTAGTCGGATCTTAAAAGCATGCAAATGCAGATCTTTTCGGAATGGCTTGACTGTTGAATCGTCTTCAATGGACTCGTAGCAACGGTATCGCTGATGAGAGCGACGAGGACGTCCAGGTGATTTGATGTTCGCTGTCGATCCTGTAACTTCAAATTTCTATACCAGTCGCTTCACTGTTGACACATTAGGTGCATTTTGCCTACCAAAAATTACAATAAGTTTTCGAACGGTCTCTAAATAGCATTCACAGTCCTTGAAATACACTTTCAAAATCTGGATTCGTTGATCCTTCGCGTATCGCTCCATTTTAGCTTATAAAAATGCACACAAATGACAAAGACAATGGAAACAGATGACAGTCGCTTAAATTTCAGGTCCGGCAAAATAACAAACTGAAAAAGACGCTCAATTTTTGTTTCAGGTATAATCGTAGGTTTTGTGCTTCATATTGACAATAATATTAGCAATTTTCAAATAAATTACCTGTTTAATTACTAATTTAAAAATTGCGATCTTTATGGGACACCCTTTATATCAAAGGCCGTTAAAAATCTCAAAAATTTTTGTACTCAAATCCACCTCATTACAGGGATGTTTATCTGGTGTAATACATAGTCTAAAGAAATAAGTTCAATCTAAATTTAGAATAATATAAAAGTACAAACAACAATATTTACAATTTCATACACTTACCTGTAGCGTTATATTCTTTAAAATTCTAAATACAATATTTGGGTTTTAATCTGGGTAAATGTTTGCAAGGTTTCAAGAGCAAGTTCCACCATTTTCGTCGGGTAGACGATGATGGCGGAGCATGCTGTTGAAACGTTGTGTAAGCAAACATTGACCCGGGACGAAACCCGAGAATTGTATTTAGAACAAATTAATCGGGAAAGCCTTAGCTCTCTAATATTCTTTAAAATTGTTCTAGTCGTACATAGTCTTATTTTGTGAACACGTCTGTAGACTCTCGTGTGGCATTCCAATATCTGGCTATAAAATATAATTTTTAATTAAAGGGAGTGTGACCAATTTAAAATTACATGGTGTGAATCAATTCCTTATAAATATTACGAATTTTTTATCGTGTGCTCCAGAACCCGACTTTATAACAGAAATATTCATAAATATATGTTGCCAAAATTCAGGTGATAATGGCACAAATGAGTGCCGAAAGCTGAAAATAAAATCTTTATAAATGCTCATGTCTGTATTTTTGATTTTTAGGACAGGATTAAAGGCTCATTGGTCTTCATAATGATGTATCCATTGCTTCTAATGCTGTGAGGACATCAGAAAGTTTGTTAAGCTATTTGTTGCATGTGTCGGAACTGTAAACGCAGGAAATCACAATAGCCAAAAGTAAAAGTTTCCCTAGCCACAAGAAGATGAATGATTCCATAATTCATCGAAAATGTTCCATAACTTCTCATAGAAAAGGAAGAATTTTGACGTCGTATTTAATTAAGTAGTCAGTAATTACAGATAGTTGCTCGAAAAAATTTCTGACTAACAACGAGTGTTATTTTAGTGCCGTTTTAGAAAATAATGAAAGAGTTTTTAAAAGGAATTCTATGTTTTCGTAGTCAATTCTTAGTTTATATTTTCCGTTATCAGCGGAAGTTCAACTTTGCTTCCCGTGAGACTGTAAATGCGTGTTATCACGGGTCTTCGACTGACTTGATAGCAAATACGTAAAGTACGAAGTTATGGCTCATCTGCATACAGAACACGCCCGATGAAATATTATCATTCTGCAAAGACATTAAATTGAAAATACGGGACTGGTCCTGAGCCAGTACGCAGAACGGGGCTAAGTGTTCCCTCGGAGAAACATCATTTACATTAAATCATCGCTCGAAAGAAGTTTGAACGGTACCGAAAATACGCCGTTTCTGAGATTTGGCAGCATTTGTGACCGTAAAGTAATTTACGGTCGCCGCCTTAAAGACTGTTGCTGGTGTCGTGTTTATGTCCGTCTCCCTTGTGAGATTGCCACACAGATAGCACCCTACGACGGCTTGCTTAATGGCGCCATTTACTGTCGCAACAATCGTAAAATGATATCGCCAACACGGTCGACAAGCGAATCCCGTATTCGCACGCATCACATTATGGGGTCAGCAGGTGACACTTCCATATTACCATCAAATATTAACAACCATATGCTTAACATGTTTATCTTAAGCGGTTTTGTCTACTTTTAACAAAATAGATAAAAAATAATTTTGGTAATAACATTACATTGCATTTGCTCATTCCTCTTTTCTGTGTAAAATAATTTATGAAACTTTATGATGTTCCACTTCATTAACGCCTATTACTTATCTTATTAGGATAATTCATAGTACTGAAGATAGATTACGTGAGTTGACTTCAGAAACAGAATATTACGTTTATCTTCCAATCTATACCCATAAATATAGTTGTCTGTATATTTGTCTCGAATAGGCTCCGAAACGGCTCAACGGATTCCAATGAAAATTTGAGGGTGTAAAAACAGGAGATTTTACGTAAATATTCGTGCACGTTTCATTTCGATATATTGAAGAAGATACAAATATTAACATTAATTCTACGGGAAGGTTTCTTGGCATACGTTTGAATCTCCAAAAAGCAAATGCGGATTGCCTGCACTTTTTAATCTATTTGTGCTCAGAAACGGATCAATGGATTTGAATGAAAATTTCAATGATTGAAACAGTAATTTTAAGATAAATTTTCGTGTATGTTTCATTTCTATTACTTGTAGATTTCAGAAGATATTAATGTAAATTGAATTGAATCACGACAGACAGCTTCAAAACCAACTGCGAGTTAAAAGTCTCTATTAGGCGTTCCTATACCATTCATTCCACTTACTGTGTTATTATTATTATTATTGTCTATTTTTTACAGTTTTAAGTTTAATTATTTTACGACTCCTTACCATTATTGTTAAATTGATAGCTTTTTATATGATTTACTGTAAATTTTGTTTATTTTCAATGTGTTTAATGTTTTCATTGGTAACGTAAAATGTTAATAAATTATTACGTCTTGCTCTGTATCCTTGTATCACATTTCGGTTGGAACTCCCCTCATACGTAATGAAGATTGGATTATAACACATCTTTTACCTTTAATCAAAATTGCGAAATTGTAAGTTTTATTATTTATATTCTGATATTTTAATGTAAATTTTTTCTATAATTTTTGTAGTAACATTACCCGAGGAAACCAAATGTGGTGAAACGTAGTTTGAATGGAATAAAAACTGGCCTTTAGTTTATTTCATTTAATTCTTGGAACAACAGATGTTATTTGATTAGCTATTTATAAAAATTATTCAACTCCAGAATATATTTCATATTTGCCCGAAGCATACATGAATTTTCAAGTAGTGGAAGGTGAATAATTAATCTTTATGTGCAGATACAATGTGGTTTTTTCGCACACTCAAGAAAATGTCTAGTTTTAAAGGTAGCGATAAAGTATTTGGTGATTATGTTTCCATAGTTACGGATTTGTTAATAAATGATGTCAAAAACGCTATTCCAAAACCAGACGGATTAGTATCTACATGTATCAGATTACATCTTAGTAGAAAAAACGCTGAAATTTCCAATCACCCCGTTAAAACAAATCACAAGTAAACGGCATGTCCACAACAACTGAGCGTGTTTTTTTTAGTTTTATTAAATCAGAGAGTTATCTTGCAATTTTTGTAAGGAGAAATTGCAGAAAAGTAAACGAGGGCGCTTCCATAAGGACACCTTGCTTATATTTAGGGCTTTTGAACTGATAATTGACAATACAGTTCATCGGGATTTTCACATAAAATACCTATCATTTCTCTGTCACTTTACTTCCGTTTCAGCTGTCTCAAAATAACCTTATGAAAAACATCAGATAGGAAACGCACTATTATCATTAAGACTGAACTATAAATTGTTAAACACAATGGCGCGTGAGAGAGTCTGAGAGGAATAAGATTGGTGCAGCATCTGACAATTACATTTATTTGGGAAAGGAAAATACTTAGACGATCCTTTGATGCTGTGTAAATATGGGTTAAAATATTAAAAACAATCCATAAAAAATAAATTAAAGAGAAGTGTTACCATAGTTGTCCCTGTATTTAATCTCAATTTTAAGTTTTAACTCCACTCTTTACTTGTTCATGCCTCAAAATATTATCCTATATTTATGTACAATCTTTTATTCAAACCATGTTCTTTGATTAATATTATTCTTTAAATACGTTTTATATACGTAAATTGTCCTCACAGTCAGTTTGATTTATTTAAAAGGGATTAATATTTATTAATTGTAATTTCATTTACTGAAACTAACAGACAATCTGCCCCTTTGTAGATTAAATTAATGCATACATACAGACATAAATTTTACGAAGAATACCTTGTTGAAAATATCAATCTGAGTTATCAAACTATTTTTCGCATAGGCAGGCTTTGGCAAAAGACGTTTTTTATATTATGTTCGAGGTCATCACGCATTACGTGGAGCATTGGGACACGTTCTTCAAAATTTTGGCTGTCTGATCACTGTCACGTTACCTAAATCCATTACAGTTGCAGTTCCTACCATCGATTTCACGATTATTCAGGGCGACTAAAGGGAAAGGATCCGTAGCCAACCAAACTGCGTTATTAAGGCTCGTAAAGCGTCATTTCCGGGTTTACAGCACTTATTAAGTAGCAAGATTATATTCACAGAAGGGTTTCCGCCATAATTGTTAAAATTCACAGATTTTTGGTTCTTCTTATTCAAAAACAGTTTACGGTAGAATTTTTGTTATGTGAGATGGTTGTGAGTACAAATTATATCCGTTAAAAATTAAATAAGGACGAGAGATTGATATTAAGAAAAAAAGATAATTAATAGGAGACTCGAAGAAGGAGACTTATGAAGTGATTTTTCTCTTGCAAGCATTATTCAACTGTTTTTCATTACTATAATTTCTACTGAATATCAACGTCGTACTTTTCTCTTCTCTTATTCACCAATATACTTTCACTTCGATAGCCACCATTCCTTACCTTTTAACTATCAGGAACTGCCTACACCAAACTAGAAACTCTAATAAGACATGGAACTTAATTCTTCTTAAAAGAAAGCTAATGCATATTAAGGTGTGTCGTACATAGTAATAACACTTGTGATTCTTAATTTAGTGTGAGTGATCAAATAAAGTTGGTGAGAAAAGTAGGCCGCGTTTCACGACAACTGGACGTATCTTGTTGAAGGTAACACTATATATCAATCAATTTTAATCTGGACACAACTTCATAATTATATAGGAATCAAAATTATTTTCTGATATCGGAGAGTGTGGATTTACGTTACATACATTCTATCTGCCACAGATGGATATTTATATGTAAATTAGTAGCCTCCTTTCATATGATCTTGGGTCACGGATCATTTGTAACGTCCAGTTTGATGAAGAGGGGAGCTCGTCCCCATTATATTATTCCCGTTCGTTCGTTTTTCGCAGTTTAGTCACGAACAATGCCACTTTCCGAAACTGCAGATCACATTTCAATTTGATGCATTTATTACTGTCAGAATTTTGAATATACTGAAATTGGAAGGAAGGAACGTTCGTCTCCATATATATATATATATATATATATAGTTAAATCATTAAAAATTAAAAGTGTTACTATAGTTTTTTCCTGTAGTTAATCTAAATTTTAAGGTATAATTCCACTCTCCTTTTACACCCACACACATATATACATACTGGCGTCAACAATAAAAGTAACCTGATTATATAAAGTTTTAAACAAATATAATTAATATTTTTTCTGGAAACTTATAAAAAAATTTGTGATGATGTTAAATTATAATAAGATGATGACGATACATGTTTTTAAATAAAATTCATATTTATTAACTGTTAATTTAAATAATATGGCAATTGCCTTAAGTACATTGAAAGTTATTTAATTTTATTCTAAATAAAATTTAAAGACAATTACGTTTGTTATGCATCCTGCCAGTCAGAAATTGATTCTGGGCGTATTAAAACGACACGCACGCACTCACACAGACATAATGATTCATTTATTGCAAATGTAATGCATTAATTTAATCTTAAAGAGAGTTCATTTACGAGCAAGTTTATTAATTCCAATTTTTTTTATTACATGTATAGTCGAACGATCATTGAGGCCATTAGCGACTCGGTAATTAGGAAATTTATTCTGATTTTCTTTGTCAGATATACTCAGTCAGCGAATAGACATTCACAAACACCCAGACCCCTACCAGGAATCGAACCTCGGAGCTCTGTGGCGCGAGGCTGATACGTTCGCCACTAGACAATGTTAGCTCGTAATATAATTGAATATTACAATTAAGTATTTCTCCACGTTTCTATCATTTCATAAAAGATGAGTTTCTTTTGTTACTTTAAGCAATCGTTATGACATGGGGTCGTTTATCTTGTCGACAAATATATGCTATCTGATGTATAAAACTGTTTGATTTCTGTTTATAAATATGTATAGTTATATAATATTTATATCAGTTCCGTGAGTATCTTGGGAAAGAAACCAATAAGTAGATGACTGGAAAAGAATCACGGGAGTTCAAATATGCAGAAAGCATCAACTTCATTGCCAAACCACTTCAAGCTGGTGGGGGATGTTTCCTTGCCATGGGATGGATCCTTTGATTCTTGTGAAACAACTTCTGAATGCCCAAGGGTATTTAAGTATTATCGCAGTATTATCAAGTACATCGTTTTACGTTAATGGTGTACTCTGTCCAGGGATGGACAGCACCAGTAGGACAATGCTCTTTGTCCTCAGATGGTTCGAAGATCATGACGACGAAGCCTTTACCTTTCTTCGTTGGCCTGTACAACCACCAGATCTCTGTTCAATTAAGAATTTGTAGGATGCGATAGAACGGGCCATCGGGCAGCTGGATCCAGCAACATATTAAGAAATTTGAAAGTGCAGCTCATCAGTTAAGAGCAAAATGTGGCCCAAAAATTTATCGAGGAGGTGCTTATAAAAATTTGACCACTCACTGCATGTATGTGTGTAGTTTTGGGTGTTTATTATGTTGAACGTTGAGACCTTTATCACCCAAGATAAGAAATACGAGGGGATGAAAGTAAGCCGGAACAACGTTCCCATAAAAGATTTAAAGACGGAACGGTTTAAAATCATCAGCAAGAATGAAAACTGGCAATTATTTTTGGTAAACATTGAAACAAACATCAATTCATTGAAGGTAATCCAACAGCTCGAAAGAAATTATGATAATTACTACTTTGATTTGTGGAAACTATTATAATTATATGATTTTGTGTCATTAAGTATGTGATTTGCCGACCTCCTGTGGTCTAGTGGCTAGCGTTGCTGCTCACAATCCAGGGATCCCGGGTTCGAATCCAGGCATGGGTTCGGATGTTTTTGCCTTCTTGGTCGCGAAGACCAGGATTAAGACTGCTGGAGAATCGATACGTTGACCACGTGTCACTCCCATACGGGATGCGTCATGCAAGCTGACAGTCCGCAGCCGACCCGGTAAGCCCAGGCCCTCAATGGGCTGTAGAGCCGAAGAAAAATAAGTATGTTATTTTCTGTTATTTTTATATTTTTGTGATTATTTAAAACATAAAAGGAAATTATGATTATTAATCTTTTTTGCACTCAACAAAATGCGTTCCGATAAGAAATTTTTTATACTTTCACCCCTGGAAATACGATAAGATAGTATAATATATGCAAATTTGAAATGTTAATTATTTTCTTAGTTGGAATGAAAATAAAATCATAAATTTCTTGACTTTAAGTATGAAATGCAATATAATTTAAATAATTAAACCTTTTGCATTTTAAATTCATGGAAAAAGCAATTAATGAACAAATCCTTGTTCATGGGAAAGCGAAATCTATTGATGTAAACCATTAATAGCTGAGTTATTTACATAAACGGTATTGACGTACGACTGCTTTGCACTTGTGTTTGCAGCGAGGCGTTTGTGCCGCTGATTTAGTACACGCCACTAAAATGTCAGGATCCTCTATTGGTCTGACTTTTCCACACGCTACAAGTCCTAACATTTATTCTCACACATTTCGAGTTGGAACTTTGCAAACGCGTGAAAATTACATGGTCGAGTTTGCCGTCATTGTTTCACATGCTCCAGATTTCGAGACATGAAAATATTTTGAAAGTCTTCGGTTCACCGTCAACCGAAATTATCTGTTCATAAGAGAATCCCGTCTTTCCAGACCCCACGTCCAGAGAATTCTCCGTATACAAGTCAGGGCCTCACCACAATCCACGATACTACTTAAATCTAATAAATGAAAATTAAAATATAACAATTCTAAATTTATTAATGAATCAAAAGAAAATAAATACAAAAGACATGTGATAAGTTAAAAAAAATATTTCCGACTGCTCCAATATTAGATTCTACAACAGTTTTCCCTGTTTCGGTATGGAAACTCGAAAGAAATTTTTGATGAAAAAATTATCCTTAAGTTTGAAAAAAATTCCCGGAATGAAACATCCGACGGCTTACCAGAACAGGATTTCTGCCACAGGGCTGGAATCAAATTACTGTTCATTAGACCACTTGGACATCCATCTGCTCTTCTTTCCGTCTTCCAATGCTAGACCAAAAGTGTTTCTCGCTCTTTTTCTTAATTTTTACCTCGCTGTTCTCCCCTCTCCCTTTCTCTTACATTTTGCCTTATTGGTGGAAAATTGTATTAGCAACATCATCAAAATCTGTTACCAATTTCCGTATTGGCAGGAGGAAGAGTTTTTCCCCACTGCCTGCCTGCTGGCCCTTCCGGGAAATTGTGGACTATTGGTTGGAAGCTCCTTCCTGGAATTATTTACCTGTGCCTGGCAACGTTTCTAACAGAAATGAAATATAGTAGAGTAAATTTCATGTTGTTTAATTAAACATGTCAGGGTAATGCCCAATATTTGCTTTATCATCGCACAACGATGCTTCCGTTCACAATATTATTGATAAGAATAAAAGCCAGGTTATCTTAAATACAGGTTTTTACCTCGTTAAGGCTGCGGGGTAAGATTTAGAATAATTATGCTTTAATACTAATACTTTTCCATTCAGAAAACAAGTATAACTACTTTTTGTTTGCTTCTGCAGGGCCTGGACCCTTCGGAAAGTTGAACTTGTGCTAAGAAGGATCAGCAGAAAATATATCCCTTCTCAATTCGACAATCGAAAGGGCATCAGCAATATGACCACACGTATCTATATAACCTTTTGGCATATTACTGGAGTTCATAGAATTCCATTCCTCCGAACACTTAAAAATAAATAGCATTGATTTATAACAGTATGGTGGTCCGCAGTGTTTTGAATTAGAAATAAATGTTGTCGGTGAATTTTAACGCCAGTCTACGACACTACAACAGGTGAACATATTCTTGAAGCACACGAAAAAGGGTTAGTCGTCTCGTTTATTCGCAGTATCATCTCACACGTGGAGGAACTTTCTAAGCTGAAATACTATATCCACAAAATTTCGGAGTCTCTGTCGCCCGTAGGTATGTCGACGCAACACGGCCCGATGTTAAACAACAAACAGCAAGTGTAAACAAACAACCAAATCATCATGGCCCACACAGTAGGTATGTATTTTAGACTAAATAAACGTTGGGATGGCAGAACCTAACATAGTATCCTTCCAAAAATACTTCAAAACTGTGTTTCACACCGCAAACTACCAAAATGCACATGCCAAAATGAAACCCAATTAGTCATTAATTATTCTCCTCAATAGGCATGAATTAACATTTATACTCTTCAATTGTACTATTATATATATATATATATATATATATATGGTAGACTGAACGTTCTCAATTTCTGACTGTTCATATTGACTGAGATGGGGCCATTTAAAATATTTTATTTTTCTAATAATGAGATGTTTAACGACCAAGTCACATTAAATTTTTTATTATGTAAATAATTATAATTGTAAATTGATTATTCCTGAACATATCTGTATGCTCTTCATACTGAAATGTTTTAGACTAGACCAGAAGTGGGGAATCTTTTACCATTAGAGGCCACATTTAAGTTTGGCAGTAACAAAGGAGGCCGCATTAGGCAATAAATTATAGTTTTTGTATAGTTTTTATCAATTTAATGCGTTTTTGATATATTACAAAAAACATTAAGTGATTTATTTTTTATTTAACACAAATGTTTCAACATAAAATATTTTTGTTTCACAGAAGGGTAATAACTGGTTGCAGTATTAATATTTATTTATTTGTTTAACGGCTCAACGGATTTCGATGAAAATTTGAGGGTTTAAAAACAGGACATTTAACTTACTCGTTACTCGTGCATATTTCGTTTTAATATATTGAAGGAGATATTAATATTATAAATATATATCTAAATATTTCTTATACGTGCATTAAGTCTCCAAGTGAATGCGGGTTGCCTATACACATGATCTGTTAATGCTCCGGAGGACTCCATCTATTGTTGATGTGGTATTCGCTCCGTTATTAACCTATTGTTGGCAAAGAGCTAACTTCATGAAAAATAATAGTATTTTCCAGGGTAAGGGCCAACCACACCAATTTTCCACATTACTTTCTTTTTTTAGAGAACCTTCACCACCGTGTAGCTCGTGCATGATGAACATAACGATGCACCACATCATCTTCCACTGTCCCAAGTATCACAAACAGAAGACAGATATTATTGGATTGTATGGACGTAAAGACACCACATCTTCGGAAGAAGCATTTAAAAGAACTTTACAATTTTTAAAAGAAATCAGTATTTATGAAAGAATATGTTATTTATCACAATTATATGTTCAGTTCACATGCCTTAAGGTAATTTCAGTTCATATGTGGTAATGAAATTTATGTTGGTCGCTAATGACTTTATAGCTGACGCGAAGTAAACTAAATTAAATAAAATTACTGTATACATGTGAAAGAAGTGAGAATGTCAACAAACTTACGTTTTTTCCATTGTGTAAAGGAGGTTTTTCGGTGGTTTTTGCCTCTAGTTAAGTCTTTACTCAACTTGAAAAACGATAAAGGCTTATTCTCTTTGTCTCTACCTATTAGTAGGTATGTTTATTTGTATACAATAAAACAATCTGATTTTGAAACCCATCCAATTTTGGACCTCTGTAGTTCGAAAGCTGAGAATTTTAGAAATATTCTGAGGACAAATCATGCATTGAAAATTCGATTCGCTACAGTTTGGTTTTATGTCCGTATCTTCTAAGACCACCGGAACTAGCTAAAATGACATCGCTCTGTAAAAAGGTACCATTTTGACTATTAATTGCTATGTACGCGACCTAGATTGTAGTGTACCCTCAAGTACTGTAATAAATTTATATGTAATTAGATTCCTGCTTTATTATTTACGTGAACCAGAGCAACGCCGGGTACTTCAGTCAGTATGCATCTAAAATATGAAAATCAAGTAATGAACGATTTAAGTTTCTGTTGATCCCAGTTTCCTGAATTAATGAGCCCTGAAAGTTTCTGTGATAAAAATATTGTACTCGAGCAAAATTCATTGTACGCTAACGTGTTTATTTTTTATTTAGTGTATATCGCGTTCATGTCGTTTCAGTGAGCGGGATTAAAGCCACTCTGAAGATAACGCCCCCTGCGGTCTTCTCAGCACGAACTCCGACCAAACCTCCCGAATTCCACAATTAACTCACGAGCCTGCGGAAATATTTACCGGAAATCAATATGCGCGGGTGTCAGCACATTTATCGTCTTACATACTGTTCCGCTCCTCGGGGCCTCGGGGAATCGAGAGCAGCACGAAATGTCGGAAATGTTCACTTTAGCACAGATTACCATCAATATATTATCCACAGGGCTAGAATTTTCCTGTCTGTTTGTTATAATAGTTTACATGTAACATCTATCACTGACATTTATTTATCACAGGAAAAACTTACTGATTAGACGAAAATTTGAGTCATAATTATCCAAAATGTTATTCCGATAGAAAGGAAATTATCAACAAAGAATGACTGAAAAACGCAAAGAAATTTTTTTGAATAAACTAATTTATTATTTAAACCTCTATACACCATGACTCCTTCCATTTATTAAGTAGACTGGACTAGTTAATAATCCCTGCTGTGGTGTAATGGCAATCTTGACATCGCAGATGACCCGGGTTCGAATTCCGGTATGGACACGGTTTTTTGTGCTTATCATAATCAGAAGAAACTGGGATTAAGATAACTCCAAAAAAAAGGAAAATGCTGTAAATGAATAATGAGGGGATTGTTTTAAATTTTTTAACAAATTACTTGGGTTTCAAAAATAATAATAAAATTTTTATGTGTATTAAAAAAAACAATTTCTTTAGTGCGTCCTTCGCACTATTACAATTATAATTATTAAGGAGAATTACTATTGAAATATCAAGGGGTTCTCAGGGTTAATTATTGGGGTAACAACGTGTAGCATAGATTTTACGTTCTTTCGTGACGAACCCGTTCCATCTTCTAGGCCATTCCGGAACTTCCACCTAGTAGAGTTTTACTTCCTTACACTCCGGCTTTCTTTGTCGGGTTGTGGATTTGCAATCAGCCGACGTAAAAGGCTCTAGACCTATTACTGCCTGGTGATAGAGGATAACAAGTTTTCCTCCTTGAGAATGTTCATATCTAAGCCAATAATTTTGCAAATATACACTAACTAATTAACTGCTCACTTCTTTTTCTCCCCTACTTCCTCCGCTTCCAGTTTCCTTTCACTTCCGAAAAACACTGTCTGTCACCCAGTTTCCTTGCCCTTTCAACTGTCGTCATTTTTCGTCTTCTCACCTAGCTTAACTCTACTTTTCCGCTTCTCTAAGGGAAAACGTCCTCCGTCAACCGCGGGAATTTTTGCGCTGACGAATGGAATAGAGTCATTGGGAAATTTTGCAGGATGAACTTCCCTGCAACAAGACAACCCTAATCTCTTGTAGCTGCAGGCAGAGCCTGGAATTCCCACCTCTTGCCTACCTCTCTCATAGTTTGAATAATCTTGTTGAATTTCGATAGTTTAAAATCAGAAAAATGGGAAAAAAATTAGGGAGGGGTCCTACTGTGCTACAATACTATTGAGAAAATTTCATAATCGGCCCCTGTAGTACTTTAATTTTATAAAACTATAAATAACTCAGACGCCATTTACTAGTAGGACTTAGGGTAAACCGTAGATTTAGATATCTTCTTAATTATATGAGAATCCCATCCAACCTCCTCTATTAATACTCCCAACCCATGCTGAATGGGCTTGACATACACAATCAAAATCGGGTGAAACACACAGCAAAGGAATATACCCCGCAAAGTTGAGCATTCGATGAAAATATCTACCACTTTTGAATACATAAAACTTTCCGCCCCCTCCCTTCCAGCCCCTGTGGATTGAGTGTGTTTTACCCCTACAGTATTTGTCTCCGGGTCGCAGAAAGTGTGGTGGAAAAAATATAATTTTGTCAAAGTGAGACTGCCTACCAGTAAATATCATCTTATATCTGGGAAAATTTTTTCGTAGTATGAATGTGAAAATTTTAACATTTCATTTTTGAAACGTTTTAAGGTTTATTTTCTTTAAAGGGTTAAAATAAAAACCACAATATTTACGATTATTTTATTTATATTTTCAGTTGTTAACAAGTTCCACACTCCATGTCTAAGTACTGTATTTTAAAGAAAGTTGGTTTCCTTTGTCCTCATTTAAAATTGGTCAAAACGATAACCACATATGAATTTTCTCGAAAAATTACAAACTATTAACATCTCTGCACACAGAAACAAAAAACTTAAAGATAAAATAAACATATGGTAGCCGTAAATTTTGGTATTATTTATGCATGTCCTTTTCGAAATAGTATTCAGTAACGTAGGGAAATGTAAAAAGGAACTCCTGATTTCTAAGCTACGTCATTCATCTAGGAAACGAAGACGTGTTTTCCTCCAGAAATACGGTTTCACAGAGCGGCATTACAGTGGCGCCTGACTTTTGTTCATTCCAGAGGTTTTATGCGAAAACTTGAATAACGGTTGTGGAACTCAATTCGTCTTCTCCCACAGCCAAGGGAGATACGCTCCCGTTTCTTTAAATGAAGTGGCCATTAAGGTGACGCCTCGAAACGAAGCCAAATTTCATGAATAATTGAAACAGTCAACCTCACAGTTTTTTCGCAGCCGAGAGAATTAGACGCTTATTGCAAAATAAAGAAAGAATTTCTGATATTGATATTTCATTAATGTAATTATTTGTTATCGGAAGACGGTTTGAAACGTTGCAGCATGATATGAAATTTGTCAATTTCAGGTGGAAGAGGACATTTCATGTTTTTGCGACGTAAAGAATAATCGTGGGTAATTTTGCGTAGTGATGAAACAGTCGAGACTACGGTTAACTTTATTTCGCCCCTACTCCTGGTAGGTAAACTACAGCTTATCCGACATGTTGATTGTCAGAAATAAATTCAGAGGCTTCTGAAATCCCTAATTACACACCAATCTCAGTTGCTGTCGCGTTATGCCGTAGATGTGGAAGTCGTCTCATTGTTTCCGTGCACAAGATTTGGTCAAAATCACTCAACAAATTATAATTTGTATAAATAATTGAATATATATAATCAAACAAAAATCCCTATGGATTGAATAATAGTAACTGGATACGTGATGGCAAAATATGAAAACGATTATTACAGAGAAACAGTTATTGAGAAGCAGAGTAGTCTAGTGAAAGTTGGACAGTATTCTTTGAAAATCCAAAGAAAATTGATTCAGATAGAAAGGCAGTAGTGTAGCTGTTTTTTAAGTCAATTAGTACTCATAAATCAATGAAGAAACACTTAAATTTGGGATAAACTTTATTTTTCAACACATTATTTTTTCACCATGATACACTTCACACAGAATTTCTCAAACATTTCCAATCCTACCCAAAATTAAGTTTTCAAAAGTTTCATCGTCTTGGCCTTATCCAAAGTAGCTTGGCGTGCAAAAACCTTTTTTTTGGTTAACAGGCTACTTGAGGGTGATCCTGAAACAGGCAACTCCCCTTTAATAGCATAGGAAGGGAATTTGTCTTATTATATCTTCGTACTTTAATGTTTCGTCTGCACCTAAACATCGACATGGAATTTTGACAATATTACGAATGAAAAAGGGACAAAATCGACCACTAAATTGCGTTTATCTTCCACAGTGATCAAACGCGGCATCCTTCCTGCAATAATTTTTTCAGACGCAAATTATCGTTAAAAACTGAACCAACCGTGCCATGGAATACGGCAGTAGAGAATTGAAAACACTTGTCACAAAATAACTCCTTCCGATTAAGCCGACGCCCCGTCCTAGATTTTGTAATCGCTTATCGACCTTTCCACTCAGCTTGGCGGAAAATATAGAGTGATCATTGAGGAATGGATAAAGTGTGTCTGAGGAGACGAGGCTATAGACAGATGAATGGAGGGATTTTGTGATTAAACAGAAGCCCTTTGCAGTATCGGTGGAACTAATCACGACATGCTACAGAAACCAGGGAAATCGTGTATCTGACAGGACGAGCATTTGTAAGTTTCCGATTTGCTTCAATTTAAATCAGTCATAAGATTTACAGCGACACTAGATAGATATTAATAATACTCAACAATCCTACAAAAATTATTTCTGTGGAATGATGACTGGGGAAAAGTCTTCCATACGTGAATGAAATTATTGATAACATTATAGTTAGCTTTTGGTCCAGAGATTTGTCTGCAATGTCTGCTAGTGACAGGACTGGGCTTGTATCTAACTTATTTTATTAAAGAAATAGTATATAGCTCATTTTTCCAGAACCAAGTATTTGAATACTTTTATTTAGTACTATATACTAAGCTAACTTCTCGCCTACTCGTGGCACTAAATACATTAAATACCTTACAATTAATGTCCCTATAAACGAAAAGTAAATTGGTTAGTATAAGTTTTGTGTTTGAACTTTTTCAATTAACAGAAAACAATTTAAGATACCTTCAAAGTTGTTTCCCGCTGCAGCAGTTTTTCTGTTAAGTGATCATATTTCTTTCCAAATCCACTAAAATCATATTCTGTAACGATCGCCAATGTAATTGTATTTTATAATACTATACGACTTCTCATTGTTCTATAGAACAAAGATTTAAAATGAAATCGGTAAGAAACGTTTTATATGTGAAATGTAACAACATTAAGGTCTTGTAACGGTCACTATTTTGCCTACAGGGAATGGAAGTTTAATAACTCTTAAACCATTCTCACTGCTATGAGAATCTACGACTAAAAGTTTAATCGATATTGGCTGATGCAGACCGTACAAATGCGTTACGGACAGGAATTTAGATTAAATTTAATTATGGATTTCCTAATGTTTGAAACGTAAATATATTCTAAAATCTCATAATTATAAGCAAGTTTCTCATCAAGCAACAATAACAATTGTTTAATACTTTTCTAGTAGAATATTTATTAATTTTGAGTTAATTTAATTATTATAAATAATTGAAATTTTGACATTTATCATTTATATGATCGAAGATAACCATTATAATATTTTATTTTACATTCTACTGATACATGATTATTACCTTTAGAAAAAATATTGCAGAGAGTTCTGAAATGATTACATGAATTAATAATGTCATTTAATTTTTATGTTTTATAATGTATGAAAATTGGCGAATCTGATGCTAAATTAAAATTTAATAAATATTTTTCAAAAACTTAATGTGCTTTCACACATTTTCTGAAGGATAAAAAGCATAACATATTTTATTTATAAATAGATGACTATCAAATCATGAAATTAATTAACTATTTTATATTTCATGTAATTGGAGTGAAAATACTTTCCTATGGTACAAAAATGTAGTATTCAACTATAAATTAATAAACTTATATACTGTTTATTAATGAGTTATGTAAGAAATAAATTAATAAAGGTATTGAAATGTATCGGAAACGATTACTCATTATTGTTTAATTATTATTTTTCCTTGATAATCCTCAGAAGCTGCTCAGAAGGCTTGAAACAAACCAATAACTACGATATAGTTTGATTGAAAAACACGTATTATATTTAAAAGAACAAAAATCATATTCAATGATAATTCATTTTAAAATACGTTTCTTTTCAGGATTTATTGTCAATTAGAAAAAATATACATCTAGATGTATTAAAATAAATAAATACACTAATCATTAGTTAATTAAATAAAAGGAGGGGTTAATTGTATTATTCGTAGTTAGCTTTTCAATTAATTTTTATGGTTTAAAAAATCAGTTTCCTGTTTGACTTCTTTATTTTTCTTTACTTTTAGTGTACTTGGTAATAAAAAATATAAATATCACAAATATTTTTTGTAAAAATTCAAAATGTTTCCAATATAGTAATAAGAATTGTAATAATCAAATTAGAAACATCTTTTAACCGAAGAGTCGCCTACGTTGTTTTTAAACCGTGAACACAATATCTGCTGGTTCAGCGTGGATTTGACACGTTGTCTATTATGCTGGAGACTACGTTGGATCAAAGGTATCACAGCTTCCCCTTGAGGTTTTCTCCAGCGAAACAAACTTGGGTAACATGCACAAATAAGTTTCGTATCATCTAGAACCCGCAGAATTCAACTTACTTGGGATTGAAAAGGTATTTACCGTTACGAATGTTAGAAGACATTAAGTTATGGGTCTCTTACACGCATCGTGATCCTTTTAATTGTTTCAATAATATAATGAATGTAATAAAAATTCAATGTATAAACACATTGTTCAATATCTGTAACATATTAACAATTCTTTATGAAAATATTCAGTTCAATAAAACGAGTATTTGGGGAAATATATTTTTAAATCAAGATTATAACAAATTGCGACAAATCTCGTCATATTTCCAGTTTACCACGCGGGTGTCGTCTGATTTCACAGAGGGAGAAACGACCACCGAAATTCGTGAGGAGTTTAACGCCCTTGGCAGGTAATGTCTGCTAATCCCCTTCTCTTAGGATTTCGCACTTTCGGGATGCTTATCCCCGCCTGATCGGCGTCTTTGCTGGCATGTTATCGCCGTTTGATTGGCGCCAATAAGGAATTTATAACGTAGTAATTGCCGAGTAATTCGACTGACTGAATAAAATAGCAATCGCCATATTAATTCATTACATTGGGATTGTTGTTGTTCTCGAGGGGCCTTCAGACGTCTGTTTCTTTGGACCCGGGTATAATAAGTTTTTAATTTTAATTACTTCATTTTTATTTAAATTTATTTTGAACCTTTCACCAAATATATAATTAATTTCAGTAATTATTATCTTCATTTTGTGAATAGAAGATTCTACAGTACTTGCGTTATTGTAACAGTAATCTGGTATTCAGGATTCAAGAAAATACCAAATTTTAGGTATTAAAATTACAGGTTTTCGGATTAACAATTGGTATCCAAGCAGAATATACAACATAAAAGTGGAATGTGGAAAAGATAGAAGATTATTTAGCAGATAGTAGTTCTGTAGGGATTTCTGTTCATCAGTGATATTGAAGCATCTGTTTCTTTGACTTGTACCGTAATATATTCCATAGGTTAGTATTTATAGCTGAGTAAAAATAATTTGGTTTGATTTTTTCGAGAGAAACAGTTTAACCAATGTCTGCAAGCACACACTAGTGTACAATAATAGCATCATATAACTGAAGTTTCAGAATCCCAACATTTCGAATATTCATTCTACGGACCTTTACGACGTATATATAAAGAAAGTATTAATTAAAATTGCAACGGTTTCTTTTTCTCTACATCCGCAATATTCAGAGCATCTTTTATGTAAGGCGTTTCTAAACTGAAACAGAAATAAAACGAGCAACCCAGAAGCCTTTTTTATTCGGATATCTGCGAAGTAGTTCCCTTACGTTTTATCCAATATGTCACCGTCTGATTCCGTTATTCCATCAGGTTTTACAACGTGCTCTAGAAATTTTATTCCTTCGATAAGCTTTTCAGTCATTACAGGCGAGACGTGCTGTAGATCGTCCTGACACATTCTTCCCCTTTATACTTCTCTTAAATGATTCAGAAATTTAGCCTGACAGTTTCTTATATCTGTGAAGCACAAATTAAATATTGTAAAGTCCATCCTCTGATTCTAGACTCTTTAAAAATTAATTAATGGTTGCCCAGTTGAACATCCGTTTAAAAATTGATTAATCCCTAGAAAAAATATACACTATAAGCAAATAAAACGCAAGTAATTGTTAGTATTGATAAAACGTGTCAATGGGACAACATAATAATTGAAATAAAATATTCTGGAGTAAATTACATAAATAACGTTTACACGACGTTACATTTGTGTGAAGCCATCCAATTAGTAATAATGACCAAAGAACATCTAAGAATTTCTATTCTCCACAAAGCATACATCTCTGAAACAACTTATTATAACCTGGCAACACCCGAGGAAGCAACAATTCTTTTTCAGCGTACAAAATAGCAGACGACAAAGTGTGTGCTCGTGTTTCGAGGACAAAGGGAACTCTTCTATTGTTTATGACCCGTTTTGCACTTCTGCAGACCGCACATAATCGTTCCATCAATGAATAACGACAATGACAATTGTCACTTTAAATACTTACGTTTAATACTGAATAATTTAATTAGTTATAAGCATTAACATATCTCTAACTTTACGAGGTCATTAAATAATTAGTTTCACGTAGCTTTTGAATATGTTTAAACTCTGTAAATTAATTGAAAATTTAAAGGTTTTAATTAAATCGGCTTTAAAAATATTAAATTACTTGTAAGGGGTTCGCATTTCTCCGCATATTCGCGCCAGGAGTTTCTTGTTCATATTTTCAATTACTCTACTAATTGTTTCTATTCAACAGCTGTGTTCTTAATATGCACATACAAAGAAAATTTATTGAAGTAATAATCATTTGTGGGCGAATCCTTCCGGGTACCTAAAATTGGCATATAGGGGAAATGGGGCGGAACGGGACACTTGTTTTTTATCAGCAACTGTAATTTTTTAGAAAACGAAAAATCGCATGAAACATTAGTTTATTCTATTATTTATTTAATATAATGTCAATATAACTTAAAACAACAAATTTAGATTTTTGGTGAATTTTTGAAAAGAAACGAATTCCCGTTCTTCCCTATTTCTGGGCAATTTATATATAAAAATTATATAATTAAATCAAATTCAAATTAAGAAAAACCTTAGCTCCTTTTGTGTTGTCTTTCTTATATATATATTTCGCTTACATTTGATTGTTTTATCAATTTTTCCTTTCTAGAAGAGAAACTGTACAGTCTTTGCTAGCATTTTTCCCTTTTTCCTGATTCTTTTCTTTCCTTGTCTATTATTTTTCTATTTATTTTGCGTAGGCTTTTGTTGTAGACTCTCAAGACATATTGATCCTAAAGTTAGATGGGACGGGTATTTAGAAAAGAGTAGTTTGCTGGGTACAAGAATGCTTAAAAATAAGTACAAAGTGTAGGGAAAGAAACTTCAGAACTCGGATATGTAATATCGGAAGTCCCCCAGGGATCAGTTATTGCCCCATTATTGCTTCACATATTTATTAATGATTTACCAAATGGTATAAATTTGAAGGTCCGACTTTTTGCAGATGACTGTGTAATCTACAGAGAAATAACTGGGGAACAAGACGCCGCTGCTCTCTAAACTGACTTAGATATTCTAAGTACATGAGCTAAGCGACTTAAACTCAGAATCAATTATAGTAAAAGAAAGGCGATCAGATTGACTAAAATGCGCCTTCAATATACCTTGGAATATAAAATAGGTGGGGAAACAGTTAGCCAGAAGGTAAACTGTAAATACCAAGAATTTATTGTAACAGCAAGCTTTGATTTCTTCAGTCGTTTCCCATGGTTAGAAATCTTTAATTAGCAGTGATAGTTGGCAAGGTGCGCTTACGAAATCCTCGATGTCTTTACCGTTGTTGGTGTTATGGGTACAAGACGTTTGCATAGTTGGGCAAGGTGTTCAGCAAACGTTTCCACCTTTTCTAAATAAAAAATTGATTTATTTGTTATTCTCAACACGAGACGTCATTAATTTGGCAAATCTAGCCAAATCAAAGTATAATAATATTTCTGCTACGTAACTTTTATTAATATAAAGAAGATAAAGAGCTAGGTTACACATTTTATTTAAAACCTTTGCAGGTCAAAAATTCAGGCCAATTCAGGATAGAATGTAAAGACCAACTCGGCAGGTAAGGGAGGACGAATCACTTTTCCAAAATGAAGGCTAGGCAGCGAAAACAGGTTGTAACAATTTACCTGTAGGGGTTTCTGGAGCAACTCGTCCCACAGAGACGAAATTTAGACTGAATCTAAACTCTCAGTAGTGAAGTCTAGTGAAGTGCTAGATACACAAACCATAAAAAATAAACTAAAGTGAAGTGGCAGTATAGTAGCGAACCTATATTTAACGGTATAAATCAACTGTTTTTATTATCCTGACAATACAATATTATTGTTGTATTTATATGTATAGTTGTTTTTTAAAATTAATCTTTGATTAATATTTTTTATATAGCTCTTGTTACGGAAATGAGACAATCAGTTAAGTTAATTTAATTACTATAATTAATTATATTTATTTACTGAAATTTCACTTATTATATATTCATTGTAATTTGACGTACCTGTCTCCAGGAAACCTGCTTATTAGTAGATTAAATAAAAACACATACATACGGAAGAATTATTTATTTACTTATATTGAAATTTCCACTTTAAGGAAAGTAATCCATAGAAAACGTTTCAAGTATTAAATTCCCTTTGAGTAATATTGATGTCCCTAAATAATGAATAAATAAATAATTATGAAATAAACTAGTTTCGTGAGTTCCTGACTTATGACTAATCGTTTGGGATTGATATTTTCTATTCCATAAATTTAATATAGAGGTTACAGTGAAAATTCAACTATCACAAAATAATAACTTTAATCTGATATTAACGACAGGAAGATAGAAATCATACCTTCATAAACTGATTATTGGAGGTATTGAATTTTTCTATTGTTCTTATTGGATTAAAACCACAGTCAATGAGTTGCTGTAATTAAATAACAACAGTAGCTGTTTACGCCATTGTATTTTAAGTAGATCATATTCCCAGTCGGTGTAGAATAAACGAATAATTATATATTTGCACCTACGAAATTGAAAGTCAATAAAGAAAGTTTATTCTGAAAACGATTTCAATTTATCTCCGCAAACATGATTCAAAGTAACCGTAAATTCAATTTCACGTTTTATGAATTTGTTACTACAGATTATAATAGATTAAGTTTCACGAAAACATGGTCAGAAATCGTATCACAAACTTTATTTGTGTGCAAGAATTTTACAATACGTAGTATTTGTAGGTTATTACCGCAATGTGCTCTTTAAAGAATTTATTATTAGTAAGGCTATTAATTAATTTACTTTCTTAATCTTGATGATAAAATCAGCGGTTGTCGTAAATACATTCTGCACAAAACGACGAGACGTTTTTGTTACGTTCATTGAAGTACTACGAAATTGTTTTTATTCCCATTTACGTTTTAGTTCTGGAAATACGGACTCAGTGGGACAGAGCACGATAAAAGGTTCACTGTGTTCATTTAAGAGACTCTTATGAAACTTAACAAATAATTAGTTGCATTTATATGCTTAAACAGCTTTACATTTAAACAGTTCAATCTGTAATTCCCTTACTGCTTTGTAACGAAAATAGTATTCGAAAATTTGTTAGTTCAGAAGAGGTAGAAGATTAGTCTTGTTAGAAATATCCTTATAAAAGCTTGTAGCGTGATAGTTGATATTGCATGAATTCTTAATATAACGTTAGCGAGGATTAATAACTGGACATGGCGTCAGTGTGTCGAGGCCTGATGCCACCTCTAATCCCCAGGGATGGCACTGCGTCACGTAGGTATATGACCTGGAATTCCCGTAATAACGCTCGCGTGGGGATCGAGAACCAGGTAAACAACGAAATATTTAAATAATACGTGGTTGTCTCAACAAATTGGATTTAGTGGTCTACAGGTAGATTTTTGATCCTTCTTCACAGGGTGGTGATGCTGTGTCAATGGTCATTCTGCTCTCTGAAGTTGAAGGGGACGGAAGGGAACCGTCGTTTGGTACTAGAGGTTGAAGGAGATCAACCTTTCGACGCTGAGGAGAGAGTCCTGCAAAGAAGCTGACATAGAGGCGACCTAATCTTCGACGCACGGCATAAATCAGAGATTATTAAGAGATCAGATTGATTCGCCATACTTACGAAATTGTAAATATTCTTCCTAGTTAAGTTTTTTAAATTAACTCCCCATTTATATCATTAATTACCCTCTAATTTTTATTCCAACAAACCCCACCCTACAAGCTAATAGGATCAAATGTAAGCGTTTGAGAGTATTGTTTCAAGATCACAATTAAAGAGTCATTGAAACAGGTTTAGATATGCACATTTGCGAGCATTGACTTGTTGTTTTCCCGCTGGCAGCGTCACGTACGCAAAATGACGACTCCTCCGTTTTGTGTTCTGCAGATTGCTTATAGTGAATTTGTACTGTCATTTCAACATGCGTTTCGCATAAAGTTTGTGTTCCCCCATGTGACCATTCGATTGTATAGACGATTCGAAACGATCGGATATGTGTGTAGAACGTGAGTCACGGGACAACCAAGTGCCTTAGAGGATTTTGACCGTTTCCGAGAGTCTTATCTTCGTAATCGTATGAAATCTGTTCGGAAAGCTAGTCTTTAACTTCAGTTGCCAAAGACGACAGTGTGTTTGGTGCTACAGATAACTATGGTGTACGTCCTAACTTTGTGCCTGAAGTATTGCAGCGGGAAGATTACTTTCTTCATCAGTGATGAGTCAACCTCTCATCAAGTGAGGAATCTCGGGTCAGAACCTCTTCATGAACTTGTACAACATCAAACAGATTGCCAAGACTAAAATGTTTCCTGCGATGTATTGCGACGTCAAGCGTAAGAACAATTTTTTAAAAGCAAAAAGGACGAATGTCCCTATTATAATTTACAAGTATTGTATTTTACTTTGGACGATAAATAAAGCGATTTTTAAAGCAAAAATATTAAAAGGTCTTTTTTGTTTAAAAAAATGAAAATGCGAGCCGTTAAACCCGACCGTTGGAACATATACAACGAGATCAACTAAAACGGAGGAAGTGTTTCTCAGTTGATACGTCTTACACGAATATGTCCGGGAAAAAGGGACGAAAGTTCCTATTGTTATCTATAACTAACAGATCAAGGTCTGTGACTATATTTTACTTTCGACGGTAAATAAAGGGTTTTTAAACCAATATTTGATTCAATTCTTCTATCGGAAGGAGCATCGATTTATTACGACGTATTCAGGAGTATTCGGACGATGTGGGAACCCAAAGTTTCCCAGAGCCTCACTAATTACCATCCAGTCGGTTCCCCTTGTTCTGTTCAGTTCACTGTAAGGTAAAACCGGTTAATACCACGAAATGGATCGAAAGCAGAAGCATCGTTCACACGCTAACGTGGAAAAGTTTGGAAACTTGAGCGGCCAGCTTCACTTTCGATATTGTTATCTCATACTTCAGGTGTACGCATCCCCGGGGTCCCATTCGCTCCAAAGTACCAATTTACTTCGGGATTTATGACTCGCAGGAAAAAAAATGCCGTTTCATACTCGCGCAAGAATGTTAGAACACGAAGAGATAAAGCCAGTTCACATTTCACGACGACGCAAGTTTATAATTAACCGAGCAGGAGATAATTTCGCGGCGGGCGGCAAGGTGAAGGGAGTCGTAAAGGGCAACTATATCCGGAGCTTAGTGTGCCGAAGCTTTTAATGAGCTCCTCGCAATTGATCGGCCCGTCTGTAATTGCATTACGGAGCTTGGCTTATGACACGGTGCCGATCTCTCAGAAATGAAACGCAAGGCTGTCACTTTGCATAAGGAATTGTGAAGTGGGGAAGAAGTACGGAGCCGGCGGTCATTTGCAATGCAAATGACGTTCTGGCAACTTCATCATTACCCCGTGGCGTGGGCAAGACAGAAGACAGAGCGTTCGTCCAGGCAATATTGCATTCCGCAGCCGCCATCTTACGCTCATGCCGCCATTAGAGTACCTCTCTCAAGAAATTATTCTCTTCCTCGAAATACTCCTCTTTCAAGAACGAACTAACAGCCCCTGTGTACGAAATTAACATTTTTAAGGAATTACCGTATTTAATATTTTAAATAGGCCACATCTGTGAAAATTTTAAGAGACTTTATTTGGATTCTGGAAGGGAAACACTTTGTGCATTAGTCGTTTACGTATAACTGATCAAGTAAAACAATATATATATATATATATTATTTATTAACGCGGGTTTTGGTAATAAACAATTGTTGCAAATGTGAAACTTGCTTAGAATACCCTTTGTGACTCATTAAATAAGAATAATTAACCCTACATATAAGGATATTTATTTAATTGTGACGGCATAAATAAATTAATATATATTTAAGTATGTGAAATATTTCTGAAAATTTATACCCGCTCCCTAATACAAGACTTAAAAAGAATTTCCTTGGTTTATTATTAACCCGCAACTTATTAACCTCAAAATAACATGGAGCTGACAGCTTGTAAGTGCTCTTTGATCTCAGTTAACCGTGAGCTATTGACACTTTACTTAAATTTTTTTGCCACCAGCTTTTGTGGAGGGCCTAAGATTCCGTCTTTCCAGAGTGAGTGGCCTCCTGATGTCAGCGTGTGTGTGTGTGTGAGAGAGAGAATGCGGGTTAGGAACGGAATGGAAAAGTGACGTCATCATTTGACGTAAAGCCGTCTACCCAATGTGACATTCGCTGTCATCATAATATATACGTTTACAATTTCAATTAGTAAACAAGTAATATTATAAATACAATAGATATAATATAGGAGACGTACAGTTAATTGGTTAAAGAAACATACGAAATCGGATTAACAAATCAAAATTAAGATATTAAATCTCCTCCACATGCAGTGTGAGACAATCTAACAAAATTTAGTTAAAGTTATCTCGTGATACATATGTTCACAAGAACAAGTTAATAAAATACACATTACAATCTTTATTTTCTGGAATCCTTATCTTTCAGCGTCAATTACAAAAAGCCAGTAATATAGAAAAAAAAGTATCCCCTTTTCAATCCTCTCCTATGTCATTAAAGGGGAATTGCCAGTTTCTTGATAAATCTCATGTAGTCTGTTACACACCCACATTTTCATAAAAATAGCTTCGTTTTGTGCCCGGAAGACGTGAACAGATTTCTCCTTCTTATTATCAAACGTATTTAACTGCTCAATAACAATATAACAGTTAATCAATTCTTTCGAAATACGGCGGAAATTTAATATTATTATTCTTTGAGTAACAGGTTGCATGGGGGTGATCATGAAACAGGCAACTACCATTTAATAGTATCGGAAGGGCACAGAAAAGGGGGGACGTGGAAGGTAGTCCAGGGTTGACTAGGGCCCCCGGGATATTGTTAAAGGATCCTATCCGGTGTTTCACCTAAAGAGATGCAGGGTAAACCCTAGAAAACCTGCATCAGGTAGGTCGGGCGTTAGGTACTATTATCACGCCCTTTCGAATGACGGGAGAAGAGTTTGATGTGGGGTCGCAGCATTCCCTTCTCTGTGTCTCCACAAGTTTTATGAGGCAGTCAGCCGACTGATCCAATGGAATCAGCTGATAACTCCTGCCTGATGCCCAAGGTCTTCGACCCCTAAAATAGGTGGTGTCTCAGCATGTGAGAAATTTGTTTTTTTGGGGGGGAGGGAGGTTAACAGGTTACATGAGGGTGATCCTGAAACAGGCAACTCCCCTTTAATAGCATAGTAAGGGAACCCATAGAATAGCATAAATAATACATTACGGGTCTGCGGTTGTTAACTGCACAGAGATTTATAATTAACGCGCAAAAATAACTAAGAATCGAATAGAAAAAAAGTAGCTTCAAATGAAAACTAAGTTTATCCTGTATTTTGATTCCGTTCAGTATAGACGAGCGCAATCAATAGTTAAAAGTAAAACCGATTTATTATTTGAAAATTTTTGAAAATGCTGTACGTTATCAATTGTGATCACCATACGCCATAATTAAAAATAAATAAAAGAACTAATAATAATTTCGACTTTAAAAAGTTTAAATATTTTTATAATATTTTTTGTCAAAATTTATTTAATATTTTTAATTTAAAGATTAAAAAAATTAAATAGTTATGATTTAATAAATTAGAGAACCTCTACTCGTGAAGAGACTAAATTAAAATTAGTAATCCATTCCGTGTGTATTGATTTATTTCCAAGTATCTGATCAATGAAGTCAAACGCGTTTAAAGAATAATTGTTTTTAACCGGTCAGTAATTCTAATAAACTTATCAATCGATTAGACAAGTAAAAAGTTCACTTTTTATCGTTAGTGTAGTGATTATATAACATTAATGTGAAACGGAAAGGAGGAAGAAGAGACTCGGGAGCCTCGGAGTCGTTCTTGATAAGTTAGTCTATTTTGTTTTGTGGTTTTGTCGATTGATTGTAAGTAAATATAAAAATAGAAATAATATATTCCTGCACCGACACACAAGAACATGAGATGTGTTTTCATGCCGAGCTGCCGGGGCGTAAATGTTATGTGTTCGTATTGATTGTTGGAGGTAGATATAAATAATTAATAAAACTCTGAAACCATATCATAACTATATTAGTAATAAATTGTTTTCATCGAGAAATGTAAATATATGGGGATTACCGTGAAGTTATTTCAAATGTTTGCGAACTCGTTAACATATAATTCAGCAATAGTATGACACCCAAAAGCGGAACAAAACGATTTATATTACAACAGATATGTGGAATCTATCATTTCCGCATTTGAATGATTGTTATTTTACATACAAAAAGCTAAGTAAAGTTGTCTGGTAACTAAATTCCGAAGCTTTTACATGCATGACGTTAATGAACGCGCATACTTATATATTTATTTACTCAACTAGCTATTCCCGTGGAAATGGCACTTTTTATTTTGCTCTAAAAGCGAAACAACAGGTACAAAATTTTGATAAAGTTGAATTCATTGAATATAAAAAAAGTGTGGGATTATTTATTGATGAACGATTCAGGGCAAACCTTGCATTTGGTTTCGGAGCCAATTAGATTAAAATTCCAGACAGACAGAAACTTCAATCATATATTTATTTTATATGCTTTAAGAACGAGCAATTAATAAATATTAAAATTTACCTAACGCGACAAGTAAAACCAATTTACGAATACATTGTATCGACGATCCAAAGAAATTGATTATTTATCAGGTTAATTACGACACGACTCGCCCACCCTCTCTCTAATGCTGCCAAAATTACGCTTATAATAATAACACTGTAAGTGGGATGAATGGTATAGGAACTACTAATAGGAGTTATAACTCGCAGTTGGTTTCGCCCGGTAATTCAATGGATTTTCAAATATTTACATTAATATCATCTGAATTCGGTAAAATATCAAAATGAAACATACACGAAAATTTAAGTTGAAATGTTTATCTTAATTCCTTAAACTTTCATTGAAAGTTGTTGAGCCGTTCCGGAGCCTATTCCCGACAAACATACAGACAGACATTACAATTTCATTTACTGGTGAATATCGGTACCTTAATGTAAGTAGGATTAAGATATTGTGTAAGAACTTTCTACTGCTTCTGCTTTTTGTAAGCTATCGGTCAGTTCTGTCGCTTAAAGAACAATTACCAAGATTAAGATTGGCCTAGGCATTCCTTTGAAGAAAGTGACGATGAGTAAATAACTATTAAAAATTGTTATCCGTATGAGGATTGAGATGATAAAAGACAAAGCATGGGACGAATTTCAATTTAAATGCAATATTAACTTTACCGTCAGCAGTTTTGCTTTGTCCCTCAACTCATTTTTAGTGAATTTCAATATTTAACGTTCACAGCTTTGATTTAGTAGCAATAGAGACAAGCGTAGGCAACATGAACAGTTTCTGTTTAATATATTGCTTATTGTCACTTCACGCCAATGGTAATTTTTAATTCCACTGCAGCAATTCCAGTAAGAGGAATTTGGTTTCGATTTTTGCTACTCCATTCATTCGTACCTTAAAACGACATACTGAATTTAGAGTTATTTTCCACGACTATATACAACTCTGAAAGCATGTGCAACAAATGTTGGCTGCAATATTCACAGAATGTCAGTTGAATTCCTGATAATGGAAAAATAGATACACATTTCACTGCAGCAAATTAGTCATGAGAGGAAAAATTACTCACAGAATTTTGGACAATCATATAACTTTAAGATAGATACTAAACTACGGACTGAGAATGTTTAGTAACATTACATTTAATACGTTTCCGTTTCGGGTAAATAAAATTATTTATGTCGACGAAATCAAGCAGATAAATAATCTCTATTATAAAATTACCTGTATGTGGGTGTGTCCCTCTGTCAGTGTATATGTTCATCATACAAATATAAACGAGCGGACTAATTTCAACTAAATTTGGTATACGTGTTCTTTGAGACCTGGAAATAAGCACTATAATTCTTAATGCACTACTTTGAATTTTTGTCTGTCCATATATTTATTAGATATCCCATACGACACAGTACAACAATAATTAAAAAGTGGAAGCATAATACAATTATTAATTACAGTTTTAGATTGCTTAGTTAAAAATTTACCAACTTTCTATAAAAACCCTAACCCTCTACTTATCTTTCTACCTACAAAATCTAAATGACAACCCTTTTAAAATTTTGATCCAATGCGACTCCTAAATATTTAAAATCAGTAACTCTATCTTATTATTGCCTATAGCTACTTTACAGTTATCAATTAATCTACTATAGCTAACTTTAGTGCCAATGAACACAAATTTAATTACACATTTAATTACAATCTAAATACACAGAGGCACATACTCAATTTACTTAAAGCAAGGTTCATTTTATTAACTAGATTAGTTTCATATTTTCCAGAAACGAATATAAGCGCATCATCAGCATATAACCTAAGACTGACAACAGAATTTTGAAAACAACAGTACATATCATTTAGACATAAATTAAAGATAGTAGGGCCCAAAACACTTCCCTGTGGAAACCCAATATCGCAGCCTAATGCCTCTGACGCCACACCATTTATTATGACCTCCAGCTTTTTATTTTAAAGGTAACTGCAAAACCAAGCGTACGGTACAGCTTTTATTTACTGCATCAGGATACTTTTAAGACTTTATAGAGAGTAAATAAAGTTTACTCTTTTATTTCTTTAAACGTTTTAGAAGTTTGAGGTTTTATACCAACGATGTTGAAAAAAATATCCGTTGATAAAGGTTAAACTTTTTTAACAGAAAAATAAATACGTGTTTGAGACTCTTTTAACATCTAAACTGTCCACAGTTAAAGGAAACTTGTTATTTACAGAATTTCTTGGGTGTAGACCGTTTGGCTCGGAGGAGAGACGAGAAGAAATTTAGGACCCTCCGTGGAACTCCATCCATAATTCATTTTTGCCCCCGTGCGTTGTTGTAATAATTCTTTCATCTAGTACACTTTTGAAATTCGTGATAAATGATATCGAGAAGCGCGACTGAAGTATCGATTTTGCAATTATTGTTGTTTCTGGGCTTTAAAACACGAGTCGCTGACGTTAAGTTGAGCTCGCGCTTTAACATGAAAGCCACCCACACCGTAAATCACGGATTCTTTATAAGGTCCATGACTCGTCACAGAGACGATCGCTCCCAATTATTCCTCGTGAACGATTTATCTTCTTCTCCAAATGTTGTTACACCTTGTACAACTTCGCTTTCTCGTTCCTGTCAGGCTGTGATCCACTCCAATTGACGGATTCCATCAACTGGAAATTTTTCCATTCAAGGATTTAGCGTTGTGAACATTGTTCTGATAAAGAGAGGGGCGTAACTGAATTATTGAAATAGCATTTAAATACACCGAGCGAGAAAATATCTGTATTGTACAATGAATGGTTATTTCACAGGGAATGCATCACTTTATGTAATGAAAAGCTAAATCGGAATTTCTCCGTACGCTTCCGATTGATTCAAATACACGACTTCGTAGAACTGTGCTCTGCTTAACAATTACAGTTTAATCAAGATTTCAATTCAGTTGCGATATAGAAAGCAGAAATCAATGAGCTAAAATATACACAGATAATAAAAAAAATGTCTGTTCACCCAAAGTTTTTAGGTGTGCCAATTAACAGAAACAATTCGACAATAAAAAACTATGAATTTTTTTTGTTGAACGGAGAGAATATTTCTGTAGTTTATTTTAAAAAGACAAGTTCTTTCATATTCCCAGGCGATTTAATTACTTACTGAGCATTTTAAGCAGTCATAATTTGTAAAAATTGGGTTGTTTTTATCGAGTTTTGTGTTTAAAACGTATCTTCTTTACTTTGAAACTACAGTATTGTAGTGTGTAAAGGTGTATATATATATACACCTTTACAGAGTACAATACTGTAGACAGGAAAAGGAGACAGAAAGCTGGTGGCTTAACTGAAGAGTAAAGATGACATGCACCATGTAGGGTTTTGAATTATCGAATTTTCGGAGGCATCAGAAGATTAGGAAAACGTTCCGAGTGACGGCCAGCCATTAACCATGGGAGAGGAGAATGCACAGGGATAACGTTGTAGGACGAGAAAAACCGAGATTGGTGGCTGAATTCCTTTCTGGCATTATAAATGCCGGTTTAAGCACTTTTTTAGTTATGTATCCTGATAATGATTATTGATCTTAAATATTTGTCACCTCATCTGTGTTTTTGAAGTACACATGCTCCTTGCGACAAGGAAACAAATATTGCGAGCTAAGATGCGGGCAGAGACAGTTCCTATTTCCATTGAATAAATATTTTTAGGGGTGAAAGGGGAGGACCCTTATTCGTCGGCGTGGAGGGGCGTCATATAAAAATGACGCTGAAGGAATCCGTATTAGTGTCCGTTCAGTGTTATAGAAGTTTTGGCATTCAACAAGCCGGTAAAGTTGTAGTTCAGTCCCTTGGAGTAGAGTTGGAGAGGGGTGAAAGAACTTTAATAACTTAAACGGGTGAAGTAATTTCCACCAAACTTTTCACACGAACTTACAACCAAGAAACAAGCATTACAAACGTTGGTTTAATCACGCGTTTACCAATCGATTATTGCCGAATTAAAAGCTATACCGGGATAATACAAATAAATACCCGGTAACACCCAGCTACTGGGTAAAAACATACGTTTACTACATCGGAATCGAAAAGGGTATTCTAGAAATTTGTATTTTCACTGATGTGTGTTCTTCAAAGATAGTGTTGAATATCCACGTTCAATGCCCTTGGTTTTCTGGGATTCATATAAAAATGCATATAACGTTGGTGTTACTTCTGAAGTTTATGTTACAAATAATTTGTTTCTTAAATTTTCATTTTACCTTTCTTACATTGGTAATAACTTTTTTCTTAGCGACTGGAATTAATAAATAACTTCTCTTACTAAAATATTAAGAATTATTTATCGGGGTCAAAATATTTCTTAGTTTTTTTTATCTATTTTCATTTTAAACACTCTTTAAATTATATATTCTGCTATCATCATTGATCTTAAATCTTTGTCGCCTCACCTGTGTGTTCTTAATGATAAAAATTATTTACTTCCGCGAGAACTAATGGAATTAGTAGATGCTAACCCCCGTGATTTCGTTAGCGCTGAAATAGTTCTTTTAATTTTGCCCTAAAACCGAAACAACAGGTCAGAATTTTGATAAAGTTGAATATATAAAACGTACTCTATCATCTATTTACGATTGCTTCAGGGCAAACCTTATAACTCGCAGTTGGTTTTGAACAGGTGCCGGAGCCAATAAAAATGAGCAATATTCATATTAAAATTTACCTGACGCGACAAATAAAACCAATATACGTATACATAATATCGACTATCAAAAAAGTTTATTATTTCTCAGGGAGTTGTCTCTCTGCCAACAATAGGTATAAAACGGCACGAATCATATTTCAACAATTAATGGACTGCTTCGGAGCATAAACAGATCAAGATTTTAGGTAACCCGCATACAAATGGATGTATATATATTTATATTAATATCTCATGCAGTATATTAAAATGAAATATGCAGGAATATTTAAGTTAAATCTCCTGTTTTTAAACCCTCACACATTCATTTAAATCCGTTGAGTTGTTTCGGAGCCTATTCGAGGCAAACACACACATACACCTGAAGAAGATGCGAATATGCACCAAAACGTCCTTTAATTAAAAATAAAAACTATCTGAAAAAACTGGTCGTAAAATTATTTCATTTAAATTATAAACTTCTTTCAAATGATTTATTATGACCAGTGTATTAACTAAAAGGTGAAAGCAAATATAAAAATGTGACGTTAATGATATATGTTTAATTTTAAAGTATATAACTATTTGTGATTAAATTTTCTGACTGTATGGAAAATAATTCTGTGATGAAATATCAATACTAAGTATATTCTTAAGTGTTTTGTTTAAACATAAATTTTATGTAAATTATTAAAAAATGTTCACAGAAATTATTATGTTATGTAGGTAATTTTGGTATGTTGAAAATTTAAAGTACAATTATAAATAAATGAAAAGTTAAAGGAAAAAATCAATAACTAGTTTTAAAAACTGCATAGCGCACTAATGATCTTGAATAAAAAACAATAAATTATTTATACAAATATAAAAGAATAAGTTTTTATTAATTAAATTTGGCTACATGATATTTGTGTATCTATATTTGTCTACTTAGAATTTCTAGTGTTAAATTATTATATTTCCTTTTGTATTGATTCTTAAAATGCATAACTGGAGATCTAAGGAAAATTCAATTTAAGTAACTGAAATACTATTCTATTATGATATGTACCTGAATGAATTCCAAGTTTAAAGTTATATTTTAAAGAATCGCTACTAAAAGGAGTTAATAGGAAAAATGCAGTTTCCTTTATTAATGTTCTAGAAAATGTTCTTGTACATTTTAAGTTCGGCAGTTGGGAGATGTGGTCTGACAGTCTTTCCTCATAACTTTTTGAAACTAATAACGAGGCTAGTACAGCATATATGTTTTTTATTTTCATAAGTCCGGTATGAGTTGATTAAGCTTCAATGGAATAGCGAATGAAGTTTACCTCAACAAAATGGATTTCCTCCTTTCGCTCTGTTGCAAATAACGAACTAAACCAAATGAAAGAACCGCATGCTATATTGCAGCGCACACTCTTGTCAACGGCAACTTTAATGCAATTTAGCCGCTGTAATTAAACTTGGGACAGTGATTAATCACTATCGTCACAATGAGGATTTATGAAAACGAGAAGTAGTGATGTGCCTATCTTGCTGTAGTAGCTAATCCGATTGGTGACATAGAGCACGGAAATTAACCGGTTCCCTGGGGTCCAGCTCATCTTAAAAACATATTCCCTTCGTTTATTGAATCTCAATTCCCATGCTCAGCGAATGCAAGCAAATTTAAAAATTCAAGTCAACAATAATTTTCTACGCTTATTGACCTAACAATGGATAAAATATAACACAGTTTTACTTTATATAAATGTCTCTAAAATCTTTCATCATATACTATGCAAGAAAACTTATCTATTACAATAAATAAAAAATTTAAGAGTTTGTATAATATGTTAAATTTTAACAATTGATTTGATGTAACAACAATAATATTATTGTGAAAAACTCTGAAAAAGATGCGAATATGCACAGAAACGTCAATTAATTAGAAATAAAACTGTATGAAAAACTGGGCATAAAATTATGTAATCTAAATAAGAATTAATTATTAATTAGTATTACTTATTGACACAATTTATGATGTGGCCCACAAAGTCGCCACGGAAAGAATATATAATACCAAACAGCACGAAATGTAATAAAATGGAAGTTGAAGTCTATTTGCAATACGCTCTGAAAGCTGACTTCCAAGCTGTAAATTGTTGATTTGATTTTTCAATCGAATTTGACATTACTGGGCTGTAAACAGTTCTGTAACATTCTATGTTGAATCCATTTCGAGAATGAAACAATAACAGATTGCTGATGTTAATCATAACAAATAAATAAATCACTCTCGGTTTAAAGCGAGAATCAGCAAAGCGTATAATTCATTGGTAAATACTTTTATTTATAATATTTTCAAAGGTCGCTGATTTTTAAAAAGCAAATTATTTCGGTTAGATCAAGTTACCATACTTTTCGACAGGTTGAAAGCCTTGAAGACTTCACTGAGAGGAAGAGTAAAATTCGTCTCAATTAAAACGTTATACCACGAAAAGTCGGTATACCAATTATTACTTTCTCACCTGACTATAAAAATAATTTGAGGTAAATGTCAGAGATAGAAACGTAGTGTATATATTCAAAGTAAACAATTATAGAAATATGCTTAAAGTTTAAAAGCTTGAGAGTTTTACAATATTGTTTTAGATTTTCGTTTTATTGGAATAATTTATTTCGTACCCTTAATTCGGCTCCATCATGAAAGTAAGTCCAACGGAAATGGAATATTTAAGTCTTAAATTTCATATGACATTTACAGTGTAATATATATATATATATATATATATATATATATATTCGATTTGTCCTTTCGATATAGTATGATTTCTTGCTAAGTAACAAAGAACTGATGGATCCAAACTTTTTGAACTTCTGTTTATAATTTCTAAGCAATGAAAATTTAATTTTATCAGGAATTATAAACCGACAATGCACTGTGAATCTCTTATGTCATATGAAAGTTAAGAGATAAATGTTCCATTTCCGTTAGACTTTTTTCAATGATGGAGCCGAATGAAGGGTACGAAATAAATTATAAAAATTCGAATAAAACAAAAATCTAATAAATAAATTGTAAAACTTCCAAGCTTTTAAAGTTTAAGCATATTTCTATAATTGTGTGTTTACTTTGAAAAACACTAGAATACGATGAGGAAGGCGTTTCCTGATTTTGATTCGATGCTTCTCTGAACAAACGTGAGATAAAATGAATCGAGAGCACAAAAGAACACAAAGGAAGGTAAAGAAATTTAATTATCCAATAACAAAGAAGGCAACGCAGTCTTTAATTATCTGGGATAAATATTGAATTTCGCGGAGTACACTTTTTCTCAAGTTTTGTACCTGGAAATTTATTAGCTCAAATGTTGGCGTCCTGCATAAAACCCTTACTTCAGCGCAGAAATCGTTGCCAATTCCCGTTATCTCGCACACGAAATAATGAGAGTGTGCGCACTGCCTTCATATTGGACTGCTAAAATATTAAGGCACGTTAATCGTTGATTAATTATAGAGAAATTCTCGGTAAGTATTTTGAAATATGAGTTTAACGGCAAGGAAACTAATAATTCAAGTGGTATAAATAAATTTCTCTTGGGAGTGTAGTAACGAAGGATTCAAAGTGATAACAAAATCCAATCACATAGGCTGACATACGTTGTGATTCGCAATGTAAATATTTATAACTGTAATCAATGAGGTTGTTCAAACAGTTAATGACTGGAGAAATTTTTTTTTCATGAACGAATATTTTAAAATCAAGCCTTTTAGTTGAACTGTATTCCACCTTTTCCGTATATTCAGCAGCTGAATCAATACTCTAATCTTTGTCTAGCGAGTCATTCTTGACTCAGCAACGATAAATAATCTTCTTTAAGGTGAATCTGGTGAAAGCTATTCCGTGCACAGTTCCTGGAATTTAGAAGGAACTCCAGATGTTTTGCTTGAGACTTCTTTTTCCTTACGAAAATGTGAACGCTTTATCTTTATGACATCGTTCAATCGATCCACCAAAGCGGACGAATGTCCCAAAACATTAGCCATTACGTTCACCGCTGATGGAGCCGATTTCGTTAGTTTCTTCCCACTTAATTGAAAGTTGCTTAGGGTTTGTTTTGTAATAATGAATTATAATTTTCACATCAGTAATGCCACTAAGGGACGATTTCATTTAAGCATGTTCAACTAGTCCTCAGAAATATTAATTTCCATAAATGTTTCATTCTTTAACTTTATGCAGTGGGTTGTTTGACCGTTTAAATATTGATATAATGGATAATAAGAAAATCTTTGTCGGTCAATGTTTTGAGAAGCTTTTTTATTTTAAAAGTGGTAGCTTTCGGCAGCTTATACTGCCTTATTCATCCTAATTCAGAGAACATTGGTGAATCAATCTACAATTCCATTCTTCAAACGTTTTCATAGAGATATGAGATATAAGCATTTTAAAAAGAATATGAATAAAAGCTTTCGCATCATTTGTACTTAAAAACAATTCAAAGTTTAACACTATTATTCATACAAAGTACATTGTTAACTTTCAAAATATTTATGTTGCTGGTTAAAACTAGAGGAAAACATCAGTATAAGCAAGGTTGGACGTCATGCATTATCCATCGGTTGATCCATAGTGTATGATTAATATAGATTATTTATTTACGTTCATAACTAAAAATTATATATATACTGGTAATTACATATTTTATAAATTATAATTACATAATTTTTAGTTTTATTCTTTATTAAGGTATAATATTAAGAAATATATTATAACGACTGTAAATTTTTGATTTTCGCAATGTTTATGAAATTAATTATTTTATTTCTTTGAATATTAATAAAAATGGATTCCGCGAATCTGAGCTTACTTTTAAAATTGTTCGCGTACAGAATACGTATTTTATTGAATGAGAATGTGATTTTTCTTTTTTGCTTGGCATGATAACTCTGTACTGGTTTCGGATTTGGCTTTTAATGTTTGCATATGATTATACATTCTGGTTTTAACATTTGTCGTGGTCTATCAAATACATGGTTTTTCGCAGTTTTTGCAGGGTATTTTATACACTATATTCGTTACATGGTCTAAAGCAATATTATCTTTCAGTTTCGTTAATAGGTTTTTCATATGATTATTTGGTTAAACGTGAAATTAAAATCGTTCACTTCAAATTGTTTTAATGTATTCACTATTTTTTAAGTTAATGTATGTACATATGTGAAGCTTATGTACGTAGGTTTCTTTTTAATTTTGGTAGTATCCTCTGTAATCAGCGTGTTAACATTTTTCTCAGTATTATCATGCTAGTTGTTTATTGAAATAAAATATATTCTGAAAACAGTGACCGACAAAGGGTTTTTTAGTATCGATTATATCGTTTATGATTTATTGGGAACATGAAATCAACAAAAGTAACAAGTTTAAAATTACTTTTCAAATTAATAACAAAAAATTATTTTCAAATTAAGTTAAAATTTATTTCATAAAATAAGAATATACTAAAAATTGGAAACATTAATTACACGCACAAATTTAAACCACTTTATGGACAAAATATTTGTCAGGAAATGTACTTAGAATGTTTTCATTTAATTGCTTAAAATTGTCTTAACATGGTATAATAAAATAATTGCACAGTAAATTGTGGACTGTATGTTTATTCTTCTCTCTATGGATCCAGCATTAAACTGCTCTTAAATTCGGGTTACTTTATCAATTTCTTTGTTAGCTAAGAATTTTTAGTTCAAAGCTGGGCAATGTAGAGAAATATTAAAAAAATAAAACAAGCATATGTTGGAAGTATAAACAGAATTGCTATACTGGCTCATTTATCATCTATTATTGGTAAGAGTACGAAAGTGTTAAGAGGACATGGAAACGAGAATGTATATATCTTTCAGAACAATAAAATATGGGCGCATTTAAAAATATCAGCAGACAAATTTATCATTTTATATGTACTTTTCATATAGTTTAAAGACGTCTTCTGTTTCTTTGACTGGCTATTCATATAATTAAAGTGGAAAATTAATTAAAATTTTGAGAGCCTTACCGAACATTACATTTTGTGTTTATTCTCAAATTTCATTTATTCAATATTCACAACACTGAAAACAAGATCTTAAGGTGTATCAATTAAAAAAACATTAGTGGTCCAAAACGTTGTCGAGAAATAGCGAATTATCAATTTTTTTAAAGTTTGTATTACATCGATCAAATAATGCTCCATGCAAATTAAGTTCGGTCGTCATTCGAAACTGCTACAACTTGAATAATTTAGTACAAATAAAGCATTTAGTTTAAGGGCTACTCAACGTAGTTCCTATTTAATTTTAAAAAACATGAAAATAATGTATTTTTAAATGTTGATACAGCGCATACTTAGCGTTGGCGGCATATTAAAATACAGAGCCAGTGTAGACCCAGCTACTTTGTTTGGGGGGAGAGGCCGGTGGCATCGCGATCACGATGCCTGACACTTGCGATACGATTTGGTGTCTGAAAATGCGTTGGTAAGTTTTAAAGTTTAGTCTATGTTCTGTAATTCTGGTGAAGATGGCTCTTTTGCTGTGGCCTATGTATAAAGATGAACAGTCATTGCATTTTAATTGGGAAACTGCATTGTGAATTTTGTTTTTATCAACGGGGTGTTTCAAGTTTTACATAACGGTCGATAAATTATTGGTTGATTTAGTAATGTGCTATAGTTGTGTGTATAGTTAGAATAGTGTTTGAGTAATCTTTTTTTAGAATACATTCATTTAGACGCCAACCACACTTTTGACTGCGCTACTTTTCACATTTTAGATAAAGATATAAATTACAAATCTTCATTTATAATCTTATTAATTTGGTGAGAGTTTTCACTCGAGAATGAAAAAAGTTGCCATACGAATTTTGTGCTTTCATTCTTAAGAATATATTCTTTTCAATGTACTATTAATAAGTGTGATACAGTCGGTAGAACTTCTAGCGCACTCCGCACATTTGATTCAATTATTATTTTATTTATTTTTTATTGTAAATTTAACGTGGTAGATTTAGTTAAATGTAGTCTGTTAAAAGCGTCACAAGGTACAAGAAAGGAATTTCCTGAATGAGCTTCCAGCTAAAAATAGTCTACAGGTAGACAATTTCCCGGAAGTAGCCCGGACCATCCCATCATGAAATTGTTAACAGATTTAAATTATAGTGCTAAGACCAGTTTCCACCAATTAGGTGAACCGTACGAAAATGGGAGTAGGGAGGACAGCTCGACCCAAATCGGCAAAGGAGACGAATGGACTTTTTGGTTGGAATTGACGGCGCAAGGATCGTAGTCAACATAGAGTGGAGCAGATATCTGTAAACATTGCCGAATGAACTTTGGTTTCAGCTGTGCTGCAAAATTCCTCTTCTGGTAAAAAGTCGGAAGTTCTTTCCTGGGGATTTTCCGACGCTAAGTGCTTGAATTTTATACATCAGAATTTACTTTCGAGTTTCCATACAGAAACATGGTAACCTGGGGGTAGAATGTCATGTTGGAGCATTCGGTAATATTTTTTTACCACAGCTCATTTTCCTTTGTATATATTTTCTTTTGATTTATTTCAGTTAATAAATGTCGAATTGTTAAATACTTAATTTTTATTTAAATTGTTTCTTTTAATTTGCTGTAGTACTACCACGTGGCGCCCATACATTAATCAAAGTCAATCGTCTCCCATTTATTTATTAGGTATTTTCCCCTAAAACCTGTATTTCTATTAGTTCCTTCAAAGGCTTATTTTTGTTTTTCAAAGCTACTATCTGCAATTCATCACATTTATTTTAAGCCTGATTTTACACTCATATTTCTTCAGTCTTATTTAATTTCATTCCTTCTAACACTAACAATTACCCTTCCTGTTACCCTTTAAAATTGTTAGTAAAATTTTGGAAGTCCCGAATTTAATACGTCATATATAAATATTCAAATGTCTACATTTATTGATTAATTAATTACTGGTAATCTCTTCCCGTGAAATAATTTCAAGGACTAAATGCAATTATTACGGATACTAGTAAAAACAATTATTTAAGTTCAAAATCGACCTGAGCGTAGCGCACTGCCATTATATCGGTTATATGCTTTTAACAAATTTACTTTATGTTCTTTCAAGTTCTGTTTAAATTTGTGGAAAGTTGAAAAAATGGTGAAAGAAATAGGAGTAATTAGAGCAGGACGATTTTGGAAAAGCTGAACGTGTACAGTGGAGTACGCTCTCCACCCGTTGTGTACGCATTTTTACTCTTACTGAGCACTTTTAGTCTAATTTTTCGCGCGTAAAATGTCATTTGCTTGTATTGTGGGTCCAAGAGGCGGCCTTTCTTGAAGCTGCGGCGCGGCTTCTGGGACTTAATTAGCGTCATTATGTGTCTGGCGGAGAGCTGCGGAACAGAAAACATTTCAGCGGAACACTTCATTCCGGTTCGTGGTAGTTTCGCAGCTTTCCGAAAAGGGAGAAGCTAAGTTAACACACGAACATTCCGCAACACAGTCTACTTTACCGCGAGTCTGCGCCTCTTCCCGTTTTCCCTTTCTTAACTTCCTTCCCTTTGACTTTATCTGGAGTGCGATGACAACTGCGTCTTTTCCCTCAGAGTTTAGTTCCGTGACTGATTTGATACGGTCCTCTGAAGAGCCCATTTTTTATTTATAATTTATAATGACTGTTAGATATTATGTTGTTATTCGTGAATGTTTTTATAAAATTAAAAACATACTTATTTAACAAACTATATAGCTGAATAGTTAGGAATGAACCAGATAGCATTTTTTCAACGCCACTGTATTCGTGGTAACCAGGTTTGCCAATTTTACTGTAGGCAACTGAAGCCTTTCCCATTAAATGCATGAACATTCACTTAATCCACCTAAGTAGCTCTGAATTATACCAATCAACTGGGTAACGTTGCCATTTCTGGACCGGGAAGACATTGGCTCGCTTTTTGGTTCCATATTTGGCATCAGGAAAGATTTTCACCATCACCTCATTTTGTAAACGTGGCCTAGTCTCTTTTGTCCAATCTCTTTGTTATTAATCTTCGTCGTTTTAATATCATCATAGGAAAGCAAATAATTAAAATTTTTAGTATTACCTGCCCTAAACCGTCAAAAAATAATTTCTTATAAATTTTATTTATGAATGTTGTGGTCCCTTATATAGAGATTACTCTCTTAAATGTTACAAATTAAATTCTAAAAATAGTCAAAGTGAAGCATGTAATAGAAACTAAATTTACAATCACGTTACTTACTTTAATGAGTATTATAATTATTTTTAAGTTAATTTTAAACTATGCAATTAAATTTATGATTTAATTTTGTTTGAAAGTTTTTAAAATTTAAGAATGTACCACTATTACATTATGTTTTGTTTCCTGCAGTTTATCTGTCTTTGACTTTTTACGTATACATGAACTGATAAATTTAAAAAAAAATTGTAAGAATTCTTATTGTTTATTTAATGCCTTACATTCGAATAACATTTAAATAAAGATATTTTAATATGAGTATTTAGATACCGCAAGATATGTTTACCAAAAAAAGTGCTGGTGGATGGCATATTCCTCTCTTAATTGTTGCATTAGTCTGATAAACTTAAAAAAGTCTCAAGGTAGAAGAAATCTCATGTGTTGATTTCCATTAATAACTTGTCAGCGATCCTATTACTAAATTGATCTTTTTATAGTATAAATGTTAATATATTTCTCGTTTTTTATACTTGGAATCATATTAAATTACAATAATGTCGATTATTATTAAATAATAAAATTAATTTTTTCATTCATTATTATGTAATAATAAATCTACTAGTAATATATTTTTTAATTTTATCTAATGAATATATCTCTTATTATACAGAATATAGCGTGTAACAAGACCTCACCGAAGAAATGATAGCGTTGACAGGCCATGTACAGAGATTCATATTTTGTGAACCAACGGGTTGTTTATGAGTACTGCGCACGTATCAAGGAGTGCGCGCCACAAACGCAACCAACCCGTACATTGTCCATCAGTGCAGTCAGCTCTCAGTCTGCCGTAGTAGTACGTACCTGTAGGTTTGGTTCTTTACTATTGTTGCAGCCTTGTGGTAAAGAGAGTTAATCAACATGGATTAAGAGTTATATGAACATGTACTTTTCGATAAAATGTTGCTGGTATATAATTATTTGTATTCAATTTCATCTCTTTTTATAGAACACATTTACTTACGCACAACTCATAAATGACTTATTTGTAAGTATAGTGTTTGCTCACAAAAGAAAAGAATCCTGTCTGAGTGGCCCATCATCCTCATCAGTTTGTCGGTGAAGTCTCGCTTCAACTTATATGTTTGTAGTTTCTGACAATTCAAGCAAAGCTGAAGCATAATTATAATATTACAAATATAATTGAAATAATTGCGTATTTTCTTTCAATATGATTTTTATTATATTATACACATCAAATAATTCGAAAATTCTAGCTGTGGAATTAAGCTAGTCCGATTCGTGGTTTGGCATTGCATCAACTATTTACGTCACTGCGAGAATAACTATCAATCCCAATCGAGGAATGCAGTATGTAAAATGTAATTTATAGGGAAATCCAATGCTGTTAATTTTACCACATTCCACCAGTTCAGGAATGATAATCAGTAAGTAAAGGAAATTCTGCGTCATTTTATGTAAAAAAATTACTTGAAATTGAACGTGTCAAAATAACAAGACGAAAGTGCCTTCAATCTATAGTCTTGGAAGAATGTCACGTCTCGTGTTTAAGGCTTGCGAGGAATTGGCAGTTGCGAATGCTATTTGAGTCTTCCGATAAGCCAATCCAATGCAGACGATATACACACAGTCACGTCTTCAATCTAAACGAAAAGTATTGTAAGATAGTTACATGGCCGTCATAACCTCAAGACTATCCGTCATACGTAAGAAAATTAGGATTTAAAAAAAATAATTATAAAGGTCGCATCGACTGCCTGGTCATTAGCGACCACATTGACAATTATTTACATATTATTATACAATTATTTATTTACATATTATTTACAATTATTAATTTACAAAATAAGATACTGGCAATGTCTATTTTTCTGTTCGTTAACCACTAATTAATTATTTATATTCATTACATTTGATTTTTAAATTTAAAAACACAAAATAAAATATATTTAAATTGAATAAAAAATCTTACTGTCCCTATAAAACTTAATGTCTTTTTGATATTCATGGGAGTCCAAGACATTTGTAATTTTTGCCATGTACGTATTCTAGTATGTAAAATTAGGATTAAGACTCGGAATTTATTCAGTAAAATTTTGTTAGAAGCTACGGTTTTCTCTGAATTTTGAATCCATACAGAAACACCCTTGGATATGAATTAATAACAGCCTCTACTTTAGTATTAATTTACTTAAATTTTTATTTACGTATCGGGTACTCCAATGATCAAAGAAACGGTCAAGGAGATAGATAAATATATGAAACATAATAATAAGTAATTTTGTTAATTTTTTTAATGTAAACCATGGAGAATTATAATTTAAAAACTAAGGAGATGCAAATAGGAAACAAAATGGTAATGCAATAATTTGTATGGTACTGAGACACGTGAAGTATTTTTATTTACAGTGTAACCATCTATTCTCGAGTGTTTTCACGTCATTGCTACATTTTTATACTCTTACAGCTAATAAAAGCTCAAACATTTTACAGAATTGCGGAATTTCTAGAGAAGCAATGTAACGATAATCCTGATCTTAAGGAAATTGTCAGTTCATCAATTAAACAATAATATTTATTTCGACAATGGTTTGTATGAGTCTCTCTGAGTTTATTTTTCTTCAATTCTTGACCCCAGATCACCCTAAGCTCTTAGCACATACACAATAGTCTGACAAAATATTTATCTAATATATGAACAATCTGTAGTAGCTAAGGTTTCCCACGTGAATTTGCTTCTTGAGAGTCTCTTGGGGCTTCCAATCAGGTGAAAATAGGCTTAGGCCACGACATTTTGACGACAGTGACCTCCAGAAAGAGTCGTCTTTCCATGAAGCATGAAGTATGTTTCGGGGAAAGAGTTTCAGAAATACGGTGTTAAATAATAAAGTCCCCAGCATAAGAGTAGAATCATCTGAAATGAGATTTAACATTCACGAAAATGGGAAATTGGAAATGAGAAAGCTTTAGGTAAAGCTTGTCACCTATATGTCAGGTACCATGATATTTAGCTATTAACCCTAGGCTTATCGATTATCTACAGACGACAGTCAGCAGTAATTAGAATTGAAGATCAAGAAAATATATAACAGGCAATAAAGAAAGTTAAAACGGAATATGGAAAAGGAATCATACAACAACGAGAAGAAATAAAATCCCTACGGTTTGTCAATGATATTGTAGGGGAGTCAGAAAACGACTTGGAAATCATAATAAATGGCATGAACGTGGTCCTGGCGAAACAGTTCAATATGAGGATTAATATGGGGAAAACCAAGGTAATGGAGTCAAGTATGGGAAACAGTAGAATAAAAAAGGTTGTTAGATTCAGAAGGGATATTTTGAAGGAAGTTAAGGAATTCTGCTACTTAGAAAGCAAATTATGCGGAACCGCAAAGGCTTGCGCAAGGTAGTCTAGCATGAGGGTTGCAACAGACCAATCTTGGGAATGAGTACCATAACAACTACCCCTAATTTAATTTAATGCAAACATACAATTTCATAGCATTTTGAGGCAGTTATAAAAATTAATTTGAATGATTTAAAAAATGTAGGTGAAAGAAAAAATATAATTTCATTTAAACGTGGGATACAAAGGAATGAGGAATTTAAAAAGAAACATTTTACATGTATTTTAAATAAATACATTTTATAAAAAAATTATTATAACTTGAAAGTAACAATGTTATTTTACTCCTTTTATGTGATGCGTTTTTGAAGAAAAATTCCGAAACTTAATAAAATGATAGACATTAAAAATATTTTATAAGTTCGCGATGCATTCCTTTCATATTCTCGTTATATCTCAGACCGGAACGCTAAAAGGGAACATTTACTTTGGGTAATGAAAATTGTTTTGCATGAAGTAAACATGAGACGCGATAATCGATTCCCAATAAACGCGCACCTGGCTGCCTAAGCTCTCAAATCAAATGCTTAGGATAAAATCGTTCTGATTTAATACTGACAATAAATACTTGTCGATTTGCAATGTCATATTCGTCTTCTGTAAACAGAAACTTATAACCTGAGAGACCAACATAATATGGGTAACGTCTACGATTTATAAATATAATTATAAAGGATTTAACGCGGCGTTCGAATACTAATGAAATGATCCGATTTCTAACAACCGTAAACCTTTCTATATAGGTTATTTATTTCTACTTTTATTTAATTATTAATAGTAATAATTTATTAAACATATTTAATCTTTGCTCATTTAAAATATATTAATTTAAATTACAATGAAACGAGGATATAATTATAAAAATATATTGTTAAAAACATTTATATGAATTATTTAATTTAATTTAATTTAACCCCTGAAATGTAATGTTGAAAATTCATAAAACTTCGTGTATTTATAGTGCGTGTCTAATCAGTAACTGAAGAATTTTTATTGGAAAGAAAGTTGCGAAACATAAATATTTAATTCAGCGTTAAATCTCACAAAATATACCAGGACTGTTATAAAGTAAGTTCCAATATTTATTTAAAAATAACAGAATACCCTTTTCTATATATTTTATTATTAATCATTACATCAAACTACTTCTCCACATAGTCATCACCATTACTATGCCTTTGCCAAAGAAAGATGCCTCCTGTGATGAAAGCTAAGTCTGAACTTCCTGTTTGACATAATCATCGTCGTTTAAATGTTTTACACCAATGAATTCAGATGAAGGAACAGATGAAAATCGCTTGACGCCAAATCCGGACGGTAAGGTGCGTGCTCAACTTTTTCCCAGCCAAATTATACGATCAGATCTGACGGTGTGTGACCGGCCATTGTTATGAATCCAAATGAATATTTAGATTTATTGTTGTTTCCATTAGTCCTCGATTGATGAAATAGGATACGTCATTCATTACAAATAACAAATAATTTTAAGAACAAAATAAGGTACATAATTAATTACAATCAAGTGCAAAGACTTTCCGGCTAAAATAGAAGTCAAGAAATTTTTCCAGCCTCAAGATTGTTCCCTTACCATCTTAACTATACCTCGTGGGCTTAGTTGCTGTGTCGTAATAGCGCGCTGAATTATAAATTTTGACATCCAGTCGCTTTTGTCCCTTGAAAAATAGATCCCCTGGTCCTCAACATAAAGACATTCCTGAAACCGTCAACGTAATAATTGCCTCACTACACATAATATATCAGTCAAATTGCGGGTATTATTTATTTGCAATGTTTGAAGTTTATATATAATTTAATATGTCATAAATGTTCAGTGCATATTAAAATTATATATTAAAAATTAAGTAATTATTCACGACAGTCATCAATACCAATAAATAAAATTGAACTGTCTGTGTCCGTTTGTTTCTCTGGAATAGGCTCAAATGATTTCATTGAAAATTTGAAGGATTTAAAAAAGGCAATTTAACTCAAATTTCAGTCAATATTTCATTTCAATAATGATATAAATATAATATAAATAAATAAACACAGACATATATATATTAATTCTACGTGAAGGTTTCTTTTTTTTTCGTGAGCTTAAATCTCCAAACCGAATGAGGGGTTGCCTATACTCTTGATCTGTTTATCCTTTGAAACGGATTAACGGATTTCAATGATAATTTCAGGGATTGTAACAGGAATTTTAACTTAAATTTTCGTGTATGTTTCATTTGGATATCTTGATGAGTTCAGAAGATATTTATATAAATATTTATAAATCCATTGAATTGCTGCCAGAATTGTTAATTTTTATTGGCTCCGAAACATAATAGCGGGCGGGACCTGTTCTAAACCAACTGCGAGTTATAAGGTTTGCTCTGAAGCTATCATAAATAGATGATACCGTACTTTTGTAATATTCAATGAATTCAACTTTATCGAAATTCTGTACCTGTTGTTTCGTTTTTGGGATAACTATAGAGTTATTTCGGCGCGTACGAAGTCGTGGGGGTTATCTAGTTTATAAATAATAAGAGTTTTTTTCACGAAACAATCGGTTATCTTGTAGCATTACCTATGGGTTTATTACGCAATATCCAATATCCAAGGTTCGGGTTATTAGAGACCGTTGTTTATCGCTTGTCCACGTCTTCGCCAAGGATTTGTAAGTTTCTTTTGTAACGAGGAGAAGTTCGATACTTTTGCAGGACAATGGGTGTGTTACCGAAGCTTACAAAACTTCGGATATTTGCCTTCGGGAATAAAGGCGTAGAAATTCCAGCAGTGCTGCTTATTATGGCATAATTAGCGCCACTATGGCTACTCAGCTAACTTAAATCTCATACTTCGTAACGAAATTCCGAGCCCTGTAGAATGCTTCTCTCTCAAAGTTTTGCTCTCCATGCAGTTCAGCGTCACAGGATTAAATATTTAGTAGCGTTATCCATGAAATACTAGACTTAAGCTATAAAATAGTCAAAGTCAATACGTTATCTTTAAAATTCAGAGACGATGGAGCATCTATTCTTTATATTTTTCATACTCATAATGGAAACAATGGTTTAGTATCAAAGAAACAGTTATTATAATAATATGTTAGTATTTTTCCTCATCAAGTTTTACCAATATCATTAATTTTTTGTTAGGTATACTACTTTTTATTTATGTTTTTAATAAAATTGACTATTTGTACAAATCTAATCTAATTGAGAAATTTCCACCAAACTTTGTAAACTTGTTTTTCATGATCGAGAAACGAAATATGTTGGAGTTAGAAACCCTTAGGGGCAGGTTAGAAGAGACTGAAACTTTTATAATAACTGCTGATTTCGACTGCAATAAATATTTTGTGGAATCAATCACTTTAATAGTGTTTTAACAAGAGCAAACAAAGGCGTTATGTAAGATTTATCCGAGCTCCGTTTCGAATGAGGGGTTGTGGAAGTTTCTGAGTTTAATTATAACATTCAAGATGCGAGTAATATTGCAATTCAGCCTCAGCAAGCTGTGTAGATAAGGGTGAAACGAGGTTCTGCGTGATTTCGTACATATGTTCCTTATGATACAAAACAAAATGCTGTAAGAGTAATGCATGACCACCATAATGATCGACCATCCACCGAAATCCACCACCAGAGGCCATTAGTATACCAGAGCAAACACATTGCGCATCTATTTTACGTTTATCCATGTTTATAAATACTTATACACACATACAGAAATAAATATATATAGATAACCTACATTTCCTCAGCCAATAGCTATTTTCTCCTTATGCAAATTTTAAGAAACAATTCTGATACCTGTGATAATTTTTAAAACAAATACGAAATCGGTTAAAATAGCCGTTCCGCTACAGTAATGCAAGTTTCACCGCTTTCATATCGGAGTTAAACTTCAGTGTTTACCAGGATTCAGGAAAATGCACACAGCTGTTGCACTACAATTAATTCACACCACGCATTGATGTAGCGAGTACAGGCAATAATACTTAAGATTAATGCGAGTCCACTGTTGCATAATGCAGCTGTAATTAGTGTGCGTCACAAATCTCCCGTATTAACCCAAATGTTTATAGCAGCGAATATGCGGCCGCTTTATAGCCTAATTGTATCTTAAAATCTCATTACTATAACTAACGTATTGTTATAAAATATTAATTCATTTAAAGCATCTTCCTATTGGGAACGGCCATTTGCTGGCCGAATCGTTCACGTTGTAGTTTAACTGTGCTACAGACATTCACGGGACACTTTTCTGACGTAGAATGTTTGATTACGTTGACAGAAATGTGATGCCAGCAATGTTTATAAATTCACGCAATAACCTTGTATTAAAAACTAAAAGCCTGCTAAAATTATTATTCTTAGTCATACAAAACAGTCTTGTGGATAATGTTTTATGATAGCATATACTCCCAGAAACACTCTTGAAGAATTACATAGAATTTATTTAGCTAGTGAAAATTATTTCAATGGTATACAGAAATATTAAGTAATACAATGAACCTGGCGTTTTATTACCTATATTTGAGGGGAATATTGAAATGAGCAACAACTCATGAGTACTGTAAAACAGTATTTTTTTTCATATACATGAAAATAACCATGGCCAGGTGTAAGATAGAAAGAGAGACGATTTTTTGTACAGGAAAGGAAATTCTTTTCCGATCTGGAGACAAATATAACACGTCCTCCTCAATGGGTAGACCATCGATGATCAGGACAATCCAGAGGAAATAGTATGTACAAGTTTCCCCATGGAATACAATAAATTCCAGGTATAGCTTTTTTTTGATCCAGAAGCGATAATTTTAACGCTTAATTCTACAACACGAGCGTCTGTAGCTGTATATATGACGTTTGTAACAGTCTTCTATACAATTAAATTATGTGACAGCTTATTCTTACCAACTGTGCATCAACTAAACAGAATTAATTGAACAGGTCAATATTTAGAGTTCCATTTTTCCACTGAAACAATTGCAGGTTTATCGTTATAAACTCTTGCAAATATTTGTAAAAAATATAGCAAAAATAAAGTTTCCCAGAATGTTATAGCTACATTTAAGAATTTCCCAGTTATAAAAGTTATTAGTATCAACTGTAAGCGCCTTAGAGTGTTGTTTTGTAAAAACTCACCCACATGACGTACTCATTCGAATTTTGAACGGAGCGGCCGCACGAAGCAGAGAACCAGAGGCAGCAAGGGAAAGCCAGAGAGCGGAACAAGTGCTGTGGGGAGTGGTTTTGGTTGCCTGGGGCAACGGATGTACACACGAGGTCTCTAAAGAAAACTGTTATCTATCAATTAATGATTAATAAATGAACGTATAAATGAACAAACTGACGTCCAACTGTTTAAATTAATATGAAACTTGACAACCGACGTCAGAACTATTACAGTTTCAAGATCAAAACTAAACAGTCATTAAAAACAATTTTATATAATATCATGCGCTAGTGACAAAAGTATTTGTTTTTGTCATTTATCACACCGTGGGCTTTTGGAGAGGACGAAAGAATCCCGCGAGGTGAGTAAAATATTCAAAGCATCAAACCACTAAAGTCAAGAATCATATTCCAAAATTATTCTGTCCACTCTCTCCTTTTCCTTTGTGGATATAGAAAAAATAGTATCTTATTTCCACCACTACCAAACTATTTCACAAAGTTGACACACAGAATTAAAGAGGTTATAACTTACGTTACTCTAAATTTGGTTTTAGGTTGGATGCGTGTCAACTAAAGATGTTAGTTTACCTACAATTTGATACATTATTTGTTTGAAATAGTTGAAACAGTTGTAATGTACCATTAAAACTGGAAAATTATTGTACAAAATCCTTACATTATTAGTAATACAAATTTATAAGTAAAAATTAGTAAGTTAAATATTTAAATTTTACGAGCTTTCCGGAATTTAATTTTAATTTTACAGGGTTTTCGTGGATCCAACTTTTGTGGTCTTCACTAGATATTCTGTTTACAAATGTAAATATTGAGGTAGACCCGCATGATTTTGATGGCGAATATTTTGTGGACGTGTGAAGATAAAGGAAGGAGGTTTCTAGGCTGAAGGAAGGGGTGTCCAGTGTTGCCCATCTTCCGTACGATAAGTCGTACGAAAAATAAGTATATAAATAATAACTAAGAAAAATATTTATATTATTGTGCAAGCGACATTTTATGGAATTTAAAATGTTTGGAAAATGGTTCAGTACAATTTAAACAACATATATATCGAATCAATATTCACTTTTGTTAAATGTAATTTGCCATTTTATTCTGTAGAGCCTAGGACGTACAAATACATCGTTCCCTTACATGTGTAATACAAATCGTGATAACTCAGATTCGATGGGGGCTGCAGTCAATTCGAATTTGATGCACGGCTGGAGAGTTGTAAAGTGCATTCGAAACTGAAGAGCTGCTCTCTTGTTCGTATGTCACACTTCCTCCATCGCATAGCCACGAGATTTCGATGTGGTAATCAAACACGCTGCACATGTAACATTCCACATCAGCTTTATATCTGATTTAAGCATTTAGTGTTTCACCGTATGCAGAATTATACGAATGTAAACATGTTTAATAATGCGCTTCGTAAAAGCTTTGTGGTAGTTCCAAGTGGATATGTTTTTAAAGAAATACAAAATAAAAATAATTTTTAAACAGATCGAGTGATCAAAATAAATGGTACAGTAGAGCGACGTTATACGCAACTAAATTTCATTAATCTATCTTGAACTGGGCGTTTATGGGACTATATATTATCGCAAAAAAGGCTGAAAATAATACAAGACTGCATATGGTACGGAAACATATTATTCCCGTCTATCAAATTTATCTGACAACGGTTCATTTGGCCAGGGTTTCACAGAATCTGCAACGAAAGACGCTTACATCATAAAGTAGATTGTGGAGCAAGGGCTAGGATACTGAGTATTATTTAACGCAGAAGAAACAGTTGGAGAAAGTGTTAAAATTAATTAGAGACAAAGTTTCATAGAGACGACTGAGACAGAAATGAAACTTATAATATATTCAGAGTCAGACTTAATTTTGTGTCTTGATAATTCATTAAATTATACGAAATGGGAATACAGAGGCCGTTATTACTTTTAAAATATGAGGAAATGGATGAAAAATCTTGGTTAGTGGTTAGCAGTAAATATTACACTGGAATTGAAAGAGATATTCGACAGGAAGTGCAGTAATATTGGACACTACTTTATTCGGCCTGAAGCCTTAACTTTCCCTTCAGAGTTGTAAAAATTTTCGCACGCAAAATCTCTGAGTCACCTGATACTATAAATATTTATCAATTTAATATTTAGGCAGGTCGGAGTTAGCAGTAGAGGTCATCTTTTCTTAAATCTAATTGACTGTTTGTGTACACGTTATTTATATCTACGAGGCATGTTCAGAAAGTGGACTTGATTTTGTTTTAGAAAAAGTGTGTTTGAAAAAGAAATGCAGGGTATTATGGATACATTTGTTAACTATTTTTTAACTACAACCTCACCAACGTTAAAAATTGCATACCTTTCGGTTATGTCTTGGTTTATGAAAGTTAGAGGAACGACACAAACGTGGCCATTATGGTCCAGTTGTTGTCCATCGATTACTAGCTGAGCGTTACAGCTCAGATACTGCAGCGCTGCTTAGATGGTCGAAACTGATCACTGCTACTCATTATTTAATTCATATCAACACGTAGCTTACTTCACCCTGCATGTCCTTCGGAAATTGTATCCGTCCTTAGTAAATATTAAAAAAAATTGTAAACAGCTATACGTACTTTTCCATACTCTGCTTCAAACATAGAGACATTAAACGTCTTACTAAATAGGTTTAGTTATAGATATTACAGCTCGTGGTTTATACTGTAAATGATTATGTTGGGGGGGTATTTAAAATTTATTAAAAAATTATTTGTGTTTTAAAATATATAACAATAATTTTGTTTGTCTTACAAAACAATTTATTTAATGGGCACTTCGTACTATTACATTCATTATGGGATGAGTTATTAATTTCAAAGGGTTAATTATTGGGGTAATGCTCGTGACGAACCTATTTCATCTACTCAGCAATTTCGTAAGTTTCGCGTAGTAGTTTTCCTTCTTCCACTCTCACACCAGCAGGTCGGGTTGTTTATTTTCCATCTGTTGATGGAAATGGCTCTGGAACCCGGTACTGCAGATGATTGAGGAAAACCCAGTTTTCCTTCTTAATTCACTCTTACACAGTTCCAGCAAGTCAGAAGTTCTGGCCTTTCTTACTTGCTCTTCCTTCTAAATCAAGAGCAACATTGCTCACCTCCCTTTCAACTCTCGATCAACTCTGACTTATTAATTGTTTATTTCTATCTTCCCCCTACTTCCTCGGCTTCCTTTTCCCTTCCAATTTCGAACACTGCCTCTCTGCTTCTTAGACTTTCAACGTCTTGAACCACAATGACTTATATTTCGTGTTTTCGCCTCACAGCTAAATTCTTATTTCCCCCCCTTCTAAGGGAATCGCTACCCCACGTGACGTATTCTCATCTATCTTAATGCGTCCTTCGTCCATCGCGGGAATTTTTCCCTGATACAGAGAATAATGTCCGTGAAGGGTGAACGTTCCTTCAGAAAAACAAGCCTAATCTTTTGTAGCTGCAGACAGACCCGTTTTCAGCCTGGCACTCTAGCGCTGGGAAAACGTACCTCTTGCGTAACCGTCTCCGAGTTAGAATATTCTTGCTAAATTTCAATAATTTAAAATCAAAGGCACTTGATGAATATTAGGGAGGGGTCCAAACTGCGCTAAAAAACAAACGGCTTCTTTCTCATAAAATTTACCTACACTTAAATTGATTTGATGAATTCAGAACATCTTAAACGTTTTTATTACTATAATATGTATTGAAATTAACATTGTTTCTACTTATGCGACAACAACATTCAATGAAGACTCATGAAATGAATATAAACTGGGAAACTACTTTTGTTTTTATTGTTTTATTTTTTCTCCCGGAGGAATTCTCTTTTTCAATAATAATCACACAGAAAGTATTAGTCTTCTTTTTCAGTTCAACAAACATGGAAAGTGACGAACCGATCGATATAATCGTTGGTAAGTCGCAGAGTAATTAGGAGGATGTTTGACAAGCGAGCAATCTGTGACGTGCCGACCATGGCCTCCAACTTGAGCGCCGGTCGTTATGGCTTTAATTATAGGTCCATGTTGGCCTGGGAATACATTAGTGGGTCCCCAGCTAAGACTGCAGGGGATTACCCATTCAGAAATAAAACTTCACCGATGAAATATCGAACGATTACGGCCAAAATAGTGACGCTCCCGTCAGAATTATTTTATTGGAAAGCAATTCGACTTTCATTTTGTTCGTTGTGGAGGGACGCTATGAATACTAAGTCTTCTTTGCCTTCCGGGAGTCATTATCGTAAATTTGTTCGAAATGAATGAATTTTTCGAGAGCTAAATGCCTGAATTACTGTTCAGTTTCCACATGTGAAAAGCGTGGTTTTGAATGCGACACAATATTAAAACTTATCTATAACAATTTTTTTTTAATTTGATTCTTCACGTAATTTGTTTTCGTGTACCAAATTTTTAGGTTAACTAATTAGTATACGATAAAACTAGCAATAATTTACTGTAGACTGGCCAGGTTGATTCATAACCATTTCGCTTTCCTTTTAGATGTTGTTCAAACATAAACATATGAATATAAATCGAGCATTCTCCTTAATTTGTTTAAGCTACGAAGTGTTGGGAATTATGACATTACTGTCTCACTTTGCAAGCGGCTCTGAAATGTTTGTAGAGCCACGTTGTATATCAAATATACAGAAATCTGGTGTGATAAAAGTACATGTTTACATAAGGAATGGGGAAATTAAACTGTATTTTGCATATGAATTATAAAGGCAACATAATTGTCCGCGAGCCTCTCCAGGAATTCAAATGCTATAATCTTATTAAAAAACAACCTGCAGTAAATTTAATTTTTTTAAATTAATGTGAAAGCTCACCACCTTTTTTTAAAAAATGAAAAGTTATTCATCCGACATAAGTTTCAAGCAAAATTTTTAGTTATTTATGTCACTACAACGAGCGCGCAATCCAGCTAAAATATTTAAAATACACGAAATCAATTCATTTAAATGAATATTTTGGTTTATAATTGTTTTCAAAAAAGAATATTTTGTAAAAAATGAATGGGACTACATTAAATTTACATTTATTAATTGACATGGTACAATTTGTTAATCAAATTCTTATTATAAAGCCAGCCTTTTGTCAGGTTGACAAACTCTTTATACAATGTTTACAAAAATTAAATTACTTACAAACTAACATTTAAAAAATGAGATCTTTTCTCGGATCATATTTATGGCCTTTCTCATAACATCAGTTTTGAAATCAAAAGCCCTACTTGCAATTGGCAGTACGAAAAAACTGGAAGAAAAGTTACAAACAGAATAATTACGATCTTCTCCTTTGTTTGGAACTCGCTGCTCATCCTCAGATCTTGGAGCCGGTCACAGATACCTCTCGACTTCCTTGTAAAATGAAATCTTTAATATTAATTTAATATTCTTATATGTCGCCACGGTACAAGAGCAAGCATTCCACCCTGGATCAACCAATACAAGACCACAGCGTTTTCGTCCTGCAATTTATATATATATATATATCATCCATCATCATCTAAATGCTCATTGCCAATCACCAATCTCCAATCACTTAATTTACATCTGCTTGGTGCCCAAAAATCAATTTTCCACAGTTTTTAATAATTTTTTCCACTCCATTATTTGATTTCCTTCGGTGGCGGGGGTGGAATCCTCTCCAATCAAAAGCATTTACCTTACAAATTCGGGAGGAGCAATACACCCCATTTACCACCAATATATGGGGAAAATTCAAGGTGTCCCGGAGTCTCAACGATTTTAGAAAACCTAGACTGGCCCCAAACTCTCCAGGTTTTATTACGCTGTCTGCAAACAATTTCTATTAAGCTAACTGCGTTTCATTCTGTACCTCCAAATTAAGTATTTTGTTGTGTTTTAACATTATATGTTTCCTGAAAGAAATGATGAGGTAATTTATTAAATTTTCAAGTAAGGACAGCTCCTTCAACACAAACTAATGAATGAAGCGCACTATGTGATTCAGTACTGTGCTGTTAAATATTCAGCAGATTCCTTGCGTTGTTCCATCAATTAATGAAAATAATCAGTTATTTTAAACCAATGGTGAAACACAAGTGTTGGGATATTGATTGAACACTGCATTGGCAAGGTAAAACATCTAACTAAATCAAATCTGAATTGGACTAATTTAAGGGCACACACATCCATGAGGTTATCCATACTTATAATCAAAAACTGATGGATATCTTTCGGGAAGTCTAGTGGAGTGACTAAGGAAGAAATGATTCAGAAAATAATATATATATATATATAATTTCCTGTCGAGTTAATGAAATTTGAATTACTAAAACTGTCTGTTGCGCCGTGACCACTGAATTAACTTTGTATTTTTTTTGTGGAGTACTACTAGGAGGGATTGCGAATGAAGCACACTAGGTAACGAACAGTAATATTTTTACACACATTGACAAATACAATCACCGAGAACGAGACAGGAGCGGTATACAAATTAGTCGAATGACCAGGGCGCAGTGACTCGTCGACTCGCTCGCCAGGTCTCCTATTCCTGCTGTGGGTCGTTCGACCGTCATCACCATTCTGTCTCGTTGCTCCTAGGTTTCCAAAACATGGCGCAGTACGAGCAACGCGTAGGTGGAGAAGCAGTGTGGGGGGACGGGGGCACAGGTGTTCCAAAATAACACACTTAATGGTTAAGTGCAGCTTATTATTAGAAACTGACGTAAAAATATATTATTATTCACAGTATTAATTTCATTATAAATGTTATTATTAATTTAAAGAGTCACTTTTAAAATTTTATAAACTGAAATTTTTCGCAAATGTGAATTCACAGTGGCTCTGAGCACCAATTTGTAGCCTGTAATAGAATTTAATATTTACGATATTCTGAGGCTTATGACCGACTAACACATATATAGTGAGAATATAACCTTTAGGACGTTTTGGTTATTTATGTCTAATTATTCCGTATGCATAGCCCTTGCACGAACATATCGCATTATTTACAATTTTGTAACTTCAAAGTGATTGTCCATACCTGTTATTATGTTTATTAAGATGTAGCACTAACCACACTATTTCATGGTCAATACGAATGAACTATTTTCCAAAAAAACAAACATCATCATCTGGTGCAGGAGAGGCGCCGACTTATCTCCTACGCCATTGCAGTCGCCAATTCACCGCGAGTAGAGATCATAATTCAGAATTGCTTAAGCTCAAATTTTTTAAATGTATAGCATATCAATTGTCTTTGAATAATGTTTTCCTATGACGCTTATTCAATTTTTGGTGTTCATTGTAATTGAACAGAGTTTTAGATTACAAAACTGTAAATAATGAAAATCTATGACAGAAATTTCTGTAGAAAACTACCGAGGTTTTAAAAAATTGACAAATCTTATTGTAAATTGACATTGAAATCACATTTTAAAACTGACTTCTTAAATGGTATTAACATTTGATAATATAATTGTATAAAAATAATAATCGAAAGTGAGTCCGGTTTATGACTTACAAAATTGTCGTTAATGTTTCAAAATGTTTATTATCATGACAATGTGTATGAATATATATATTGAAGCTTTTAAAAACACTACATTATTTAAATTGAATTTTTTCAGCACCACTTTATTTTTATATCAAAATGAGTTACAACTTCAAAGAACTAGCACAAAGTCGTTAATTTCATCTTTATATTGAATTCTGGGTTTGAAAAAATGAACGCACTGTCGTTTAACGAGTACTTCAATTGTATTCAACCGTGTCCTACGGAAAATGTTTTGCAGTGTACGTGAATCTGTAGCCTTTAAGGATATTTATATATAACTATGGTGATTAATTTGCAGTACATAGTTGGAATTGAAATTAAATGACTTTGTAGATTGGACGGTGCGACACATCCTTCCCGTTGAATGGGATCTTTGTGGAGCGATTGCATTGTCGACGAGCACAAGCAACAGTAAATTAGTTAACACGGCTGTCGAAGGGCCGAAGACAATTAGTAATCAGCAGAATATTGTTAGTAATTACCAGCTTGTTTGGCAAGCGCCAGCAGCGCCAGAATGACAAGTGCTTCAAAGACAAATAAAGGGCTTGTCAAAACTAGATAAAACACCACTAACGGTGCACGGCGCCATTAATTCTTACTCAAGATTAATTTTAAAAATAAAAACTGTAGATAAACAAAAACTCTGTTTAGCAAACGCTAAAATGAGTCCTGCGATAAATATTGGTATTGGATGGCAAATTCACATAACCGGGGCCTATAGGCGCTGCATAATCGTTTTACGAAATACTCAGTACTGTACTTTAACTGTTAAACAATTATACCCCATCAATGTACGCGTGCAATGAAATGAATCAAAGGGGGAAACGATTTTTCTATTAAGATTGTAGTTCTACATTACATTGAAAATAAATAACTTATCATTATGTAACAAAATTTAGAACCTCAAAATGGTTATTTCCTCAGGCTATAAGAATCTGAAAATCACGTTTATGCTTTTAATTGATTCGCAAATTTGCCTGAAGACGGCCAAAGATTCGTACAGCTCTATTTAATTTATTTTATTCACAGCATTATTCCTACACTGAACAGGATTTCTATATCCTATAATATTTTTGTAATCAAGCTTTTATATCTCAGCAACCGTGAATAATTTTAAATAAATGTTCTTACAATGTAAACTATATAAATACATATTACAACAGTATCACATCCAGATTACGAGAGGTGAACAACTGATTTCAACACCAATATCAATCCAAATATGTCAAAAAACTTTTAAATAAATCGTTACGATATATAACACAGACAATTTAAAATGGAGTAATAATTGAAAATAGGAAAGTATATTTGTGAAAAGAAATACGGGAAGGAAGTTAAAAATTTGAAATAATCAAAACGAATAGAGAAAAAGACTCATGCATAATAATAAATTTTAGTTTTAAATTAATATTTTACTATTGTTATTGATTCGTTGTTGAAAGAGGTATGCCAGATAGAAGTGTAATTGTATGCGATAGTCACGAATACACAGATCCACTCAGTTTCCCACATTTATCTGGGCAACTGAACACCTGGTTCGCTTTAGTGTCAGAGTAATGATGAGTTGGGTCAAGTGAAGTACGAAATAAGAGAGAACAAATGTTTTGACATGTCTGAAGAATGGCAGCCTGTTTGACTGAGATAATTGCATTCCATTAGTTTTCACTTACAAACCTTTCATAAATTTATATAAAGATTAATTTATTAATTTCGTGTTGCATAAACAGCCACACTTATACAAAATAAGCATATATTCCACAAACATATAACACCAAAAGTGCGAAACTTGAAATTGAATCTGTGTACGTTCCTCTCAATTATGCATGGCTGAACTCTGGAACAGCTTCAGACTCTCAAGTTCGTGCACTTGGGTTGAAACCTTTGTGCTCAAAGCGAAGATAGTTTCCTTGCTTTCGAAAAGTTGTTTTCCCTTATATATAATTTGATCCTAAAACCTTGGTGTCACCCAGTTCATCACACATTTAGACCATATCAATTTTTATTTCATACTTAAAATAAATTTGGCTCTCCATATATATATATATATATATAGGTAAAGAAACTCTCCTTTTCGTCGGCTTAATAGAGTTCAGACCTCTCGGGTTGACACGTGGCAATGCTCTTAAGTACATTATCTCTTGACTGTTGGAGCCAATAAATAAATATAAGTATTCACAATGAGCAAAATGAGTAAAGTGGTCTGCGTCGAATCATCGTCACCTTTGGACACTGAGAAACGATAATACAAATTCATCGCTGTTCTGACGAGAGGTCTTGTCACCCAGGAATGAAAAGTAGTTTATTAATCACTATGTGATGCATGTACATGTCTTACTAAAATATTCCCGTGATAAATAACTCAATAATAAAAATTAGTTCGCCTCTGTGGTGAAGTGCCTAGCGCCACAGCCTCGCATCACAGAGGTTCTGGGTTCGACTTCGGGCAAGGGTCTTGGTGTTTGTTTTTTCAACTACCCTGACTGAGTGTGCCCGACAGACAACAGGAAATAGCAAGTCGCTAATGACCTCGTTGTTGGTGCGACTATAAAAACAATTTTTTTAAAACAAAACAAAAACAATTGTACCAAGTTTAATTTCTTATCATATACAATCTCTCTCTCTCTCTCTGCTTTGGTTTAAGTGTATAAAAATATGCAACTGTTTTCCAACTCGTTGCCCTGGATGGAAAACTTCGTCGGCCTCGGGTCTGCTGCTTTGTACGGAGGAGCTGTAACCGCTGAGATATTTAATTTACGATCCAGTGCGAATTTCTTTACGTCTCTTTTTTACTTCTCCCTTATTTAACTACAATTTAAAAGTAATAAATATCCACTGCCTGGATGAAAACAATATTCACAGTAATTTAAATATCATTATCCATTCTGATCTTTTCGATTAAGCTTCAATTGAAGCAATTCTTCTTTGTTAGAATTAAAATTTAATTAAAAACGGTTCTTTCCAGTACGACGACGTAAGCAATTCTATAAAGGAATTTCTTTTTGAAGTAAACCTATTTTGTACCCAACGGAAACTTACATGCCGAATAATTTAATCTGTGCATTGTGACATACTTTTATTTATTTTGATATTAAGAAATATGAATTTACGATTTTATCAGCCCATGGTTAAAATTTTCAATTAGATAAATTTTACACTTTTTTCAGTTCGACGGGAAAATAAAAAATAATATTCAATTTGTTGTCATACTTATAATTTTTACATCGTAAAATATTTTAGGTAAATTATTTGTTTAAACTCTGGTACTGGTATTTAATTGGACTTGATTCATGGCGGCGGCGTAGGGGACCTGGGATGTGTTGAGAACATAAGAAGGAAGGGAAAGCGCTTTTACTGAGATTAGAACACAGAATATCTCAAAGTCTACAGAGGGAACTGCCATTTACTTAACAAAGATCCGTCTCCTCCCTTGTAATTTTCATCCGAGTGATTCATATTTAGAGAATGAACAGCGCGTTAATCTACGCACCTCGTCTCAGGTGAGCCACGGAGTAGTGGTTCAAATCCCAATTCAGGAATTCGTCTGCGTATGCAGTGTCTTTCTAGACAACGCGAAATAAAATTCTGAAGAAGTCTCGTTTCAGACACCATACTCAAATTCTATGCTTATATATTGAACGAACCTGCGGTAGTTGAGGTTACCTGCGTTCTATAATTTCTTTTTAATCAATATTAAATATCTACACGAACTTAATAACTGACGTGGTTCTATCCAACCACAATGCAACGCACATCCCTATCCAGAAAATATTTTCCAGTTTTCCCAGGCGAGACATTGTAATCATTATGCTGATAATTAAATTAATAGTCATTAGAAGAGTAAATAAACATTATAATCTGACTGAGGAAGAAAATAAATGCAGTACAGTAAGTGTCCGGAAAAGCATAATAATTAAACTATCCGAACTTTTACGATTTTTAGTGCATGACGACATGCCTTGTTATCTGAACTAAAAAGCGAGGCTCTGGATTCAATTGTTACACGACCAAATATATTGCGAATAAGTTTGTCGTTGACCTCATTACTTCTTAAAACCCGTAAATTATGCACTATCCCTCCGTCCACCAGAAGTAGCAATCTGTGAGACAGTACACACTACGCCAGCCTTTTTATCGTGTTCGAAATACAATGCGAAGACGAGCGGTAGTACCTCATTACTTCTTAAAACCCGTAAATTATGCACTATCCCTCCGTCCACCAGAAGTAGCAATCTGTGAGACAGTACACTTACACTACGCCAGCCTTTTTATCGTGTTCGAAACACAATGCGAAGACGAGCGGTAGCCATTATTCACTAAAAATGAGATCATTTCGCCTGATATGTAAACACAGCGCTCCAACTAGGCAGCTGAATTTTATACAAACTCAACAGATATGGTTAAGTAAATTAGAAATTTTTGTTTGCTTTGAAAAGCTCACTGTACTACTGAGATATGTTTTATTTGAAGCTTTCTAGCAATCAAATAATTATACATAAGCATAAAATAATAAAAGCTAATAACTAATAAAAACTATTGAATTTTAGAAGAATGACAAGAATGGAAAAATTTCGACCGGACCCAGGACTCGAACTCAACCTTCTACAACTGAGCTAGTCTGAGTTGACGTCCCACGGATCGATTCGACATCGCTCCATTCCCATAACCTAAGATAGGCTCACCCACAATTTTATAACGACACTATTCACAAACTAATTTTTGGGAATTCGAAGAAGAATGGACATTATATATATTGATGAATGGAGTTGAAGTAAAAAATGCTTCAATTGAAGCTCAGGTAAAGCGTATGGCTAATTTAGAAGAAATACAAGAATGGAAAAATGTCGACCGGATCCGGGCCAATATTGTTCCCGGTTGACATTTTTCCATTCTTGTCTTTCTTCTAAAGTAGCTACACGCTTTACCTGAGCTTCCATTAAAGCATTTCTGCTTCCTTTGACTTTATTTTATTTATCAAGAAAGTCGATTGTGTTGATTACATATCAACACCATTTGTTCGCGATATTTTTATCTTTAAGTGAAATTATATTTTTTATGGACTTCTAGTACATCATTGTTTACGGAAGGATTTGATTGAGCTTCAGTTATAACTATAGAATATTAGTTTATAGAATACATTTAATACTTGAAATTTCAGGGTTTTCTGAATTAAAATATATAAAATGAATGACACTTTTACTGCTGGTAATCACCGAAAAAAATAAATGTATTAATGTGTAATTTAATCTCAATTATGTATTGAACTTTTGTTTCGTCAGTACCATTTACATGATATGATGAAGAAACAGGTGAGTGACGAAAGAGACAGACGCAGTCAGGTACAAGATGTGAACTTAACCGAGTAGGTCCGCGTCTGCAAGCGTAGTAGACGACTCTCGTGACCTGAACAGAATTCACAGGCTATGTCGAAAAATCGTTCCTTCCGTTCCTTACAGTGTCTCGTCATATTTCCATTTTTCAAGTTTGATATTTCACACCTTCGAATCTATCAAATCACGTGGTTCAAATTTTGTTCTCATTTTCTCCAAAATAGACAGACGTGCCTCTGTGAAATAAATAATTACCTTCACTAAAATTTTTGGGCAATAAGATATTAATTTCACACAATCCAACGAATTTCAGAACATTCGTATAGGGCAGTAAGTTTACTACTGTAGGAGGATTGAATCTCTGGAATAGTCTTGTTGATTTTATGGGAAAATTGTTTCATTTCCATGTTTTATTTTACAAGTCAAACTAGTTATTTGCAAACTTGAAAGGGGGGGGGGAGATAAAGTCTGTTGGCATCTCGCTTATTCATCCACATGTTGTTTCCCAGTTTGTATGCCTTTACTGTTTGTGTTTTACCATTATATATTATTTTTAGCCAACTCAATCTATTGTTATTTTTCTACTACATTTTATTATGATTCTTATAAAGTACAGAAATTAAATTGAAATAGAATACAAGTGAAAATGTAAAGCAGCAGAAGCTGGTTCTTCTCGTTCTTTTACCAGGCTATCCGATGTTCACTTTAATAAATAATAGTCGAAAGTACGCTGTATGTATATGGGAAATTCAAAAATAAGTAAAGTACGCCTCTAATACAGCTTTTACCTAAAAATTACGAAAAAACCAACTTCTTATCATAAATAATTCTGCTGTTATAAGAACATCAGACAGCCTCACCATCTTTATACTGACGGATCGATGTCCCTCACAGGATGTTAATCCTCGGGAAAACTGAAGACTGATACACTGGATGCTTCTTCTCCGAGCGTTCAATTTAGACTCATTAAAAATTCATAATTTTAAAAAACCTACATTCACTCTGAAACTTAGGTGTTTCAATTTTTTTTAAGGTTATCCTAACAATAGAGCCAGAATTACACAGTAATAGCTCTTACACAATAACAAATATAATACGTTATACTTCAAATTAGGCTCACTTACATTTGAAACTTTTCTTTATAATTGTGTCACTATTTTCCTCCTACTTACATTTAAAACTTGTTTACTGTACGTACAATAAGTAATTAATTAAAAAAGCAAGATAAATTGACGTGAAGTAGTATTATAACACTCTTCCTTCAAACGGCATTAAAATATGGTGAATAATTATGAACGCTAGAGTTGGCTTTGTGCAAAAATAAATGTCTACTGTTAAAAGCCTTGGGATCTTATTTTATTTAACCTAGTATTTATAGCTCTACATTCAATTGTGCTTTTATTAAAGATTTTTGCTACTTCTTGATTGTTTCTATACTAATATGTTATGCGAATCTTCTCGGTTTCTGTTAATTAAATATTTATTTATAACGGGCTCGGTAAAGGAAGGTCAATTGACACGCTGAGCTTTAAGTTTTAATTTTTTCAAATGATGAAGGTAACATCAAAGCTATTTTCCATTCAGAGATAGCGGATGGTAGTTTCATGCTTGTACGTAAATAACGGAGAAAACGTCTGATGGAAATCGGTCAGATTCTCCTAAAAGGTGAATAAATTGAAGCTTCCAGAACGTCCGCCATTTTCTCTCCGGGTGGTGGATGACACTCATATCGTTGCGAAGAAAACTAATTTCATTGTAATACTTTACTTACATTCATAATGTGTTCAATTTTAATAAAGAATATCCATAACTTGCGCAGTAAGTGGGGGACTGTGTTATATGACAAAAATTAATACGCCTCACAATATATATCTTATTATGTTTCATTTAATCTTAATTAATTTGCAATATTAAGCATTCTGTACGATCCTGAGATGTTCGCAAGTCACCTGTCGAGAGTAAACCCAGAAAACAAACACAGTCATAAACTTGAAGCCTAACAGGCTTCTCAGGAGTCTCAGTCCTTTGTCTGGAAGGTTTCTACGACTCGGCGACAAACCCAGGCCAGCCAAGGTCAGCAAGGTGGGTGACCCAAAAGATGTCTAGGGGTGGCCCCTTCCAAATTTGAATTTTTGGAGAGGAAGGGTAGGGACGCCAACCTCATTGGAGAAACTGGGGAAGATAGACAAAGCGGAGAGATCAATAAGGTTTTTAGAGGCGAGTTCAATGGATTCGCAAAAGAGAGTGGAGGTGAGAGGTCAGGGAGGAGATAGCGAAACGGAAAGTCGCACTGGCTGGCTTAAAGGATTCAGAAAGGCGAGGCTATCTGGCTACAAGTGTCACTAGGAAACGAAAGTGGAGACATTTCCTGAAGCACATCAGAGGCCTGCCGCTTCACATTGCCACCCGGAAGCTGCCTTTGCGTTGAAACCAGGATTGCCGATCAACCAGGAAACATAAGGCTATAATTTCTAGCTCTGCTATGCGTATAAACCCGTCATACAGCACTAAATAAAGTAGATTAAATTGACTAAAGTCTCATTCTATGTTATTTCTTTGGTAAGGGCTCAACTGGGCAAATAAAATTCATTAAAATTAATTAATTTTTAAATATTGTAAGTCATTAAATCTCTTACATTAGTTAATAATAAAACTGTTTTAAATGTCAAAGTTGAGATTTATTGGCCCCGCCCATTTAAATATATACTCTAATTTCTTTAATATATTTATAAATATAAAACACGTCACATTATATATACATATTTATAAATGTATATAACGGCAAGATCCATAACTTAAAAAAATTTAATTAATCGATTATATTCGAGCCCAACCTGTTTAGAGTACAAAGGTGTACGGAGGCGTTAGTATTTATAGATAAATGAAATATTATTTTTTCATATTAAATTCTGTTAAAATGGTCTTTAATTTTATCTTATTATTAAGATACAGGCGTAAATGTAAAATATCAAATATTAAGTAGTAAACTAGCCTTATGAGGATAATGAATTGTTCACACCAGTTGCAGGAATGGTTTTTGGTTCCGCCACCGATGTCACTGACAAGAATCCGGTTTGCCGGAGCCCTTTTTTACTCATTCTGTGTTTTGTTAACGACCGGTGCTGTAACGCTGATTTCTGAGCCCTATCATCTATTACGTTAGAGGAGAATACGGACTCATTGGACACTGCGGACGACTATCGTTTTGAGGAAACTGGCTTCTTGCTGTTTAGGTTTCTTCGTGCCAGCAAGGATTGAGACGTCCCGGTACGCGCGCTTCGTAATACTTGTGATTTCTCCGTGGGGAGTTGTACTTTGATACATTGTAGAATTTCCTCGGCCTGTTTGCGTGTAGGACTGCAATTAACTTGGACTAATTGAATTTAGTAGGCGTTTCCGTGACGGGGTGAATAGAACTGAACCTTAGTTAACCTTTCTTTAGCCATATGAGGAACTCTATCCTAAACTATCCACTACCCAATTTATCCTATTCGCCGATCTTATAGCTCAAAGTCCGCTGCTATTCTTTGTGTGTAGAGGTCATTGACGGAAACGTTCAAGATCACCATCCTGAAGGTTTCCAAGAGTGATTTTTTTGTAGTGAATCATTCACTGGTATAATTGAAGTACATAAATATCATGCATTTTTATTCAATCCAGAAGTGCGCCCAAGCTTAGTATCGAGTGGTAATGACAGAAAAATCATAATTTGTACTTGTGTACAATTTTGTCTCTTGGTTAATTAGTTCAACAGTAATTGTTGGGAGAATACGTTAATTGGATTGGCTTTAGACGATTTTTCCATCATCTAAACATCTATGGCCTCATATTTAACTTACTCGGCGTATTTTATTGGGAAATATGTGTTTTTGTATGAATTATTAATAGATTTTATTAAAAATGAATGATGTTGATAATTGCTACAGCATATTCTTGTGAAGTTTAAGTAATAAGTCAAAAATACCAATTTAGTAAGAATTAAAAAACGAACCTTTCAATCTGGACCTGACCCGGAAGTAAATATTGTTGAAAATAATTTTCGCTTCACACACTTTAACACTGAAACGAGGGGACAACATTTTCTGGCAAAGTTCGCAGTTTGAGTTGTTGGTGGGAATGCAGGAGAATGAGGGCGCAGAAAGACCAATCCAATAATACGAGCGGTTTCCAGAGTCTAGTCGAATGCCTCTGAATATTGCAGTCGTTTAGGGTCCATAAAAGTCGACTTCCCGATTCCCAGATACTCTCCCAACGGCCCTCTTGTCTACTCTCCACAATATAACCCTTCTGCTCCTTTTACGTCTATATTATGCATACACTTCCTCCAATATAATTTCATCCTCCAAATATGTCGATAGCGTAGTGGCTCGCTTAAAAACAATTTTAATATTAGCGGTAACCAATTTACCAGTCTCATACACAACGGGTTTAATTAGACAAAATAGAAACTTCCCATTTCTACTTTACTGGGTCCCTTAATTTTCCTGCACTGTCAATTAGTCAAACAAAGATACCTGGAACTCAATACGATTCCCATTAAGATATTTCTAAATGAATATTTATTGAAGAAGCTACTTTAGCTATGAGTCAAATATTATGTGTATATATTTGATAAACTATAGTGCCCGTTGGCAGATGCATGTTCTAGAATACAATTCACACAGAGCAAAATTAATAATATTTAATAATTTTTAAAACAATGGGAAACACATTCATCTATTTTACAAGAGAAATTATTTTATTGACTATATTTTCGTGGTATCAGAATAAAGAGTTGTAACAGTTATTGAAAAATGTATAATAACGCTCGGGAAAAAAGGAAAACATTTTTTTGTCTCAGGAAGAAAAATGTGATTATAATATTAATTCAAAGATAATATCGGTTTTTCACAAACTCGCAAGTTTCCGTAGAAACGAGCATTTAAAATTTCAAACATTTTAATACTTCCAATCACGCTGACTCAACTAGGAAGTAAGAATCGAAGACTTTTTTGTTATATGTAAATTGTGGACCAAAAATTATCGGCCAGCATATTAGGATTTCAATTGCAATGATATACCTTTTTCCATAGCTGGGTTCCATGTTTGGGTTCTCCAAGCACTCCGGGAAGGTGTGAGTCTATTAAGTGCACATAAAAGTACGTATTACAACAAAAAGTTTTCCAACATGTTAGAAGATTGTTAGCAGTTTCACTGTGATTTTACGCCTTTAGATTTCCCCAAAAGGCGTCTTTCTTCCAAATTAGCTACACGCCCCTACTTGAGCTTCAGTTATAGCATTTCTACTTCCTTTGACTTGAATTCCATACACCTTTGATCAATTTACACAATGTCCATTCTTCACAAAATTCCTAGAAATTAGGTTGTGGTGAATGTGATTAGTAATTTGTAGGTGAGCCTGGCTTAGGTTTACAGGAATGGTGGGATGTTGAATCGGTCCTTGGACGCCGACTCGGACTAGCTCACTGGAAAGGAGATCTTTGGGTTCGAGTCTTGGGTCCGGTCGAAATTTTTCCATTCTTGTCACTCTTCAAACATAAAATAATTGTAAAAAAGCGTAAAATAATAAAAAATATTGTACTGCTAGAAAGCTTCAGATAAAGCATCGTATCTTAGTAGTATAGTGAGCTTTTATAAGGAAACAAAAATGTCTAAGTGACTTAGATGAGTTTGTACAAAATTCAGCTGCCTAGTTGGAGCGCTGTGTTCACATATCAGGCGAAATGTTCAAAGTCGTGTAACCTGTTACCCCCCCCCCCCTAAAAAGCGTTCTGTCTGACAGTTGAATGGAGGGATAGTGCATCATTTACGGGTGTTAAGAAGTATTGAAGTCAACATAAACTTTATTCACAGTGTAATTTCTCGTGTAGCATTTTTCCATTCTTGTCTTTCTTCCAAATTAGCTATACGCTCCTACTTGAGATTCAATTGAAGATTTTCTACTTCCTTTGAACTGTAACGTTTTTACTTCCTAATATACTGGCCGATTACTGTTTGACCATCAAGAGTCGAAATATTGAATAAAATCGTCATTTCTAAATTTCTATGTGAGCCAGAATGTTTGATCAACGTGTGGCACAGAATGAGGAAAATATTACACACTTTAATAAATATAGTCCGGTATTTAGTGCGTGATGGGAAATTATTTGAATTTAGGTTAATTTGAAGCAAACCCCAATTCGACGTCAAGGGGTTAATCAACCAAAGGAAGGAACGGTCTCAATGCCAGTTACATCACTTGTTGACCAAGAAATTAGTCTGGAATAAATTAATTTTCCGAGATAATGTAAACAAATACTAGGATCCGGGAATTCGGTTATTAAGTAATATAACACAACCAAATATTAAAATGGATCCATGATAATGACAACAAAAACACCAGTGAAGAAACTAATGAAGTGGACAATTACTAAATGACTAAAATTTAAGTTTGAAAGTATGTAAGTAAAGATGAAGATTAATATATAAACGATTGAATAGTGCAATGAATGCTAAAACTTTAAAAATAATCCCATGGAATGAGGAAAGAAGATGGTATATTATGAAAAACGTTTGCTTCTTTCTGATTCCGTCAAAGTTAAATATTATGGACATACTGTGGGAGCTTTCTCTCGCAGGTATTTCTTCCCAGATTGATTGCCTCATACTCTTTGGTTTATTCAAGGTTCTCACAAGGCCTTTGTCTATTTTAAGAGGTGTATGTATTGGGGACGAAGTCACTGGGCATACGGTAAGAGTTGTCCGCTGATCTGATTTTGATCAGTCGGCTAGCTGCCTCCTGAAACTGGAGAAGGGAATGCTGCAACTCCACAGGAAACTAATCTCCCGACATTCGGAAAGACGTGAGAATAAGACTCAACAGCCCGACCTAGCCGATGTAGATTTTCTAGGGTTTTCGCTACCTTCCACATCCACCTCGTCAATTCCCTTCATATGACATTAAAGGGGATTTACTTGTTACCCAAGAAAAGTAAATATTATATTATTAATGTTACTGAATCAAAGGTTCTAATGATGATCCTTGCAATGATCATGAAGTCCAGCTTCACGAGATACTTTATGTTACACGAAAAAAATATTAATATTATGTAATCAAATTTAAAAAACAGTCCATCATAGTTCTCCAGCTCTCCAGATTGGTCGATTATACATTTTTCTGTACAGATCGCTTGTAATTTTCATCTAAAATACTGTTTTTCCTAATAAAGAGTTATTGGGTCATTGTTTTTTGCTTAATGAAGATGAATTATTCATCGAAACGTCAGTTTTTAAATCCTAGTATGACCCAAGAACTCTCTATTCAAAAAATTCACTGGGAAAACCTACTGTTTTTCCGGTTTTCATTTTTTTCACGATAATATTTTGTCCTTCGGTTTTCAATTTTTAATGTCCTTTCAGTTATTCTATTAATTATCCTTTCCCCTACAACTAAATGTTCCACTTATACATATGCATAACCAAGAAAGAAACAAAATTTTGGCAAAATCAATCTAAATTTCAGTTTTATTGCAACAACTGTATGATATTACTAGTATAATGTACATTCAAATCTAATACGGTTTTAATTTTTTCAATAATTTATGGGAGCGTATAATAAATTTGGATCAGAAAATTGCCATTTAAATTATTTTAAAATCAGCTTGATCCTAAAAATGGATTTGAGGAAGAAGGAAAGATATATTAGCCGACTTCACGTTTCCTCGGTTACCGAATGAAGCCTACTAATTCGATTACGGCAACCAATCTCTGCTCGAAATGAAATATTGCTGCTGATAATAAGCGGCACAACGATTTGTTTTCTACAATGTGGTAATAACGAATACGTTGGCATTAATAGTGTTTGTGTAACATTTGTTTGGATAGGTACTGAATAAAATTATAATAAACGCTACTCTCCTCTGGCGCAATGCTCATTTCATTTCGACATTAATAGCATTAACATTCGTTGATGCAATGATCAATTGATTTCAATGGGACATTTCGGCAGTATCTATAAATTTCCGATCCAAATTAAATATTATAATTATTAACCCATGAATTATTTCTAAGTAAAACCTAAGTAAAACAAATAAGTTGACAAAAATAAAAATAATGAAATGCATTAATAAACTTATATATTGTCATTAGCCTAAAGTTGTCTAATCAATTGTTCTTCGATGAAATCATATAATGTGAGAAGTATCCTGATTACGTCTTTCGTAGAGTTAATTCCGCTTAATGCAAATGGCAAAAAAAGAGATTATTCTCATGATAATAAATATGCGTTTAGTGGGTTAATACTGATCACAGCTAGATTCCAAAAATAGCTCTGAAATTCTGCCAATGAGACTGAACCTGGATGAAACTCGTCATTCTTCATAGAACGACGAATTCTGAAATCCAGTCTGATATTTTCAATTGTTTATGGAAACTCTGAGGTGTAACCGGATCAGATCCAATGTTTTGAGATGTTTTTCTTCTCTTAAGTGCTTTGGGGGTAATTAATAAATACGCGAATAAAACTCTTCCGGTCGCAGAGGGACAATAGTCGCGGTCTTCACTGCACCAGATTTTTGTCTCTCAACGAGAAACAATGGCTACCTAATTTAAGCTCGGAGAACTGTCCTTCTGTCCTTGATGACAGGGAAGCAAAGCACTTCTTTGTTTGGGTTTTAATTTCCACGTCTCTGTAAATGCGAAGTATTAATTGCAAGAAGAACTAATTGTTTCACAATTCTTGATTATATTCAAAATAATGGTAATATTTAAGGCAGAAATTATGGCAATTAAAGCGGATGAAGCGTGAAATAGACCGTGGCATGAAACATTTAGCAAACGTTGCGTATACGCCATTATTTTTACTTTATATTCGTTTTAAATATTATTCATCCCTAGCAGCAGATACGCGATTTAGAAAAAAAAATCAAGGATCACAATACTGACTTTCATCTGGAGCATGCTGTAATAAAATTAATTACGATCATTAACTGATATTCTTCCGTAATTAGTGATTGTATAATTTAATGCTTCCTTATCTTAAACCAAATAAAATTAACTGCGAGCCGCCCAACGTGTCGTATTTCTATGGCGCAGCGTGTGTGTGTGTGTCGCACTCGAGAGAGAAACATTTCTCTATATTTTTTAAGTACTTAAAATATGTTGTTACTTAAGTAAAACGTTCATTAAATTTACAAGTTCTTTCGCGCTAAATATAACAAATAGATGGATCAACTATCTCATTATTATAAATTAAATTCAATGTTTTTGTGTAAGTAAAGCTCAAATTTCGTATGTGTGTTTGTCTGCTTGTTTGTAAGTTCTGCATAGAAATCTAAACGGGAGTATAAAATTCAACCAAATTTTGCACACAAGTCATTTGCGACCCGAAAATCAGCACAGCCGGGGTAAGGCATGGCTAACATCCATAGGGGCGGGGGTGGAGGCGGAGGAAATTTTTAAATATGCAAAATTGGCCGCAATTTCCGTCGAATAAATACTTTTTGGAGGTCAATTACTTCTACGGTGTTTCCCGCGACACTCTGAGTCCGTCCTACCTTAATGACATATAAAACGTATTGCAGAATACATCATGCCCTTGCGTAGCCTGCATGAATGCGTGTGGCGACGACGACGTTCACGAGAATCAAAAAGCATTAGGACTTAAGTAAAATTTTAGTTATCAAGCATTAATATCCTCGGCATCACCGACCACACAACTAGTTTGTTTACAAAGTATGAAATAAGTATTTACAAGGTATTACTCGTGGTTTTTACTACATACAGAAAAAGCATATTTTTCACTTTACGATTTTATTAATGAGTTCATTGTTGGTAGTAAATTACTTACAAATGTCATTAATAAAAAATGTTCTCATTTTAAAACCTGTTTGTTCGCACTCGTCACCCGAAAAATTCTAAATGCAACACACAATACATCTTCGGTCCAGCCAACGTATTCGTCAATCATTGGCTAATTTGTAAAGAATCTCCTCTTTTGACGTATTATTTAACGATTGCACTTTTCCAAATTCTAATATCCAATAGTATATATTATTTGTCGATTATCTATAAAAAAAACAGCTTATGCGATATCATTTAATTATCTCACTTCAATTGAACAATTTATGAACTGCTGTCAGATTGTTGATGAACTGTTACTTCAGCTTTATTTCTTAAGGCAATTCTTCAGCAGAAAATGTTGTTCTTCCATTCCAACGTGAAATATATTGAAGCTAAATCATCGTTTATCAAGACATTCAAGTGTGCGGAACGTTTAAGGGAAATATTTTGATAGTAATTTAATTTTAAAAACATAAAGGACTTCCTGTCTTGTGTGGTTAACTAAAATCGACAGAAGAGGTTTAATTGAATTTATAAAAATGAAGACAAGTTATTTAAGTTTTGGGATCACAAAAATACAAGAAGTAAATAAATGAAATCGTATAAGGAGAATAAGTCATAATAAATGGAGGAATTAATATTGTTGAGTCTGTGGTCATATGAAGCAAACCGGAATTCCACTCAAACTTTTCTTCATACAATTGCTAATTACGCTTATTTCTTCGAAATATTCATAAACACGTTCACATCCCTTCCAATTAAAATCATAAATAAATGATACAAACAACTAATAAAATATTTTTATTCACACTGAGCCTGTGTCATTAATATCCATAATTTGCAGACTAAACGCAGTAGTTATACTGGTCTACATTATATGAATAAATTATGTGTTGTACTTTAATATCGGACCTGTCTTCACTACTCTTCATTCACAGTAATTTGTGCCATTTATTTGAATATTTTATTCAATTTAATGATAAATACTAAATTTAACGAATCACTTGAGATTGGACTTTTATTTTCCGCAAAAAATTCCTCTCAAAAATGTGCTTTAGTAACGTTTCAACCTACGTGTTTTGTGCGCAAGCTTTTATTTTGCGGTAACATTTCCCTCCGTAATGTAAGTCTGATTTTTAAAATACCGCTTCTTTGACTTCTTAGTTTTCTGGCAACATTTACCGTAAGATGAAGATTTAATGTTGCCCAGTCCACATTGAAGTAGCGAATGTAAAAAAAGAATTTTTTTTCTAGGGTTTTCCCTGCATCTCTTTAGGTGAAACACTGGGTAGGATCCTTAAACCACCGGGAGCCCTAATTAACCCTTGGCTACCTTGCTCTACCTTCCGTATTCCCCTTTTCAATTCCTTTCCTATGCTATTAAAGGGGAGTTGCCTGTTTCAGGATCACCCTCATGTAGCCTGTGAACCCCCACTCCCCCTCCCCCTCCCCCTCCCAAAAAAAGAAATACGGTATAAAGTACTAGAAAGAAAGTATCTCGCAACAAGCTGAAGAATTACGAACACGTTGAATTGCACGCAGCAACACACGTGTGCGCACACACTGAATGGAAAATTCTGTACTTACATTTTTCATTTGAATGCAAAAACTTGGTCGAATAAACACTTTGTTTGTAATTTGTTACAGGCCGGTGACGTTAATCCGCCTGCTCCCTTGACAAGATTTATGAGATTATGTGATTATTTTCCGTGCGGCAGCGGACTCTAGTGGACACAATCATTTTTTGAGAGGATTAATTCAAGCAGGTTTTAAGCAGCTTGGGTAGAGTACACCGTTCAAATATTTTGAAATATTTTTCCCAGAGAAGTTTTATTATACCTGCAGCAAGTCTAGGAAAATGTATTAACACGTTGCCGTCAACATTTTGGTTTTATCGTCGAAAAAGCTGAAATTCCCCCGTCACGCTTCACGGGGAAACGTGCTACCACGAATCGGGAAAATTGAACATATATTTTTCTGTGTTTTATTTAGTTACAATTTTCGAATTTGATGCATCCGAAATTATACACACCACGTCAGAAAATTGCTGCAACAAGCTGGGAAAACTTAATTGGTTGACGAGAAACGAATGAACTGTTCGATTGAACGAATTAAACTTTAAAAGTTGAAAATGATGACTAAATTTACTTTTAAAGTCCCATACTGTGTGTGTGTATTTTCTAAAATTTCATGGCGTGTCATTGATAATTTGTTTGTAGCTCTTCAATTATGTTTTACTGTTTTTCACGTTTGCATTTAATACTTTTAGTTGATTAATAATACATATTAGTGAAAGGTAGGCCCTATAACCTATATCTAAAAATTGACTGAGTTTTTCTGGCGGGTAACAGACTACATGAGGCAACTCCCCTTTAATAGCATAGGAAGGGACTGGAAAAAGGTTTATTTTTATTTTTTGGGTAACAGGCTACATGAGGGTGATCCTGAAGCAGGCAACTCCCCTTTAATAGCATAGGAAGGGACTTGAAAAGGAGGGATGTGGAAGGTAGAGCAAGGTAGCCCAGGGTTGACTAGGGCCCCCAGGCTATAGTGTAAGGATCCTACCCGGTGTTTCACCTAAATGTGATGCAGGGAAAAACCCTAGAAAACCTGCATCAGGTAGGTCGGGCTAGTGGGTACTACTCCTGCGCCCTTCTGATGACGGGAGACTGGATTGCTGTGGAAACGCAACAAACCCGCCTCCGTGCCTTGTTCAGTATTGAGAGGCAGTTGGCCGACTGGTCCAATAGGATCAGCGAACAACTCTTACCGTATGCCGAAGGTCTGCGACCCCCGTACATACACCTCTCAAACTGCCCAAGGTCGTCTCAGCCTGCAGGAGTCTTAAATTAGCTACCTTGGCCATGGACCAAGGGGGAGGGAAAGAGGAAAACCAGGAAGGAGGAAGTCAACCTCCACCTGGCTCTCACTCATTTCCCAGCAGGATATCCTCCTGCTTCGTCCATCATGCATTTGGAAAAAGGGGCACTCGAGAGATAAACTTTTTTTGTATATTTTTTAATTAATTGAGATGTATTCTTACTAAAATAAAAAGTTCATTAACTTTTCAAACTTATTTCGCCCTAAACAGACCAAATAGATAGATCAATTATCTTATTATTAAAATTAAATTCATTTTTTACGTGAAAGAGAAGCTCAAATTTCTTATGTGTGTTTTTCTGTTTGTTTGTATGTTCCATATAGAAAGCTAAACGCGTGGAGCAATTCCAACCAAATTTTGCACACAAATTCTTTGTGACTCGTAAATCAGCACTCGGAGTAAGACACGGATACCACCCACAGGGGCAGGGGTGGAGGGGCGGAAACTTTTAAATATGCAAAATCGGTCAACTTTTCAGCCGAATCAATAGTTTTACTTGTACAGTCCTTCCGCGACACTACCCTAATGACATTAGAACTTAGTACAGGATAAACTATGCCCTTACGTAGCCTAAGTGTTTGCGTGCGGCGCCGGCAACGACGACGTTCGTGAGAAGCAAATAAGTATCATATCTTACGTAAAATGTTAGTTATATTTAATCGTTAATATCCCGGCCATCCCTGGGCACACAGCTAGTTATTAATAAAAAGGGAAGGTTTTGTGTGTATGTTCCGAAAAAATTTAAACGCCGAAATAAATTGTATATGTGTAAAATTAAAGTTAACTTTTTTTAGGTTCCCCATGGAAAGGAAGAACTGTTCCACGTAACGTTCGCTTTTAAAATAGAAACTGCAAAATTCATTTAACCTTACGGAGTTTAAAATTGTATGATGCATCATTATGATCACCATTTGGACTCTCATTTATGAGTTTTAAATAATTTTATTATTAACAAACAAAATTATTCTTTTTTTCCTTTACATTACCGCCTCAGAATGTTTTTAAAATGTTATTGTATTTAGCCCATAGACTGGTCTCATGTGAACCTATGCTGTGAAGCCATTTCATTTCCGCCTTACTATCACATCCCCCACCCTCCATAATTCGCTCGGCGTATTCCATTCTTGACCTCCTTCTTCTGTTCTTATCCCTCTAATGGAATCCTTACAAGACCCTCATGTCTCTTAACGTGGTATATTAATCTATCTCTTTTCTTGGTCAATATCCTCTTCATTATTCTCACTTCTCTTTTTCTTGTAGACCTTCTTGATTAGTAACTCTATCCACATTTCAAAAGCTTCATTCTTTTCCTTTCTGCGCCTCCTACCGTTCACAAGTGGTAGGGTTGTTGGTTCACCCGAACAATGATTTTATGTGGATCGTAAATAGCTTGTGTACAAATTTAGTTCTTGCAATACCTATTAACCGGAATGTTGAATATCATAATTGGCTTTGTCACACATTAGGGATTTTTTGGAGTGTCACGAGGTCAGTCTTAACCACATTTTTTTGTGCGAGCATAAACGTTCATTGCTGACCACTATACCATAGCTGGTTGGCATCGAAAACAATTAAAAATAAAAACATTTTGATTCTAATTATTGTTTCATGTTAAAATAGTAGTGCCTGAAATCTGAATTGAAATGCATTGTAATTCCTGAAAATTTTGAATCTAAGCTCTTTTTACTTGATAAAAGATAAAATTCTCAGAGTTTGTGAATTATAGCTAACGTTGGGTTATGCTGTGTGAAATATCCAGTATTAGGATATAATCATATCTAATTCTGTCAACATTATACCGCAATCAGCTTTCTTTGAAAGGAGGTTGTTGGAACAATTACTTGAAATTCGTCGTTGATCGACGACTGACAAGTATTTTCAATTCCTGAAATAATAAGTACCGTGCTTCGTAGCAGTAATACATAAAAGTGATATGAAACTGCAGGAAATATTTAGGTTGACAGTTTTATTCAGCTGTTGATTAGGACAACGTGTGAGAACAATCGCATATCGTACAGCCATATCTGCAACATGTTCCCATCGAGGAACCATCAATATGGCGGAGTGAATGGAGACAGTTATGAAAAAGTCGTGGACACGTGGCTGACGGCAAGGACAATGGCGGCCATTGTAGCGCGCTGTTGCCAGCTCTAGCTAATTAACCCCGAACCCGCGCCCTATCAAAACGCCGGCTGCCAATTGGATTATGCAGCATTCATCGAGGTTTTACATTGGCGGGGGTGTTGAAAGCTTCTATTTTACGGCAACGAGAACCACTAACACAAGTCTCTGAAGGTAGAATCGAATGACGATCCCAATTAAGGTTTTGCTACACGTTCTACTTGTTCATTGAGAAGAATTATGTATGCTTCACTGAAGCCATATAAAACTGTTGAAATTACATACATCAATGTATTCATGAATGAACGGATATTGTACACTATTTATTATTAATCGAACATTAATGCAGTGAACCGAAAATATACTTTAAAAACGATAGGAAAGAATCATTTTTTAAAAAAATTGATAAACTCACGAGTAAGAGGTTTAAAAATGATGTTCCAAATATCCTGGTACAAAGATAGTAATAGTATAAATTTGAGTGACATTTCAAATTGGCAAATTGCTTATTAAACGAATCATGGGAAAATATTTGGAATTGCAATGCTTGCTTATAACCGCTGAGAAATACTCCTCGAATGGCAAATCCTATTAAAATTCATAATGTACAACATCTTTCTTTTACAAAGACAAGCTGTCGGTTATCCGCTTTGACGACTCTCCCCTATAATAGCATAGGAAGGGATGAAAGGTACAACAGGGTAGTCGAGGGTTAACTATAACCCACCGGGGGGCTGTAGTTTAAGGATCCTACCCGGCGATTCTCTTAAAGTGACGCAGAGAAAACACTAGAAAAACCAGCGCAAGTTAGGTATTGCATTTGGTACAACTCCCACGCCCTTTCAATAACGAGACACATCGATTTTTGAGGGGGAGAAACAAGCTCTACTCCATCCCTCGACTAGATTTAGGGGGCAGCTGGCAGACTGGTCCAATAGGATCTGTGAACAACTTTCTTTCCTGCCTGGCTCCGCGTTAGAATATTCTTGCTGAAATTAGATCATTTAAAATTAAAAACATGTGAATAAAATTATGGAGGGGCACTACTGCGCTACAAAGTCACTTTTCATTAATTTGAATCGTTGTAATAATATAGAACAATATTAATGAAATGCAATAAATATTAAAAGTTCTTGTGACCAGTAAAAAGTATCTTTCTATGAACAATCATAATGTTGTGCGTTGCATTATTTTATTTTAAAACATTATATACTGTGTATTGTGACTCATACTTCCTTTTGTTTATTTTTTATAATAAATTGTAAATTATTGGATTTGGATTTGTTGATATAAATAAAATAATCATTGCGGCACCATTTTTTCAAAGCATTGCGTGAATGAAATTTATTTATGACTACGTGTTCGACGATAGTGTGGAGAAGCTGATCAAAGTTCATTAACTAAAATATATTTAAGTATTTTGTTTGTTACACTGAGTTATAAATCAGTGCCTATGAATTTTTTTTTAAATCTAAATATTTTATTGGGAATAATAAGTTTTTCATTTTTACGGTCCTGCAGAATTAGTGGGAAACTGGGACAGCGTTGCATTAGAAGTATGAAAAGCAGCAGTTTTCCCGTTCCTAAAATAGATTCAGATTTTACGACTGTTTCACATATTTTACGTGCCGTTACCGAAAAGTTATAGCTACTTTCATAACGTTTACGTCACTGAAATCGAGATCAGAATAATTTCAATACCCATCTGTATATGTTAATAATCAATTTTCTGTGTCGAAAAATGGGTCACGAGAGAAGGGAATTTATTTTGGTGGAATATAGGAACACCGGACTGGGAATGTGGTACTAAGCTGCTCTTTAACAACACGTTCTAGTAAGAATTCTCATTTCAAAGTAATACAAGTGAAAGAAAGGCTAGATTAACACTAGGCCCACTTCGTCAGTGGCTCTCAGTGTTCTGTTATACGTTCCATAAGCTGATTAATGTTGGAGACAGTGCGTTATTACCTAATGCTCGGTGGACTCGGTAAACAGCAGGTGTTAGCTTGACTAACCGTCGACTGCGTTATTACGTACGGCAATATTTTAGTTGAGGTACGCAACGCTGTATCGAACACAGAGCCATACATCACCAACAAACCGAATTACAAACAAATTGACGCGTACAAACAGCGCGGGTCTGGCCGTAGGCGTGACCGAGTGCGTAGATTCTGCGCCATCTTAACAATGATTCACAAATATTTATTATAATCCACGAAAAGCATTACACCATAAACCGGAGAGTGTGGACTATTTAATTGAATCTAAGGTAACGAAGTTCTCTAATACAGCGTAATAAGACTAATAGACTAAACATATCTGGGGATCGTCAAGCCTTGCAGAAAATCCTTGGAGACGATTGAACACTCGCCGGAGTGCCAAATAAAAGCAATTTGTTGTGTCACATTTTTACATTTGTAATCCTTAAACGGTTCGGTCGCTAATGACCCTAAACAAATATATTTAAAAAAAAAGCTGACTGCCCGATTGTGCTCGGACTGTTATGAACATTAGCTCGGAAAAGGAATGAATTCGACAGTAATCTCTTAGTCAACGCGTGATTTGTCTTAAACACCGTCCATTTTTGAACATTTGCCTATCAAAAAAAGTTTATTACACCAAACCTGGCACGACTCACATTACCTTAAACGGGTCAAGAAAGTTACAGAAGAAAATAACATACATTTAATGCTCCGGTACCATAAGACAGAAGAAAATACTCCCGATAACTTCAGACAGTTAATATATTCCATGTTCCCGAGGAGAAATAAAAATCTTCCAGGGCTACTGAAGAGAGCTGGAAGTGTTCCCTGTACCCCACTAGAGGCAAAAATACTCCTGAACGTTTAAAGTGACGCAAAAAAACTCCCGGCATCCTAAGAGTCACAATTACTCCCGATAACTTTAAGAATAAAAAAAATATATATCTCAGTACTCAAAGAGAGTGAAAACTTTACGTGACTACTATCATTTAGGGTACTAGGAAGTGTTTTACCCGTACAGTGTTTGTTCTTGCATTGCCAGTAAACTGTGCACAAAGTATCGTAATAATTGCTCTAATCGAAAGGGGAACTTTTTTTCTCCCCCACTCAACTGCATCTAAACTGGAGAGTTGAATGTCAGAATTAAACTCGATGATTTCCATAATTCCTGACTTCACCAAACACGATTGCATTCTTGTCAATTTTATCAACCGCAGCTCCCACCCCGACCCCTCCTATGATGAATAGTGTTGAAATTATACACAAAGTACGTCAGAAGAAACACTATCAATCTCAGTGACCATGAAATTTTTTTATTCAACGATAATGTCAGCCGTTTTTGAATGTATTAAATATCTTGCAAGACTTGGATGGAAGTCGTTTCGTACGCCCTCACAATGTTTGTTTCCGGGTCACATGGAACATCTTTTAACAGTTTGATAAAAATTACTCCGAGAGTTTAAATATGTGTAAAGAGTATACAAACAAACAAGCATACATACAGAATTCACTCCAATTGTAAATGAAAGTAGAAATCTAATCAAAATAATTTTAAAAGTTACCGTTTCCCACAGGTTTTTGTTTTGCAACAAGGCATCCACTCCCGCTAATGAATAACTGTTCCATATACAGTTTCCCTTTCTCTTCCACGTCTTACTCGGCAAGTCGTTAATCTACTCATATCGGCAAATGAAATATTAGAAACCTTTTACGTTAAATTTTCAAAATAATTAGATTACAAAATTTTACATGGTAACCTTTTGCGCCGAATGGCAAAAGTAATGAGCTAATTTAATAGAGTTATGTTATTACTTTCGAATGTTGGGCGAATTAATTGCTTTTCAACGGAACCACTGGGAAGGAACGTAACTTTGATAGTACTGTTTTACGTTTCAATAATCACATGCGGTCTTGATTAAAGGCTGCAATGGCGGGGAATTAATTATTAGTGTTGGTGGCGCTGTCAGCGGTTTCAAATTCAGGTAGCAGGTTCCCAGCTCATTCGCGGCTAATTACCCAAAATATGCCCATTAATGTTTACTGTATTAGAGTAACAGACTTAATGAAAACTCTTCCCCATTGAGCCGTATACGGCTGCGATTGTTTGATAGGTGCAGGATTCGCGGTTGCGGGTAAAATACGAATCAAATATTTGCGGAAATGTTTTGTGAGACGTCGGGGAAGAAGTGCATCCATCATGACATTCTATGAAGGTGATGCTCCTCATCGCAGGAGACTCAAATGTTATTACTATTAATCCTCTTGTCAATTATAAAGCGTCGACCAGCTTCGATAACTAGATATTTAATTTGTTACAGAATCTAAATTAGTAAGGAATTGAAGATTAGGCCATATGGGTCATTACTGCTGAAGTCCCTATTCCAAAGTCATTAATCGAAAGCGTTTTGATCGTCTGTCCACATTCCCGCAGCACAATGTTAGAAACAACATTGTAAGAAATATCAGTCCCTGTGTTGCGCTGTACTAAGAAGTTATTATATGGCGTAGCAGCTGAGCTTCGCCCCGGAATTGGTTCTGCTGATGCAATCACGAGCTCCTACATGAAGCAATTGCGTGGTCTCCTATCGATAATAGCATTAGTGAGTACACCTCGCCGGAGATGAGGCCCGTTCACCTATAGTTCATGTGATTTCCGTCACTTAATAGGTTTTGTTAACAGTCCAGCTGGGCGAGCTGGAATTGACACAACACATGAATAAAGCAGCGCAAGCTTCCACCCATCTTCCTCCATCATTTCATCTTAGTGTTGTCAGAGACTGCAGAATCAAACTACCATGTAGCGAGCCTGGCAAATGGGAGCAGAAATCTAATAAATAGCTAACTATTTTCTTAGACGAATTTATGGGCGCCACGTCGTATTTATACCATCAATTAAAATAAACAAATTAAATTAAATTAAAATTTAATCCTTTAATCTAATAAATAAATCAAAAGAAATATACACAAGCTAATTTAAAAATATTGTCGACTGTTCTAGCATGGGTTCTACCCCAGATTACAATGTTTCTGTATGGAAACTCGAATAGAATTTACATGTAAAAATTAATAAGTTTAACGTCGCAAGAACTCCAGGAATGAAAATTCCGACGGCATACTAGTACAGGATCTTTGCTTAAGGGCTGGAAGCAATTTCCGGTTCATCCGGACATGTGTTCACACATCTCCTTCTCTCGCAGCCTCCCAAGATTCTTACTCAGTCAATTCTGACCTTATTGGTTGTGCTTTGTCACAGAACCACCAACCAAATCTGTCAAATATTTCCTGATTGTCTGGTGAAAAATTCTGATTCGCTCCGCAGAGTTAGGGCATTTTCCGGCAAATTATCAACTTGCGGGCTATTTTTAGACGGGAACGTTACCGGAATTCTCTTTCTGGATGTAGCAACGCTTTTAGCAGACAGCGCGGTGAAGCTACATTGAACGTAAAATACAAAAACAATTAAATAAAATGAGATATGTGCTGTAACCCTCATATCGGATAACTTATTCCAATAGAAAGTTGTGACACAAGCAGTATAACATCCGCGATAATATTGATCAGACCAAACGCATATTGGAAGTGTGTTCATGTTTTAAAATTCATATAAATGTTCACAACTCCTTATTTGATGTTTTTCGTGGTCGTCGGACAAGACGTGCAGCACTTCTTTCCTCAAACATTCAATACAATACTACTGACGTCAATATTTTGGGAAAAATGCATGTCCATTAAGATTTTATATATCTGATTTATAGTTTTACTGACGCATTTTAATATACATTATTCAAGAACAAGAAATTAGATGAGAACCGAAAATTATAAAAAAAATTTAACAAGAATTTCAAACACAAATATAAATAGCTGTTTCGACCAACAGTTGTTCTTGTCAATATTTGTAACAGACTAAGTTTAAAAAAAATGCAAATCAAAAAATAACCAAAGGATGAAACTAACAAAGGCAGTTATCATATAATTAATTTAATTGAGATGTTATAACAGAAAATTTAGTGGATTTGATATGTAACATTTATGAATTTAATATTTTCTTAAAATTTATTTCCTGATCTAAAAAATTGGCAAAATTAAATGAATGATTTTGTTCCCTACAATGTTTTGTAATAGGTGAATATTTGTAGGGAAGAAAGTTAAATTATCTTAATGCAATTTCATTCAAATTAAAAAAATAATTTAGTTTAATGCAACCAATGTAGCAGTAAGAACGATTATTACAGGAAATTTTATAATCATTATAGTAATCAAAAGTATTGAGAACATCTTTACATTTTTAACAAAGTAATATACAGAATTACCAGATTTTAATATTACTGAGATATTGGTTACTTAAATAACATTTTAAATTGAGTAGATAGATGATCATAGAAAAGTAAAATAATGTCATTATTTGAATTAGATTTTGGAACACAATTATTTGTATCATTATAAATACAATTAATTCTAAGATTACTAAATTTTACAATGAAATCGACAGGATAATAATTGGCACACAATATTTTGAAAACAATTAATGATGAAGAATATCAGACAATAGAAAAGGCTTGTCAACAATATTAATTGGATGGTCAGATAAAATATTTAAGACTCTCCCAGAATCTATAGATTTTTTGGAACCATTTGAAAGATAAATTATTATGACGGAAAACTGACACTTCAAATTTGGCCTACAATCTTTTTGTAATTGATATTAGAAATTTAATTATTAAACACATTCAGTAAATCATCCAATTTATAAGAAAGGGTATTACAGAACATATCATCAACATAACTATAATACACATTTAAAATTAAGTTTTTCAAGAATAAAATTTTGTCTCATGACAATTTCAGAAAAAACGGAGATAAGGAGGAACCCATTTGGAAAACAGGAAATTTGGTGATAAACAGTATTATTAAATATATGAAAAGTAGAATGAAGTATCAAACTGACACCAATTTCTAACTGAAACCAATCCAAGAGATGACAAATTAATAATTGTCTTATTTATGGGTCGTTCATGCTTAGCTGATTTATGTAAAATGCAGACGTTAATTGTTCATATATGTTGCTTATAACTGAGCTCTTAAGAGCTGACTTCTTCGTATACATTTCAACTCAGGGGGTGTTATATCTTAAAAAGTTGTTTCTAATGTTGCGCAGTGGAAAGTGGACAAACGATCAAAACGCTATTGATAAATGTCTTTGGAATAGGTACATCTGCAGTAATGACCCGTCTGACATTATCTTGAAATCCTCTATTTACTTAGATTATATAACAAATTAGATATTAAGGAATTAGGAACCGAATAACTGAAGTAGCGAAGGAATGTCTTCAGTTGCGAATGTTAAGTCGGGAGTCGCAGAACGTTTCGTAATTGGTCCCTTATTGTTTCGTGAGAGGGTGGGTGAGAGTTCAGTACTTTTTCGAAATGTAGAATCTCCCGAGTACTCTTTAGGATTCCAAAACCACCCCTCGAGTGGATAGGAATACAAATTGCGCAATTACCAACGTTAGTATAATTTGTTAAGTTGCAGCATCTACTGTCATAAAACCCTCAATTTAAGGCTCAGGGCCCCGCAAGTAAATAAGAAATTATTCAAATTTGGTACGAACGCCATAATTCCAATTTTGATATGAAATTATAGCATTGAAAAATTGCTGTAAATTATTTAATGTAATCGAAAGAACCCAATAATTGTAAAATTAATATTCCAAGACGACGACTCTCGTAACTCTCCCGTTTATGTAATTCCTGTGTTTGGACATTACCCGTGCAGGAGCTCGTCCCCTGGCGTTGGTAAAAACATCGCAGTGTTTGAGGTCCTTAGGAGGTCGTTGTGTTTGCAGATAATGAGGGTGGAGGCTACAAGAGCGGCTCCTGCTGCCCGTGCTTGCCTAATTGGGAGATGACGTCACAACTTGCAAATAATCCGCCACTGGCTACCAGACAGCGAGCCTAATTACCGACACCTAATTGCACTTCACTAATTAACATGAATCTCGTTAGGCAAACGTACGGGTGTACCAAGACCCGGCTACTTTCCTCCGACAACTGCCATTGATCTGCTTTCCCGGGATCCAAAACCTTCATAAAAAATCTAATTTAATAAAAAATCTGGAAAATTAAAAGAAAAAAATATATTTTAAAACGATTTTACATATCACAAATATTCACACGAGACAATTTTCATAATACAATTCGTTTTATTTCAACGAAAAAAGATACACTTTTTTATTGTTGTAGTTTTGTAATGATTGCAATTAAATGATATTTTTGTATCTGAAGGACTATTACGTCGACGTCTTTTATCTGTCTAAGTTTGCCACTTCTTTTCCCTGGCACGTGACGCACGCGTTTCTAACAGCGAGAGACTAACAATACGTCGTTATTTCCATGACAACTCGAGTCTTTGATACGACGGGTAAGGCGGAAGTTGAACGTCATCAGCGAAGGCTTTGCTATGGATTTTCTATCCTAATTATGGCTGTAAAAGTGTGTCATAGTTCGGAGACGCGCACGGTCCTCGTGAACATCCGACGCCGATTTCAGCTAAGATGGGAACTGCCTTTGTATTCGCTATTTGCTTACTACAGCTACATATTTTTATTAATAGAACTTTTTTTCAAATCCTCTGGCAAATACTGTACATGCAGAAGTTATTTCTAATTAATGGGGAACGAATCAAAATTTATGATTAGTTACAGAAGAATATTTTATGGATAAATCACAGTTATTGTCCTCGCGTAATCGCTAAGAAGTTGTAATAAACAAGACTGTGTATAATGGGGTAACTGGTTTTCACTACTTTGACCCCTTTTTTATTTCAAGTAATTATTTAACTGAATGGTTTCAATTCTCATGAATTTAATTTAACAGAATAAATTAATCAATTATTTAAATAACTCAAGTGATAATAAAATGAAATGAAAATTTTAAGTTGAATAGCTTGTCTAAATATTGCAGGTATCGTGAGTAATTTTTGGTTATTTTCGATTGGAAAACACACACTTGTATAAACCATTCGGCGTTAAGTCTTAAGAATTGTATCTTCTCAGAAGCGTTGTAGAATCATACGGCTATTTTTTTTAGGTTGCAGGTACTTTCAGCAAAACGCCTATCAAGTGATAGTGCAAGCGCTTGGATGTAAACAAGCAAGCAGTTGCATCAATTAGTACACCGCCAGAAAAGTTACCGCAAGTTCTTTAATGAGTGAAAACCTTTTCTATTTCCTCTTCAAAATTTTGAGAATCATCTTTGGAGACTAAGTGAAGAATGAATAGAATATTTTACCCTATGTACATTTATTTGGTATATCTTCAATCTTTTTACATTATTTTTTTAAAATTACGAAAATATATCATTTCATAACTAAGGAAGTGGCCAATGAATAAAAAATTCATTTAAATATGACCTTTAATTATTAAAAAAACGTTTCACTCAGTAGATTATTAATTATGCATATGCCCATTTGTAGATTTAATAAATACATACATAATTCATGAATGTCCTCCGTATAAAAAAATTAAACCGTGGACAAGTTAAATATTTTGAAATAAGTGTTTAAACAGTAAATCATAAGGTAGGTCAAAAGTAATGTTAATTTGACGTCTTTGAATTATAATACGTCACATCATGCCAATTCTGATTTTATTTTTTTCATTTGTTGTATTTTTTATTTTATTACAAAATATATATCTGACAAATTTGGCTGTTTCTTTCATTAATAAGACAGGTCAGATATAGTCCATTGAAAAAATGTGCACACATAACAAAGTATAATGTAATTGATACTTCAATTGAAGTATGGCCACGCGTAGCAGTTAATTACGGCAATTTCTTGAAGCCTAAACTAACTACCCAGTTCGTCTCTTGCGCTCTAGTGAAAATTATTTTCTTTGGCGATCAACCGACTCCATTTCTCAGTACAGAATTTCGTCATTCTGTCTGTCGAATCTCCTTTTCAGGTAATCAGTTATCTATTTTATGGGGGAGAATCATAATAGTTACTTGAATCAGGACACACCACAATAATAGTAAATAAAACGACCTTCATTTGAAGGAAACAGCCCTCATATCACGTTTATTGATACAGATACAAGTCGTTTTCTACCATCTTCTGTTGCAAAATCCCATCTGGACTTCTCTAGTTCTCCTGAGCCGCATTACAGCTGTAATACAAGTACTTAAAAATCCAAAAGACAAAGAAGTATTTCAAAGTCATTAACTCTTTCTATTTCACATATTCATTTAATTAATACAAGAATTAGCCTGATACGGGTTCTATGTTTAAATTAACAAATTATTCAGGACGTAATGCTGATGCTTTATAAATAATTTCCGTTTAATTCATTTCCAGATACGTGCGTGTCTGTAAGGGAACTAACGCAATCTCTCAGAGGTTAGCGTAAGCTAAGGAACAACATGAAATATTGACACATTAACAAAGAGTAATTAGGAAGTAAGGATCCCTTTGTACGTCGTCTTCGCGGCGTGTTTACACGATCGTAGCTGGGACTGGATCACACCTCAAACATCTTACACTAAGCTCCTCTTTAAGCATTCATTTAGCACTCGAGCATAAATCAGGCACCGATCCGCTCAGCCACGAGCACCACGCAACATCTTGCGGAAATCAACTCTCAAAGAAAATCGACTACAGTGCGGTTAGATAAAGAAACAATTTTGTGTTCCGCATAGGGAAAGTATTATCCGTTTCATTTCTACCATCTTTTTCAGACTCGTTCCTAATTATATAAAGTCTGCTCGCCTAATTATTTGCGAAATTAAAATATGTTATGCATTCGATAAAGTTTGTGGCGAAGTCTGTTCCACGAAAAGTTGACGTATTTTTCTCGAATTCGTTGTGAAAAATTGTGTCTACTATCACAAACGCGGAACGCCATGGGTTAACGGTTAGTAAGGGTTTGCACAATCTGACACCACTGGGGGAGGGGTTGAGTTCCTTTGACTGTGGCTCTGACTGTAGATGTTTATTTACGGAGACATATGCTACATTAACGAATTCCATTTTAAAAGAATATACTGTCCTTAAATACGCGACATAACAATGTTATTCCTTTAACGATAACTTTTTTTAAGATATTGATATAGCATCCGTCCTAGATTTATTTATTTAATTTCCCCTAAACCGAGGCCAAGTTATATGGTTGCACTGAAAATAATTCCATAAATGAGAAAATTAAAAAAAATCTGTTGAAACGTTAACAAGAAAATGAATCAACGAAAATTTTTATATTAGAGCAGTATAATTTAAGTAAACTAACTCAACGTTTAAACGAAATAAACAATACATTAAATCCTATAAATGGTTAGAACGTAAATTATTCAAAGAATTAGTATTTATTTTTTTAATATATAAAGCAGAAATTTAATAAATTGAGAAAAAACGAGCGTTTTAAATTATTTTATCAGACATAAATCATCTAATAATTATCAGATTATCAGATTACATAGGAAATCTTAAACGTGAAACAAAATTTTACGATCATTTTATTTTATGATGGTCTATGGAAATCTCAATAAATAATTGTAATACGCTTTGAATAACATACAATTATTAATCAAAAATGCTTTTTGAAGATCTGCAAGGGTCATAAAAGCTGTTAATTAATAAAATTAGCCTGTGACGAATGTGATTTGCTAAATTGTAGGTGACTCTTATCTTGAGGACTACAGGATGTGGAGTCCAATCGGATAGCTCAGACGGCAGGGTGACTGCCCAAAAAATTGGAGGTTCCGCATTCAATTCTTCGTCGCGTCCCAATTTTTTTATCCTGATATTTTAAGTCAGCTTCCTAGCCTTCATGACTGAGCTTCAATTTAAAACATTTCTTCTATTCTTAAATTAGTTAATAGATTTACAAAATAGTATTTGTGTATTTCAATTTAAAACATTTCTTCTATTCTTAAATTAGTTAATAGATTTACAAAATAGTATTTGTGATGTGGACTAGGGTAATAATTTCAAAGAATGATGAAAAACGCGTGGTTGTAGTCCTCTAAATATTTTATTTCGTATAAGCTTTTGGACTTTAGTCCAGTATTATAAACATCTGAATTAAAAATTGGGAAACATGCCAACACGTGGTCACAGTAACATTCTATTGACTGATGTAAAAGAAACACAATATGTCTACCGACCTGAAAAATTTATAATACATCAATTTACGTATAAGTAAATCCCGTCAGAAATATAAACACATCTCAATTCAACATTGTCTCGTCAATAAATTAAAAGAAAATTAATTAAGTTTCCAACTATATAACATTTTACACAGCGCTTTGGAGTAAATGAAAATTAAACATACTATAATAATATAATTACTAGATTATTTGAAGTTAATAGATTTTTTACATTCATTTCTTCATACTTTACAGGATGTAATAAAAAATTAAGAGATTTTGTTTTTATTTCTCTCCCAAATATTCCGTTTCACCTCCACACAACTTTCTTCTTTTAGGGACTGTAATGCACGCAAATTATAGTACTTGCATGCCTTTAAACAGTAAATTATTTTATGTCTTTTACAAAAGTAGCTTATTTGTAACAGTTTACGATTCTTGAATTCTTTGGTAACCTTTTTTTTTCAATTTTTAAAGATTTTAAATGCTATGTACCATAAGTCGTAAAATCCCAGAGTTGATGCGAGATTAAACTGATAAAAAAATAGTAGAATAGGCAACGAGCTCAACATGGATTTTGTAAAAATCGTCACAAATCCACGTCTTGCCCACCTCGTATTCTGAAAGAAGTTTGGGGTGTTGCCGTAATGAGGTAAAGTGGCTCCTGGAGACGACTCGGCGTTGGGGTCTCATTGGATTATCAGTGGTCTAATTAACGGACGGCCACCTGAAGGCCTCATTTGCCGGCTCTGAAACAAATGAATGTGTCGGACCATGAAACAGGGTTTTGATTTCAGTCACAGTGCCATGAAATTATCTGATTACATCTACGAGCAGCGCTAATCCACACAAAGGCCGTGGGGCTGGTCATTACTGCTGCAAACACCAAGACTGCACACTCAACACTAACTATATTAAAGCTTCCATAATGTTCTGCTATATTACAGTTTCATCTGAACCCGCCTTGTTTGCCCTCGCTGCCTATCTGCGCACAGAAAATTATACTATACAGCGTTTCCATAAGCATCCCTACGGAGGACCGTCGATTACATCAAAATAAAGCTTCTCTACGTGAACTAAAGTTTTTCTCTAGTAGGGATACCGGATTAAGATACGTTTGGTTCTTTAACAAATCAATATTGTAAGGACAATCCATGAAGAAAGAGGCACCGAATTTAAAAGCCATGACGTTAATATATTGCGACGGTGCCAACCTCTGGAAATTCATGGTCGGTAAACATTCCATCCTTCAATCGATCGTTAAAATCAAAACAGATCATCGTGACGTAATGTCCTAAGCACACGGAAGCAAGTTACTTAAAATTACTTAAAAATAATTTTTATTTTTGATCTAATTACTACTTCATCTCATGTCAACATAAAATATCACAAGAACATGGGATTTACTGTCCAGAAGATTAGAAACATCCTCAACCTAACATTAATACTGTTAAATAATCAATAAATTTTTATGACTCCAATAATTCGTAGGCTAAAACAATACTACCAACCTTGAAGGCAGGGATGAGCAGGGGTGCAAATATTAATCATGAATAAACGGTCCTTGTTTGCGACGAATAAATATTTTTTAGAGTGAAAAATATTGATAGTTTCTCTCCTAATATCGTTTGAGTATAATTTCAATACCTTTCGGCATGGAAGAGGAAAAACCTTAGGCGTGAGGGCGGAGAGGTGTTTCATAAAAATAAGGTGAAAACAACAGAGATTCTGATTCTGGTGTCATGCGAGTCGCTGAGTTTACTTCTGACATTCATCGTGCACGTTAAGTTGTAACTCAGCCCTTAAGAGTATCGGTGAAAGTTCTGTTTACAATTGGAGCAATTTCTATCAAAATTATTACAGATGTTACTATCCACGTCAAAAATATCCACCCAAAGAGATAGGGATCTGAAGTAACTTTCACTATGTTATGGTACCGGTGCTACGTTTTCCTCTATTAAGATAAGATGTGTTTTTTCCTCTCTGAAGGGACACATATTAATGTGAAAAAAGTTAAAATATAGTCAAGTACGTAAAAAAGGAACATTTTCAAAACTGCCCAATTTTGAAAATATCTCAACAAGAAACAAGCTTACAAAAACAAAAATTTGTACGTTGCTACACATGTGTGTTGTTAACACACAGTTAAAATTTCATCTCAGTAGAAATGCATTTACAAAAATTTTATATTTCAGTCCCCGTGTGTCTTAAGGAACAGTGGGAATTTTTGAGTATTAGGGTACCGGGAATATTTTCAATTCTCTGAACGTAACGATATATTTATTCTTTTAGTGCACGTATAATTTTCAATTTCTTAGACTGCCAGGGAATGTTTAGCTCTATTATGGTCCCTGAGTTTTGTAGACTTTCGTAGAGTGAGTACCGGGAGTATTTCTGATTATATTAAAATACCAGGAGTATATTTCACATTCTTAGGTATCGGTAACGTACCAGAGTATTTAATTAACTTTTTTTACTCCTTTTAGTTACTGTGTTTATTTAAGGCACCAGTAGTATTTTTCACGCGATTAATGTACTATGAGTCGTCATGATAGTTACGATGAAATAAAAATTTCGTCTGAATGGGTAGGAAAGGTAAATGTTTACAAAAGGGACACTTAATACCGTTGACAAAGAAATTAATATCGTGAAACTAATATTTTTAATATTCAGTAATGAAGTAAACTTTAAAATGTTTTCAGTGTTACAGCAGGATGAAAATTCCCTAATTAAGTTATTAATATGATACACAATTAAGAAATAAATGTTGTTTTAGATTAAAAGCATGGAAATATAGAAAATATAACCGTCAACAAAGATAACAATCATTAGACAAATGTTTTCCCGAAACACTGCTACAGTAATATTCGAAAAAAATCTAACAATTTGGTAATATCTAATTTTTATCTGACTTGTTTGTCAAACAGAATGGTTTAGAAATATTAAAAGGGCTGAGTTCAGAAGTCGTTAATGTTTCCACATGGCATCAAAATTTCCTCAAAGGCAGACTTCTAAGAGGATGTTGATTGATGTTCTTTGAAGAAGACAATACAAAACTTTTTTATATCTTACAGCGGATGAAAACCTCTAGATCCGACTTGCCCTTCATTGTTTACTTCTTCCAAGTTCTGAATTCATGTCACGTATTAGTTCGCGCATTAAAACAGACTCTCCAGTCCCTTCTGAATCCATGAAATTATAGTTAATTAGTGCGTGCTAACGTTACCTTAGTCAAAATATTTAATCCTCGCAGATAATATAAATGTAACATTCATTCAAGGTGAAAAGAAGTTTATGGATCGCAATGAATTTATTAAAAATGTTGAATTTAACTAAATAGTATATAACAATGTTTATTATTGAAATTTTGACTATTCTGGTAAAAAATTGGTTGAGCACCAAATGATGTAATTTCTTATTTTTAATGACATTCTGCTATGCACTACTATCTACGATATTCTCAGGAAATGTAATTAATTGATATAAATTGGTATTAATTATATAACTAATTTTCATAATAAAAATTACAACGAATTCAAATACACAAACCAAAATTCAAGTTCTGCCATGCTTCCCTCACACCAGCGACTTTCTATAAAATATCAACACTAAGCGACACTTACTCTCATTCATGCCGAAGTTATTAGCACAAAATATTCGTAATTAAATAACATTACCAACAATTCATTACAATTGATATATACATAAGTGTTCAAAGTGTAGCCGTTTTAGTATCTAAGAATCACCTAAATTAAATAAACAAATACAAAAATAATCTCAGAGTCCTGAATTAAAATGTGTTGATCTTAATATTTTCAGAGCATCCTATATACATCAGGCTTGTCACGTGTAAGATACGTTTCGAAACCTATTCTTAATAGCAGTACGTCAGCAATATTTCATGAATATACTTTGTAAAAATGTTTTTAGTATATTTATAGACGACTGTGGCTTGAAAATTCGAAAACTCCTGCTAAATCTTTGATGATAAAAGAATAAAGAATTTACATGGAGTTTTGAGTAGCCTTAGGTTTTTATTTTTGGATCCTATAAGTTATTAATTCTCATATCTATATAAATGATTATATTATAATTTTCAAAATCTATTGCACACCATCAATTATAAAATATAATGTATATTTTTATAGTAAATTTATTGTTGCATCTAATTATGAACTGTAAGTAAACGAATATTTTGAGAGGAAAATAGATGGCTCACCATCATCTTCCTTTTGTCCCACAATGTTTTCAGATCAAGTTTACCTCTGGTTGATTCTGACTATTGTTATGACTGAGCCGAAACTCGACCCAAAATGTCGTAGATCAAAGTTCAGTCTTCCTATGTTAATTTTCTTTTCTTCGAGTAGTGTTAATTTATGCATTGTTATCTTATTTAGAAACAGGAAATATTCCTTTCACCGAGCTGTTGTCTGCATAAAATTGTTTGTTCTACATACATTATAGAATATATTACTTCTTCATTTCCCATGGTCTCGAACCTCTCCTGTTCTTGAAATCTGTAACCGTTTTCAACAAAGTTTTACAGTTGTGAAAATTTTTTCAGCGTGGCTCAGAAACCGTGGCGACATCTTAGGAATTTCTCTCCACAAAGTGTTCCAATAAAATTTCATCTCCTTCTTTTACGGCATTGTACTGATCCGAATGTTTTTGTTAATGAACTTTCGCTGACTTCTTGGTGCTTGTGTTTTTAGTCACTGGACGAAAGGGATTGTATTTCATTGTAATGAGGATTGTTTTACATATTCTAGGGCTGAAGTGGACATCGTAGCTTCTGTATCTAACTGGATTAAATCCAGAAACTCGGTCGCGTTTGATCTGCACTCAGGAACCCACTTCCTCTCTCGAGATTCCTTCTGTCATCTAGTTCCCGGTACTCGTCCCGTACTTCAACTATCCCCACAACAAACTCCATTTGTGAAATACAGGTAACATACTGATGGAGTATTCTACTCAAGCTAATTCCCTTACCTTCATGACGCCAAGCATTTCAATACCGCTTCTAGTCGTATTAATTAATCCCCCACTAGTTGAAATATAACCTGCACCACTGATATTATCACCTTAGTATTCATCTACGCATCCGTTTTCACTCCCGTTGGGATTTTTCTAAAATTTTACTTACACAAGGAAATCGACGCCTTCATTGTATGTCCACGTATTGTATTAAGTGGAACATTCTGAATAACCAACACGTCAATTACGCGTTACGCAAAAGGATAGTAATTATTATAATTTCCTTTGGTGTTGCTTTGTGTTTGTACTCGTCATGATAGCGTTAATTCTTGGGTTGGAAAGTCGGCGTGTCCCTGGAACCAGAAAAAAATTGAAACTTCGGCGTTCCCCGCTTTTTATATATATTAGACCGAAACAAAATTGAAAACGACAATAATCTCTTTGTTCACACGTGATTAAAGAAGAATCCATAGTGTCGCATTTTGAACCTTTACCGCTTCATGCCCTTGACCCTCGTAGAATTGTTAATAACCGGTTTGGTGAATGCAATAAGCAAAATAATTTGAATGAAAAAGGGTATTCAAAGCAAATGTCAGCAGGTTTTGCAAGGTTTAAAATTACTCCAGAAATATTAATTAATTCCAAGAAAATTTCTTGATCACCAACTTCGGGTTTCTTACTGGATTTGGACCATTAAACAACCCATTGATGGGCAAACCCAAACTATGTCTAATTTGAGTTAACCAGAATGATGACCTGTGGTTTAGTGGCTAGCATCCCTGGTTCGAATCCTGGCATGGGCTTGGATGTTTGTGTCGTCCTGGACGCGAAGACCGGGATTAAGACTGCTGCAGAATCGATACGCTGACCACGCATCACTCCAAATTCGGAATGTGTCATGCAAGATGAGAGTCCGCAGTCGAACAAGTAGGCCCAGGCCTTCGATGGGTTGTAGAGACAAAGAAGAAGATTGTTGAAAGCACGTTAACCGAGTAAATAATTTCCCTGGTAGGTTAAATAAGCACGCCACCAGGAGTGTCTAAAATGTCCCGGAGAGAATAAAAATAATCTAATTACTTTAGAGGAGTTACGGGCTTAAGCATTGCGTATCCGAAGGACTTTCAGTCATGTTTCCTGATACACATGATGCACTTTTCTTTTGTGCGTGAGGTAACCTACACCTTATCATTATGTTGGCATAAATAATTTTACAACGAAAATAATCTTTTGAATAATATGTCGCAGTTGGTATTTTATGAATTTAAATTATGTCAACCGTGCGCGTTGATTCACGAAGTCATTTGCAAAATGTTTTTCTCCCTTGGAAGAGACTTTTCATTAGGTTAGGATCAGACTCTGCTGAACCAAAACCTATCATACTGTTTCAGGGGGCTGAATTTTTGTTTCAATTTCATTTTAAATAGACACCAGATCCATTTAACCGTTGCACTCTTGCTACGGGACTGCTACGAAAACCAGAGATAAAACTCACCTCGGAGCACTGTCACATTTCAAACAGTAGTTTCTATTTTTTGTAGATTACAGTGTTGCACATATATTTAGAAGCCTAAGAACTGTCGAAAATATTGTAGGAATAAATCTTCAGGATTAATACTAGCAGATGTATAACTAAACTCAAATAAATTTTACATTTCAATGCTAAAATACATGTAACTGCTTGTATTCATATACAATACACACTTAAATCATCTTCGCGGCACAAACATTAGCCATGGTCTTGAATATGCAACCAGCACAACTGAAGAAACTATCCCGCATGGCTCTTTCAAATAAATGTATGAACTTGTCCGTCATATACACAATGTAAATGAGGACACGAAATAAAATAAATATAATTTTCTGAAATAAGGTGTGAAGAATAAATACTTAATTTTGATGAAAACAAAAATTATTTTATCTTTAATTTAATAATCCTTGTCATCCCGATAGGTTTGAAAAATAGTACAAAAATTCCATTACTAGTATCATCATTCGTGTTGTCTGCTAACACAACATTGTAACCATATTTTAAGACATAATTTTGGAGAATATTCATGACGTCGCTACTTTTAAAAAGTTCTGTCCCACCGTTTAACTAAGAAAATCGGTTCAAATCCGACGTCTGAATGTAAAATCAGGGTCTGTTGTTTTTGGACAATTCTTTGACCACTGAAGCAAATAATCTGGAATTAATTTTCTGAATTTCATAAAATTTATCATTATCACATAATTTAAAACGCCCGTTAATTTAATTAAGTTTTTCATAATAAATTGTTAGCTTATAAGCACTTGTTCACTTATGCGAGTGATTTATAGTACTCGATAAATGAATGAATCAAGAGACCAACATATAAGGTTTATAGTGCTTTAACGATGTTTATATCATCATTCCTATTATCTCAGTGATTTTTTATTTAGTCTTTTAATCATTCGAGAAGAGTTTTGAGTTTCAAATAATGCGAGAAAAATATTTACAAATTACTCTCTAAATTTTTTAAAATATTAAAGTTATATTCTGTCTTAGGAAGAATGTACTTCTTATTACAATTGAAGTATAGAATTAGCGGTTAGGAGACGTATTAGGCAAGATTAGTAGTGTTTCTTAAAATGTGAGAACTATTAAAATGTAAACAGGCGTGTGTTGCCAAATTAATTATTTCCAATTACTTGTAATTAGCTTGTCTAAGGAGGGGAAATAATTAGAGTAGAGTTATATAGGAAAACAAATCTTCTTAGAAGTTTCGAACCTATAATATTATTTTCACTGGAGTTTGGAAAGAGATTTTTAAAAAGAACTGCAGTTGGCAGAACTGTCTGGACTGACACTATCCGGACCTATGTGGCTGAATAATGTTTTGAATTACCTTTGTGTCTATTTTAAGAACACTTCCTGCTGACTGAAATGGTAATTACATTGCCACAAACGCTTTAAAAATTACTAATTATAGCATTCTGTTAATTCGTACGGCTGACCATTAAAATATAGGGCCAATACTATAATACTGATAAACCGTGAACGATGCTGCCTGTGTTGTAGGTGAAGATTTAATTTATTATTTAGCGCCATGTATTTCGTTGTTCTTTATTTAAAAAAAACACTACTATTTGCCAATGCTGTTTGTAGATTCTTCGTTCTGGTTTTATACTGACTGCTGTAAGCACTGTGTGAGATTTAGCTGCCACCGATTTTATACCCACTTTTTAGTCAAGAATTCTTTATATGTGAGGAAAAATTTAGTTTATATTAGTTTTCGAGAGATTTTAACAGGAAGTGGCGTTTTTAATGAAGTGTGGCTGAAAATATGTTTACATTCCAGGCAGTTTAGCCTATTGAGGATGGTTACATGGTTTCCATTAGGTGAAATGTGATTCCTTTTCTTCAATAATAAAAATTGTTCGTAGAGCAGGTTGCATATACAAGGGAAAGCTTTTTAAAATAACTGTAAACACGTTTCTCGTAAGTACCGGTGGGCATAATGTTTATTTGTTTTGTATGAAGTGCCTGTACTTCTCGATTTCTTTGGAGTGGCGATTAATCTTTCAGTTTCAGACGTCATCTGAGTGAAGCGTAGTCTCAAAAGAGCTGCCCTTGGGTCGTTTAATATTTCGCTATTCCTCTTTCGTGAGTTTAGAGGAATTCTTACGCCTGCACGAAGCTCTGTAGTTCCTATATTGCAGATAATGACATCAAACGAGAAATTTGCAACTCCATTGCATATTATTATCACACAGCTGCTCTTATATGCAATCAAAACCTGTTTTATAAAATTTTATGAAATTAAGTAACGAAGTGATGCAAACATATTTTTTGTTGCTTTAGTGGCTGATTCACGCTTAATATTCACTCTCTTTGAAAGTAAACTAAAAAAAGTTGCTTAGATTATAAAAAACGCTTACATAAAAACGTCCAAAATATGTGAAACGGATTTTATTTTAAATTTAATAAGATGACGTTTTCACTTACACAAAATTTTATTAAGTGAAAATTTCTCTATGACTAGTCAGGATAGTTGAAATAAATGAAGAAAATCATCTCAGCATATAATTAAAAAATTATACGCAATAGAATATTATTCTAGTACATGAGTACAGAACTACAATGTATTAAACATATTAATTTGAAGTTGGAGAGATTTTAGTTTCCTAAGTAGCATTAAAAATTCTCCCTCTTTCGTGGAGAGTCCAAGGCGAATTAAATACTAAATTATGGATGTAAATTGTACTTATAGTGGCTTATACTACTTGAACACCAAGTTTTGTGAAGATCTGAATTTTCTTAGAAATATTGAAATATAATCCCTGTATACAAAATTTTACAAAAAAGGTAAACATTTCATGAATATATTAGCAGTTGAGAAATAATACAGTTTATGCAGAAAAGTCAGCGTCAATTCTCAAAATTTTTACATAAATTATTTTGTTAGCCTTAAAAATATTACATATTTTTTTGTTACAATATGGTTCTAAATAATAAATTTACTTTTTTAAGAAAATCTGTCGTTTTTTTTATCATCACCCTTCCGTGTGTTCGTATTTTGCAGAATAATTTAAAAGCACAAATTTGCTCTAACTATTAGAAAATAAACTTCAGGTATTTTTTAATTAAGAGAAAAGAACTTGTGAAAATTCCATAAAGGTACTGTTACTGGCTGAGAAACAAAAGTCAGCTGATATATAGACTATTTATTTAGAAAATAAATTTAACATAACCTCAAAAGAGATTTTGAAATACGTTTTTTATTTACTGATGTGGTTAAACTGTATGTTCTGATAATATTTGCTGGTCAAAAAACCTTATATTTCCGTAATTGTTCTTATTACATATGAGTTATGGTCACTATATAAAGCAAAAGTCAAAGAGGTAACGAAATCCACCAACTCCTAAATTGTAAAAATATTGGCTATGTGTAATTGCGATAATTCATTGAAATTGTCAGACATCCACTCAAAACCTACGATACTCAAGAATCCTAGTCTCTGTTTACAGATATTTTAATGCTTCTGGTACGAACCTAAATTGTTTAAAGTAATTTACTCGTTCATTAATTTATTGCAGTCCATTGGTATACTAATTTACATGTTAAATGTATCTCCTAATCTAGGTACGAACTTGAATGAACATCATTTTAACTGATTAATGGGATGGTAGTTGCATCATAAATCATAATGTTCAGCCGGGCTTCATTTGAAAACTGTGAATATATTAGCATGTTTTAACGGCTTAATTGTCGCCATGTCAGGCTTTAAACGGTGAGTCTATCGTGAGCCTATGATGATCCTCTGAATGGTAACCATGGCGCTTGAAGGTATTGTTTGTGACCACGGAGACAGCCCTTTGTTCTATTCTGATACCACTTCTACCTCCTGGGCCACGGGGACTAACAATGTCTGCATTTCAACTGGCACTTTTCCCCCTACAATTTCCTTTTTTACAATTCAATATTGGAATGGGGAGGATATCTGAATCATTAAAATGGTTTCTATATTTCTCCTAGTATCTTAACAGCATCTTATAAAATTAATGACGTTGAAATACAGTAATATTAACGATTTATTTATTTACGACTTGAGATTGAATCATGCATTTAATTACTGACGTGCTTCTTTTCATTATTATTAATTCTGTTGCAAATACTGTGAAAAACATTTTATAAAGAAAAGGTATTTTGAAGCGACTACGAATGTCACGGTTGCAGTAAAGAGACGACACCCCAGAATATTGCTGAATTGGGAAACATTCGTTCAAATTTAGTCGTAGAAGCCAAAACAATTCTGTAGTATAGAAAGAGGAAGTGTCAATATCACTACAATTATCTGAAATTGTTATGCATATACTCATATACTTTCCTATGTGGTAGCTAAGCACTAAATTCAATAATTTTCAAGGATAACTTTAAATACTATATGCACTACCAACCTATATTTTCATAAACAAAAAAAAATACAATAATTATTGTAATGTGTATGGAGGGTTTCGTATTCAGTTGCACTATAGAAATTAACGATATAAGGAAACTGAAATGTACGGTCATCAAGGGAGTAAGTGGTTTAGAGGCCTTATCAAAGTCACATAGTACCCAAATGCGGCGAGGCATTCCCGGTAGCTATTCCTGCTTTGAAATATCTTGGGGAAACTGTTCATTTGGTTGGCCATCAGAGTCTGGTTTAACAGCGGGAACAAGATTAAGCGAGAGTTATCTAGTTAATTGCTAATTAATACCACTGAGCCTTCGATACGAAATCCTGTGCCCTACCTCAGCGGGTGAATTAAGCTGCCTACTGTTCCCGGAACACTCGCAAAACAATTATTTTCAACATTAGTCAAATAGAATTTACGACTCTTATTAATGCATGTTGGCATCACGGGTTGCCGTGGGGCGATAATACTTCGCGGAGCAACAAATAAAACAGGATAAATATTATATAAAAATATGTTTCATATCCCTATTTATTTGCGTAATTGGAAAGTTGTTGGGATACTAATCCTTAGAGAAAATACTTTGAAATATATATTTTAAATTTCATTATCTACTTGTCATTAAGATTTCACAATTAATACAGCTATCATATTTTGTAAAAGCGTACTATTATTTTATTTGAACGCCTTCATGAATTTGTCAATAACTAGACGTCAGCAATAAACTGAGATTGTTAGTTAACACCTGGTCCATAATAAAAAGAATGTTTCAAATTAAGACCTAACGTACTGACGCATATTGTGACAGTAAACACAAATTTTTATTGCATTCTGTGCAGCTTATATAAAATTTATGTACTGGCTATGTGCAGGAATATAAAGAAAAAATACGTTACCATGGGGGTCCGAGTCGTAATAATAGTAGATACGTAAAAAAGAATAGCGAAACAAGTTCAGACGAGGCACCAAAAACGACGCGTAAAAATTCATTGTAATCGCATTTATTATTCCGCGCCAAATTTTCATTAAGAAAGAATGGGGCGGAGGAGGCCGACAGAGCAGTCGCAATCTAAATAGTAAGAGGAGAAGTGATGAATGACGGAGCGGGAAATGAATAAAATAATAGTAAGCTTTCACAAAGTTTTTTTTTTCAGCCTGAAATTCCAGCCGCAGCTTCTGAGTGAAGCTTGATCCGCAATCAACTAGTTCTCGATAGCAAAACACTACCTTAACGTCGAGATCCAGTTCAAACTAAATGTTTCCAAATGGAATTTACCACTTGAACAGATATGTCGATGAAAAATAATTCCAAATTTAATTATCACCGAGAAATTTTCTCTTTGTTTGACGATGAATTTCAGATGGGTTAACGTTCTTTGCATTCAAGAACTGCGATAGAGAACGCACTTCACAGTCACCGGGATCAAAATCTGTCAACATTTTTAACGATTACTAACAAATATGAACAAATACAATCCGACTGTAATGGCGTCAGTATAAATTTTAATGAGCCAGAGAGAGACGTGTGCACGCGTCTAACTGCGTTACTAGCGTTGCGGTGGCAGTAGAAGGGAGCGGTAATTATTTTTCCGACATACCTTGTATATATAATTAAAAGTTGGAAAATAATGTATGGTTTATAATAACTATAATTATTTCTGTGGGTTAAATTTAATGTTAAAATAATAATTGTTTATATATTTGTTCAATAAAGTTGTAAATCAAATAATCCCACAGACAACAATATAAAATTATAGTATTCATTTTCTATTTTACACATGAAATAAATATTATATAAGTACGTTGAATATAATGTAATTAACTACCGGAAGAAATATAGTAAATGTAACCGAGATCAGTATTGTTATGATATTTAGAGTACAGCTATATTTTGCATCACATTTACGATTCGTGAATAACGCTAAATTCTACGTTTATTTAACGGAATGAACGGTAACAGAAATATTTTGTGCAGGCGTGGATCAAAATAAATTCTACAAATTTGTATTAACATTTGTCAAACTGAGGTTCACATATCGCCAATTATAGTTCAGTATTTTTCAACGATGTCGACTTTTATTTAACAACACTAGTTGTTGCTGATAGAGCAATAACTATAACAATAGCAAAATAATAAATTCATTACGAGTCATAATATATCAAAATAACAAAGGAAACAATGATTAATGAAAATATGAAATTTTTAGCCGCACTTTGAAGAAATATAACTTGTGTTTTTTTAAACATATTTCGGAAAAACCACTTTACTAATTATAAATTAACAATGGAAACAATGATGGACGAAAATATTAAATTTTTGGCCGTACTTTGAAGAAATGTAACGTCTGTGATTTTTAAAATATATTTTGGAAAAACCTCGTTATTTCTGGACCATTTTTCAGTGTCACGTAATAAGTATATGCATATATTTAGTTTCAGAATTGATTCGTATATTCAAATGATATATAAAAACTACGAGACAAATCTGTTTCAACAGTCGTTAAAACGACTGCGTATTTTCTGGAAACGGAGTTTATTCGCAGGGGTTCCACGGAACCGTATTAGTCCACGAGAAGCAGACTGACATGGCTTGATAAAAATTTTACCTACCACTGGTTATTTTTAGGGACGAAGCGAAGCGAACAACGAAAGGTTGAGGTACTTCATTCCCACGTCCAGATTTTTCTGATCTTTTGTATCTGCGAACTCGTAAATGCCATTAAGAGGCACTAAAAGCATCAATAACGTCAAACGTGAAACAGTATAGCACGAAAGAGGAAGAAATGTTGGGCTCCTTTTTTCTTTGCAAAGGAATGTCATAATTTTACTATACCTACTTTGCGTTCAAACGAATTAGACGTCGTCTTCTAGTTGAATTCGGAATTCGTATTTCTCCTCTCCTGCTATCTTAGCATTCTTAAAAGCTTCAATAATGTATTTATAACTGCTGGCAAACATTCATCGTTTCTTCTACTGCAAGTTAACAGAGATTGCTATCACGATTCTAACCCAATTCCATAATTAAAACCTAAGCGGCATTTCCTTTAACGGCATCAAAAATCTCACACAGCCAACAACGTGAAGCTAAATATTGACATAAGGAATTTCAATATCGTTCGTAACTGAACTACACAAGCACTTCAAAGTGTCATCGTTTATTAAAATACGTTACCATTCATTACCGTAACCGTGTAATTACCAATAATAAGTTTTAATTATCAAGGAGCAAAGGTATATATTTATTTTAAATTTGTTAGAATCATTTCTTTTTTAAATTTGATATCACCATTAATTTCAACAAGCATAGACATATATTTACACATTATAAATGCCTTTTTTTAAGTTATTAATTTGTTATATATATGCTTATGTATACAGTGTTATGTACGGAAGGTTATAACTCACGCCAGAATCGTATCTCCACGAACAATTACCTACAACCCATGTACGCTGATTGAAATTTTGATTATTAGGTTGTATAAACCTTTTCTGGTGGTTAATGTATCTTTATGCCGGCCAGTCGCTAGAACATTTAGCAATGACGTTACGAGGCGGACGTGATAAAGAATAACGTGATGTGAAACCGAGCGAAATCACATCTAGAAATTTTCAATAGGGCCATGTTCACCCTGTCTGGAAACAATGTGTTCTGTCGGTGCCACCAAATCCTGTTCTGCGTGACATTTACCAAAATTATTCGTTTATGTTCTGTACTCTGTTACCCAATGCAGAAAATACCTTCAGCCGGTGGCTTGCGGTCTTGGCTCCTCAACAATTCTACTGCATGTTTTAATTATTACCAGATTTCAGTACGATGATGATAATGAAAAGAGGAGTTTTTTCTGAGCTTTGATTAGGCAGCTTTCCTCGAAGAACAGATTTTAAATAACGTGTATAAATTAACATCTAATATTGCAATACATAAATAAACTCTCATTTGAATTTCAATGCCATTTAATTTGTGTGAATCATAGAAAATACTGCCCTAATAAAAAGAACATATTCCAATTAAATTTAAACATGAAACATAATAATGATACCTAAAGAAAAAAATTAATTCTGTTAATAATGAATATAGTCTTAGACTTTTATTACTATTTTCCGTTACGGAAAAGTAAATAGTTTAAATACATTGAATAAGCTAACGCCGTTCAATAAAAAAAAGCCAAGACACGTTAAGGTGCTGTTAATCGGAAATATAACGCTACTTTACCAACTAATCCCGATTCATACACAAATTATCTTGAAAAATTTGAAAAAGTAGTAATCACACAGATCGAAATGTTGCCGCACATCGAATAAAATGTGTCTGTAAATAGACGTATTTTAATTACTTCTTCGCCTACGAGACGTTAGCACCACTGATATTACCGATAACAATGTAGGGGTCATAGAAATGTGTGCTGGTCACATGACATCTGTAGCATTGCAGAGTTAACAGCTTCGTAAGCACGTTGCTATTCCAAGAACAGCCAGTGTTCATTGTTGAAAATTATTTTACTAGTTGTTCATTTGCATTTTTATAAATACACCAATTACGTGTAACAGAGACGATAACCAGAAAAATTGATAGTTTCCGTAAAACTGGATCAGTCACAGACAAGAACAGGACCGGAGACCGTCTATTTTAACTGATGCTGAAATGGCAGATGTTAGAAATGTGATTCTGCTTTCTTCATCAAAACGCTTGCAAATAGTAGCAACATATTAGAAGATTTCGTATTATTGTGCTTAGAAATCGATGAAGAAGTTATAATTTTGTGCATATCGTGTTCGTGGTGTGCACGAACTGGAAGAGCCCCCATTTACCATTTTTATGAAACTCAATCTCGCACTCATTTACAATACACGATATAAAAATGTATCCTCATGGACTTCAAAATAAACTATGCATTATAAATAAAACTTTAATTTATAAATCATCAATTGTTTCTGGCTCAGCGGTAGGACAACTGCCCGATCTTCTACATTGTTTAATTGCTTTAGTCTCAGCATCAATTGTAATATTTCTTCTCTGTTTGTAAAAATATTTTCCTTGGGTGTACGTGTTTGGCAGCATTTGTAATTTTTTGAAGAGTTTTTTGACCATGTAATATATATGTGACTTTTTAAATAACTAAATTTAAAAATTTGAATAAAAAACATTTTCCTTAGTTTTAACCATTAGTTTCGCGATTTTTCACCGATATATAATTTCCTAAACAATACCATCTGATACACAGTTTATAAATTGCAGTGCAGGTATTGAACAATTTATTTCCTCCGTATTTCATACAAGCAAGTATTATGTCAGTAAAATATCTAAACTGTTATTTAAATGTTCATAAGGCTTTCCATAAGCGTCGGAATTTCACTGAAAGGATTGGTTTATTAGCTTTTATAAAAAATTTCCCCCTCTTCAAGCAGTGCATTGCTCTGAATATTAAAGCAATGAATCATTGAAATGAGATAGGCATCTATAAAAACTGTCATAAACCTGTTGCTAGATTCCAATTTAAACGCTGCAGCGCCTGGATTCTGATCTAAGTGAGATCGTGATTTTATGATAAAGCACTAGTAAATTTGTTCAGTTCAATTAAATGTGTAATTCATATGAGGATATTCGGTTAATGTACCCATTATGATACGCTGCATCCATGGAAATGTATTTCTTCTAACATGTAGATAGAGTAATTCAGTGTGTTCGGTTCTGACATCTTGTTACCATGATTGCTAATATTTTACTATCTAGAGAATTTATACCCTTAATGAAAGCACTTGAGATGATCGAAATTTTATTTTTATTTTATTCATAATCGATCAGCCTATTTTATGTAAAAGTACAAACTCCCTGCCCGAGATGATCAATATAACATCAAAAACTGTGACTCATATCATTTACGGACAGCGGAGTTGTGCATGTTGTAACTGAAATCGTCGTATGGTAATTTACCCTCAGGTTCGTCGGACGGTATGGGGTCAGATCAGTTTTTAAGAAAAAAAAATCATAAATTAAAAGAATTTATTTGAAGTTTTATGAGCTTCTGTTTTCTGTTTGCTGTTCTCCAAGATCCTGACCACGTGGTCGTGAGTGCTTTTGCCTTGGTTGTATGGTCCCGTCTCCTAGTCACTTTCACGTTTCTGCGAAGTCAACCCTCTCCCGACAGAAACTATCCGTCCTGGTTATCAGATTTACGGTACAAGAAACTCTGCTCCTCTGGTCCATACCATGTCGCCCTCCCATTTTTCAGTGGCCCCAATTCACACCTAAATGTTCAACCGCCAGAGAGCGATGCCCTTGACATATTGTGGTGGTTTGATACAACAAGAAACACGTCCGGTAGGAGCCAAAAGAGAGCGATGTTTAGAGAATCCACACGAAAACAGGAAGAAAAGTTCCAACACCCGAATTATCTCGAAGGATCTGGAACCGACATATTAAGGAACACATATTTATACAGGGTGTTCAGTTTATCTGAAGACATTGAAATATCTCGAGAAACACTACTTGGATGAAAAAAAGTGTGAATGAAAATTGTTAGTCTCAAAGGGGACATCTAATTATACCAAACTCGACCCCCACCCAACCCCCTGGGGTGAGGGAGGGAAGAGTTAAAAAACTTAAAAGGGAAACCTACATTTGTTATTGCAGATTCGGATTTTACAGATAAAATTACTCCAATTTGACCTACAATTCGAGTCATTTCGGTCACGCCTGACGTAATCGACAAAAAACCAAAATGTGTAAAAATTGCCGCCATCTGTGACCAAAAAACTCGAATCGTAGGTCAAATTGGAGTAATTTTTTTCTGAAGAATGCGAATATAAAAAATGGGGGTTCCTATTTAAATTTTAAACTTTTCCCTCGTCAAGTTTCGTACCAACGAAACTAAAAATTTTATTCACAGCTGTATGGATCTTAAGTGTGGTTTCAGAGGTATTTCAATGTCGTCAGATAAACTGAACACCATATATAAATATATATATATATATATGAAAAATTGTATTTCTATTGTTGAATGTTTTTATGATTGCCTCTGGGACATTCTTTCATCAAAGTATAAGTAACTTTCTTCACTTTTCAATGACACCATACTTTCAAAGTTAATAAATAGTCGATGCAATTAGGCAAACAAAAGTTTAATATATAATTTACTGAGTTTGAAGCACCCAGACGGAATAACACTAAAGGAATACGACTAAAACCAAGATGGTGGAAATAATGTGATGTTAGAAAAACTAAAAAAATATTGCATAAAATTTGTACGAGGGCGGATAACGTCAGTTGATGACTGAAAGAAAACGTTAATGAGCAAACTTTTCGCGGATTCATTACGGTTCTAATAAGTTTCACTGGGAATAGTTTCTCAAAAGGCTTGTCCGTATCAAATAACCCAAACTTCAGACATCGGTCACACCGAAGAATGGGAGAACTCTCTATTCATGTGATCTGGAAATTTTTAACGACATGGCTTCCGTATAAAGTCCGACGCCTATTATAAGAGATGTCGGAGATAAGCATAAAACTTATTTGTTGGCAGTTGCTCAGGTTAACCGATAAAATTCATGCAATTACTGAATCAAAGTTTACTACGACAATAATTTGTCAGTAATTGGGTCTCACGATTGTTATCGTATTCAGGGTCTGAATATTTAAGCAGAAGACGAGTTCGTTTGGAGACTTGTTTCCTTTATTTCATGTCAGAGTCAATTAAATCAAAAATGGCACTCAAATGCGACAGACGGGAATCTAAAAAGCAAGGGGACATTAAATAACGACAGGTTGTCTTGCACCAAAAGCGAACTATCTGGTTTATATACAAATAATTTATATTATAATTCTATATTTTTTCAAACCATTCAATTATGTATAATTTTACAGATACTTTCCGACGAAACACTATAATTTAAAAAAAATTACTTTCACAATTCACATACTTTTCCACCCCGTCCTAATTTATTTCTAATACATCTGTAATTGAGTATTTGTCGAAAATTCGCTCCGAGTCATGGCTTATCCGGAGAAGATGCAGTTTGAACTAAGGAAACCTAAGGACAAATTAAATTTAAAATTGGAGAAGCTTGTTATACATTTTTTGTAAAATTTTAAAGCTGAGAATCATTGTTCAATTTATTCCAACGCGATTTTTAGTTTAAGCATCTCCATGTAAAGACTCCTTTGTTCTCCTTGAAAGAATATGAAGCAGACGGAAATTAATTTTATTCAGTTCTGAACACAACTAGTAACTCATTACATTACTCAAATATGACCTACACACCAGAGGCAACATTTTCAGTTTGAAATAAAAAAAGTAATCTTTCATTTATATCGTTTGTTCTTGCCGTTGATAGCGAGGTAATTGGTTAGTTTCTTCCGATTTGTGAAAAAATCTCCGGCGTCTTAAAGCAAAACAAAGGGACTACTAGGATCAGCTTAACGTCAGACTAACATTGTATTCGAGTATGTATATAGTCAATTCACAGAATTAACCACGAAAAAATTCATTACGAACACAAATAAATACATTATTAAGAGATTACAATAAAATTAAATTATGTGTTGTAATGCAGAAAAAAATACATATGACAGGAAGATTTAAAACTGAAAAAATTAACGTAGTAGAGAATTTGGCAAATAAATTACAAAACTAGTACGTTAATTTTTGAAAGTTTTAGGTTCACTGAAATTACTTCATATTACAGTAATATTAGTGTATTTTATTGATTTATATTCACAATAATTGTAATATAAATTTTTGACAACTTTTTTTAAACTTTTGGATATTAGTAAACACTAATATTATACAGTTTAATGTTATTAAAGTTGTTATTTTATACGTGTTCACCTGAAAAAAGGAACAACGTTTCCTTATATTAATTAAAATGTTTCGGACGTGTTTGAGAATTTATTAATTAATGGCTAGGGACCCGGCGTTGCCCGGGAATTTATTTATATTATTCCGGTACATTATTTAATTCTTCCTCAGCACATACTTAAACCGACATCGAAAACGTCACTATATGACCCTCAAATATACTCCCAGTATCTCGATAGGGTCCAAAATCCCCCTGTTACAATAGGAGGAATAAATATTTTTTCAGTATTCTAACAGAAGAAAAAACTTCCCCGCTTAATGGTTTAATTTTTACTTAAATCGCATATTAAGGGTCAAAATGTAGCACAGTGACTGGCATTACACCGGTTTCGACACCAAACTCGATAGTTTTCTTTTTATTTTTATATTAGCAATTACTAAATTTTAAGATTTACTTGACGCGAGAAATAAAACCAATTTATCTGTTTACGTATACATCGTATCGACGATCCAGAGAAGTTCATTTCTTCTCAGCCCGCTGCGACAATATAGTTAAGTGCGTTGAATGATAGAGGCACGCATAATAGGACTTACAACTCGCAGTTGGTTTACATGCCGAGGCAATTCCAAGAAATCTTCCTGTAGAATTAATATTTCTATTTAAATTCATATTATATTAATATCTTCTACAGTGTATCTAAATGAAATTTGCACGAATATTTAAATTAAATATCCTTTTTTAAAAACTCTCAAATTTTCATTGAAATCCGTTGAGCCGTTACGGAGCCTATTGGAGACAAACATAAGGACAGGCAGACAGACACTTCAATTTTATTTATTGGCATAGGTTGATTGAATTGATGTCATTTAAATGTAACCATTAAAACGTAATAAAATAGCAATGATTAATTGTCAAAAAATAAAATTATAGTTTGTGAAAAAATATTTATGTTAATACTTTATAATACGAATAACAATATTTAAAACAAAATAGAAAATTTAAGTTATAAACAGAAATATTTAATGCATGCATTAGTAAGTTTATACTTTAAGGGATAGAGACAGTCATAAAATTAAAAAATTATATACTTAACAAAAATTGAATTATGAGCCAAGAAATCTGATTATTTGATTTAAGGAAGCTCTAACTAGATAGTTAGCAATGGTATGGCCTATATTGGTCAAGTTATTCGTTCCAAAACGCTAAGAAATAAAACAGAGACAGAAGCAAAATTCTTAAAAAACAATACACATGTATAGTCGTTTAGTTTAACGGAAATAACGATAAATGATTGAGTGATTGTTATTAATACATTAAGTAGGAAGCTCCGTTGATTTCTTTTTACCGTTTTACACACATTACTTAATAAATTTACGATGTCTGAAATATTTTTGTAGCGGTTAAACAGTACGTAACGGCAATGCGTTAATTTGTCAATTTATTCCTTTCTCATTTCAATCTAAACTAAAATTATAACACTCACGGGTGGGACGAAGTATATTCAATTCCACTATCGATTAGCTAGAATCGTTTGGTATTGATTATCAATTTTGTAGTCAGAACTAATTAACTTAGTAATTCACACTCGTGATTAAAATTTTGTTGACGTTATAATCAAATTCACCTGTCTGACCTTTATTAGTGCGGTAAATTAATTGACCAGGGAAACACAATAACGGCTGAGTAGAGCGGGATTTGAATTTTTATAAACGGGAAGTGGAATCCAAGTTCAGAGAGTTTATGGTAAATATGTACGAAATTAAATAACACAATGAAAAGAAGAGAGGAATTCACTACTTAATTTGTGCTCATGTCTTTCTTCAGAAAAATTATGTTTTACACTTTTATTTGTTTTCAATAGTAGTACACATTAAAGATGGTAGTTGTATCACACAACTATTTTTAAACATAATGAAACATACATAAATTATTTCGAATAAAACGAACTTTAGAAACATTAAACTCATGAGTAATCAGTTAAGCAAATTGCTTTATTTTCTGTACTTGATATACTTAAATTCCATAATCGTTTTGTGAAACGTGTACAGAAAGTATGAGTTGGGGATCGCAGAAAAAACGAGGTTCTCTTGCAGTTTTTGATTTAATTTGAAAAGAGCTATTCCCTTCAATTCAATAAGCTAAATTACAGATTGTTGCAGCTAAAGCCATAAAATAAATGGGTTGCAGAAAAATAGTCCTTAGTACACAAGTATTTGTTTACATCTTTACGAAAAATAGACAATAAATATAATAATGGAAACGATGCATGTATGTAATTTTATATTTTTATATATTGTTTAAAACGATTTATACGCGTAAACGAGTTGCAAAAAGAGAATTAGTACATACATTCTCACGTAAAACTCTGCAACGTCACATTACATGTAAATCGGCAATATGGTGTCTATTTTTTTACATTGTGTTACACTCACATTTGATCAATGATATCCTGTAATATACGAGGATGTGGAAGGATGATGGTAAATAATATTGAAGATTTCTGAAACACGTGAGATTGTATATTTACCTAATATTTAGAACCATCTTTTAACGTGACATATTTCTGTACCATTGCAGACTTCAAATACGATTTTTCAGTATTATGCCCCTAATATTAATTTTACAGTTATAAAAACCATAGGTAAGATTTACCCATCATAATCTATTCCAATAAACAAAATTGAAGTGTGTCTGTCTCTGTCTGTTTGTAGGTTTGTCTCAGGCTCCGAAACGGCTCTACGGATTTTAATAAAAATTTAAGGATGAAAAAACAGTATATTTAAATTAAATATTCGTGCATATTCTATTTCTATATATATCAGAATATATTAATATAATATAAATATTAATTGTATAGCAAGAATTTTTCACATACGTGCATTCGGGTTGCCTACATTCTTGATCCGTTTATATTCCATAACGGCTCAACTGATTTCAATGAAAATTTCAGGGATTGAAACCGTAATTTTAACTTAATGTTTCGTGTATGTTTCATTTCGATATCTTACAGAGTTCAGAAGATATTAATGTAAATATTTGTAAAACCATTGAATTGCCGCGCGAAAGGCAGCGTGAAAACCAACCGCGAGATATAAGTCCTATTTGGTGTTCATATACCATTCATCCCACTTCCTGTGTTATGTTAAGCGTAATTGTGGCAGCATAAGAGAAAGGGGTAGGGCGATTATTCTTGCTCAATCTATAGTTGCAGTTGGATTCGCGCCGTAATTAACCTATTGTTGGCAGAGAGGTAACTCCTGAGAAATAATAAACTTATTTGGATCGTCGATACGATGTATACGTAAAATGGTTTTATTTGTCGCGTCAGGTAAATTTAAATATTTAGTAATTGCTCAAATTTATTGGCTCCTAAACGATTAAAACGGGTTCTGTTCAAACCTGACTGCGTGTTATAGGATTTGCCCTGAAGCGATCATAAATAAATGATACCATAAGTTTTATACATTCAATTAATTTAACTTTATCAAAATTCTGTTCCGGTTGCTACGTTTTTAGGGCAAAATAAAAAGGGCTATTTCCGCGCGAGCGAAGTCGTGGACAGACGTAGTAATGCAAAGAATTCCTGAGAATCTTAAAATTCACAATTCACTCACAATATGTTTCAATTGTAAAGGTAGGCGAAATAATTTCAAGAAAGAATAAGTTAGGTCTATATGTTTTTATATAAATTTGTGCATTAATTAAAATAAAATATTGAAAATTTTCTCAAACATTAAAATGTATCACATTTTGTTGACGGTTTAATTTCAAGTGAGAATAATTAATATTTTTTCTATAGAATTTTTGACGGATTTCGTTTTTTTACATTTATTTGATACGGCGAACCATAATTCACACTTTAAGCTTATCTTCTGCACGCGCAGAATTTTAAATTTAGAGCTACGCAACACATTTTAAATAATAAAGTTAGTGTTTCTCAGAAAAGCCTTGTGATTACACGATTTGTGTTTGGCGTGGTAAGATTGAGGGAATTAAATATAGAGGGAATTTTTTATTTCTTAAGCTACATGGTGCACTTTTCACCTCGTGTATTCTCGACTGCCTTAGTGTTCCGGGAGAATTTTTAACCCTTCAAGTACTGGGAATATTTTCAGCCTCTCAATGTACCGGAATTTCTTTCAATGTAGCGTAGTTCTCTAACGTACCAGGTTAAGTGTGAGTCATCATGGTGGGTTGCAATCTTTCTGTCCAAAAAATTGAACTGGCCGTAAGGAACCTCGCTCTTTTTTTGTGGAACTAAAATCGACTGAATTGCGACTTTAAGACTTTTATATATCTATAATTAATTTATGCACGTAGACAAATTGAAACAAATTTTGGTTCTCATAGACCCGAGGAAAATCTCTAGCGGGAGGGGGGATACTCTAGGACAAACGTGAAAGGAATTATAGTTAAAAAAAATAGCGTACGTGTCAGAAACGGTTCCATTAACAATGGTAATCAAGCGCATTTCACATGCTCAGGGTACTAGTTTCTATCCAGGGAGGAACCAATTTTTTTTAATGTACGGTTTGTAACTCCATTAAAGTTGGACTGGATCGTACCAGGAACGAAAACGACCGCTCCGGTCTGTTCTTAGCCCACTACAATAGATCAACACCGTTCTAGTGGTCGTTCGGCTCCGGTCGCTGTATTGCAGAGGAGTCTATGAGGTCGCCACAACTTGTGGACAGTGTATGGATTGTGAACATACTGTGTTGGAAATTAAATAAAATATTAAAAAATTAGTGTTACGATAATTGGCATTATTTTGGACGTGGAAGAGGAAAATGAGAAAAATTCTGTAAGACGCTACTGGAATCACGAATCTCTAACAAAACTAAAAACTGAGGGAGAATATTGGACGTCATACAGGCACCTAGTTGATAGTGACGAAAAGTTTGTCCAGTATTTTCATATGACGTAATTCCCGCTCAATGAATTGTTTCTAAAAATTGAAAATGAAGTTACCAAAACCAACACCATAATTAGAGAAAGTATTTCAGGAAAAGAAAAGCTAGTACTTTTTTCAATTTTTATTTAAACCTTTTCCGTCTACTCGGTCTCTATAGAAAAGTAATATCACACCAAAATATGCTTTCATTTCAATAAATTAAATTGGTTCCCATGTATTCCTCTAAAGTGTTCCAAATGACAATTTCTCTGTTACATATCTATATGTTTCATATACTGTAGATATTATTAATTCGTCCATAAGAAAACATCGTCTTTTCATTGGAATATGTTAATTATAAGTCACCAAGTTCAGTTGCAGACAATTTCATTCGCTTAGAATAAAAATATGCCATCTTTGCCGATTGTACAACACATTAAAAGACTGTAAATTATAATAGAACACTCACCGTACAATATGGAGACACTAGTGCCAAACATTTCTGTAAGCAACTGAGGAAAGCTTGTATTACTATTAATCTATGAAGAGGAAATAGCTAATAAGGAAAGTCCTGTCCCTCCTGGAGGGCGGATTTAGAACGGGGTTGCAATGCGGCCTACTGCCTGCAGAAGAAACCGGTTTGGTAACCCCCTGACAAGCAGAGACCGTACCAACACATGGAAAATATTATCGTCAACAATTATCTGCAGATCTTGGCCTGGAAGGGACGGTGCTGGCAGGTGACATTCTAGTGGCCATTAGGCTATACTACTACAAAGAATATTTGTTTGCATGTGTCGGTACGGATACGGTCCTAGTACGGTCCGGTCTAGTGAGCAGAGACCTTTAAGGCACCACGTGTTTACTGAGACCAATGGCTTATTAATTCATTTTCCGGACTAAAGAAGTGCCCGAGCAACGCTGGGGACCCAGCTAGTAATGAAATAAGGACTCCGTGAGGAAAGGTAGGCGTGACAAGATTATTGTTCAAATAAATGACGCACTCGGTGTCAGTTAAATCACATTCTGACCATGAGGTTATTATCGAATTACATACTGTTCCGGGCTAATACAAATAAGTACCTGGGAAAAGTCGGCCGCCGAGCTAGTGTTCATAAATCTGAGTGACTGAGGCTCTTTTGTAAAATATAGTACGGTAATTTTTAATATGCATTCTGTTTATTATAAATCTCAGAAATATGCTTACGTACGTGCATTAATGCGAGGCGGATAATAGTGCGTATTGAATTCAATCTTCTAACGACTTAAATATACCAAGAGGCAGGAAAATATCATTATTGTTTTTTATTTGAAAGTCAACCGTACTGAAAAAATTCAAATCAAACTTAGAAAGTTTGAGACCTATGAATCATTGACGTGAATTATTTATGTTTCAGTGAGATAAATTCCCCTAGAACAGCTTCTTGGTAAAATATATATTATTTAAGAATGAAAGTATCCAAATTTTGAAGCTTACAATATATGGCAATGAAAGAACTACAATTAATGATCTCAATCATAGAAATAAGTGGAATAATTTGCTTTTTCCTTCATCTTCTTCTTTGGCTCTACAGCTCATTGAGGGCCTGGGTCTACCGGGTCGACTACGGACTGTCATCTTGCATGACATTTAGAATTTGAAGTGATACATGGTGAGCGTATCGATTCTCCAACAGTCTTAATCTCGGTGTTCGCGACGATGGCGACACAAACATCCAAGCCCATTCCAGGACTCGAACCCGGGACCCCTGGGTAGTGAGGCAGCCACCACACCACGGAAGGTTGGCATATTTCTTTAGAAATACAGAATTAAAAAGTAATTAAAATGGAAAAGAAATAAATTGGTTGTTACAGTGACTTTTTATGCGTTTTAATGGATGACGTTTCAAGATTCCAAGTAGAAGTTATGACTAATTTAATCTATAAAATTATAATTAATGCCTTGAGAAATTTGATAATTCTCTCTCAATAACTGACTCTCTGGAGAAATGAAAAATACGTAATTTATACGGGGTATCTTCTCCGATGTGAAAATTATGCCCGATATATTCAACCACCCAGCTCACACCATTCGTTTGTCTCGAAGCTCAACTTAAACGATAAAAAGTGTTCACTTTCCCCCACCACTGACTTTTATTTTCCAGTTCTTTGCTGTATCAAGCTCCGCTTTCATTGTTAATCAGCTTCGCAAAGCTTTCGATTCGGACCGAACTGTAAAAGTGTTCTCGGCTTACGAAGAGCTGGAGACCCCTCTTTGTAGCTAATTTAAACGCAGAGTACGTTCGCGAGGAGTTCAAAAGTTTGGCACACATATGCATAATTCCGGGATGGGAGTTGGATTCAGATCCGTCCCACGGGACTCAGACTCGCAACATTACACTCCAACACACTACACAAGCGTTTATTCTCCCTTATATTACAGAGATTACTTGTGAAAATTCATATTTGTGTCCTTAACACAAATCAACCCCGTGACATGTATCTAATGTCCGCGTAGAAACATACAGTAAATAGAATTTTATGTCTATAATAGTTTAAACTTTCACCGATTACTAAATTTAAAAAAAACTGGCCCCCGTGTTTTCATCCGGCATTTCGGACTGACGCTTACAGCATTCATTTCATAGTTGATGACCCCAAAACTCATTTGCATATTTACTTTCGAGAACTTTCCCTATTCCTTTCTTACGTAGAAAAAAGCATACGACTCCAAATTATTACGGTGCTATAATTTCACCGGTAATTCATTTAGACTCGTCCACTGCAGATATATTTAATCAGTAATCTCTTTGTCAACACGTGATTCAACCATCAAATACGTCGTCACATTTTCGAAAGTTTATCTTTCCACACTCCCGTTCATCAGAATCGCACAAATGAGCGCTAAAAATAAAATGTTTTAGGTTCCGTAGGAACCTGTCCATAAGCTGTAATTCATACAATACAACTTTCGCATTTGAACAATTAATTGATTCAATGTCGAATAAATCGTAATATATATGATACATCCAGGTTGCACTCAATTACAATACAAAGAATATATAAGAACTCATAAATCTGAAATAGAAATGACAAATAATGCCGACCTACGACGCAATGATCTTGCACATGTATTCATGTGTAAGTCTAATACCACAGATTATTCAAAAGGACAGTGAAAATTTGGAATAACATGTTGTTCTATATGAGAAATCCAATTACACAATATATACAAAATTTGAGTAGGATAATGAAAAAAAAAATCTGGATTTCAAAAATAGAGCCACCTGCCCAGTCAATCTATAGCCAAATATCCTCCAGGTGACTCCATAAATTCAACAAACTAAATTTAATCATTCCGGTGAAGCCGTTTAATAAGAGAAGAATTACGAACACAGCCACACCGGAATTTTGTCTATAAAGATAGCAAAGACGATCTGATCTGAAACCAACGCAACTGAGAGGAAAATGATTTTTCTTTTCGGAAATTCATAACGCCGTGGCAAACAAGGACAATTACCATTTTGTCACTGTATTTTTATTGATTTGTGCTATTTGGTTTATTACTATAGCTTTCAGTTACTGCCCATAGAGCAGGAGCTTCAATAACTTCACTTCGAGCGTTGTTCCCTGATCGGATTTCTCTCTGTTTACCTGGTCTTTCCTTACGTGAATTTTATTTGTGGGACTATCTCAACCCTTAAGTACTCGCGTGGTGTTTCGTAACATTAGTGCTTCCGTGAGCTCTTGACTACACCCCAATTAATAATTAATGTTCTATCAGTTTTATACCGTTTATAATAATGATTTTATTTTATATATATAAACAACGAGTATTTTTGAAATGGGGATATAAATATTTATTATAGGTTCCAAACATAAGCAATTATAAAAAAACAACGTTCAAATATACTTACCATAATACACTCGTGCATTAAATCAACTTCATGCCCTTTCACAAGTTCAGAAAAAACATTCATAGAAAAATAAAATCGTTATTAACATTTCTAAATCTTTTTAGTTCACTCAGAATCACTGTTATGCTATTTAGAATTTTTTTATCTTAATAACTTTCCTGCCAATATCATAACACCAATCACAGATTTTATTTTAGTTCAGTAACCCGTTCTCGAGAGTAATTTTAAGTTACACTTTGTACGTAAAAATTAGTACCATTTTCCACTGTTCTAAGGATGACGTCATCAATAAATAAACGTTTCAACAGAGTCTAGAAGTGAAGATTTTAAGGAGTCAACCTGGCCAATATTTCAGCTCATTTAAGTCACCAAAGAGAATGGAAAGAGCTCTAACCGTTTTCCTATTCTGTTAGGGGTGCCATAGGTAGAATCCTTGTTCCTCTATTTTACATCTTATACACAAGAGAAATAAAGACAAGTACCTTTGCAGGTGATACGGCGATACCTGTCGACACCTACAGACTCTGACATCGCATTGCTGAATCTTCAAGAACATCTAACAATAATTGAGACCTGTCTGAAAAGGCTTAAAATAAAAGAAAATTGTTCTTCAGTCAGACTTAATCAAGTTGAAATTCCAAATGTAAAGCTAAAATTTCTTGGTCTTCACTTAGACACTAATATTAAATTGAGGGGACATATAAATAAAAATAAAAAGCAAATAGACTTGGTTGATTGGACGCAAATCAAAATTATCAATAAAAAAACTACTCATATACAAATTAGTGATAAAAGCTTCTATTGACTTAGGGAATAGAACTCTGGGGATGTGCAGCCAAGTCTCCCATAAGTTCAAGCAACTTATAAACATTGTACATATTATCAAATTAGCTTAAGGATTATATATAATCTGTTTGTTAATTAAATACAGAAATTCCTTGGATGCTTTTTCTCCTGAAAGCTGGATACCAATATTTCGGCTACGTGTACGGATATTACCTGCAATGTGAGATTTTGTCCAAAGGGTCTTCTTAACTATACTAACATAGAAATTTACCTTTTCTCTGATACATTCGTAGGCATTCCACAATTTTCATTAAATGATGTCTTGATTTTTGCTACCGTCATCGTCTGTTTCAGTGTCGCTATTATGGTTTTGTTCTTCAAACTTGTCTTCTACTCCAGAAATAAATTCATTATTAATTTTATCCTCAGTATGTACTTCTCAAAGTTTGCGTCTGACATTTATCCGTAAACGTCTTCAAATGCCTGTTCGTGAAAACAGACTTCAATGAAACGATGTTACTTTCCACAAAAAGACATTTCAAGATGACATAATTCGAAATGGGTTTCTATGTTCTTAAATATTTTAGCCATTAATCAAAGGAGCACTGTTTTATTTAAAAAGTCCTTCCTCCCGTGTGCCACACACTATAAATAAATACCCGGGAAAAGCCGAAATTTAAGCTGGTTGAAAACAGTACTAATTACGTACTGAAAAATAGTATGAGTGATATAGTTTTTCCTGGAGAATCAACATTGATTAATAATAATAATAATGAGGTTCATAATTTGTAGAATCTGCAGGGTTTAAAAGCCTCTAAACTTTACCAGGTAATAATGTTTTATTGGCCAGAGTGTGCATGCCCTGATGTGGGTAATCCAACATGCCGCTAATTGAATTTGAGGCGTGTGCACAATTGCTGAATGAGAGTGCCTCGCTTCACGCCAAACATTGACTGTGCAACCTCGGCAAAGAAACCATTCAAGACCACCAAATAATTTCCTGAGTACAAACGGTTTAAACATATCAATTATACGAAGTACGTATCTACGATTTTCACCGTGCATTTTTGAGCTGAAAAAATTACTCAAACAGAATAAAAGCGTGAAATGTGAATTATGCGTTCCATCTGTAATTACTTCCATATCAGGTCCAATCGTAATATTAGTGATTACTGCCTATTTGCTCTGATTACTATCAAAGCTAAAAACATTCATTACAAGTGCCGCCGAAATATATTACGATAATAATCAGGTCACTGAAATCAATAATTAGGACCAGCTTTTGTCTGCGTTTTATATAGCGTGAATTTTGGTTTATTGCAGACAGAAATACAAATATGATTCACTAAATAATTGATATTTTATTTATTGTATCATCGTTTTCAGCCAAAAGAAGAGCTTGGGATATTCATTATATTATGAATCCAAGAAAATTTCGATGTTTAACGTAAAGAATTAAGACCACACAAAAATTATCAAACACTATCTGACGATGCCCGGGAATTAATTTACATTAGCCCACTACCATGCTTAATTCGACAGTAATCTCTTTGTCAACACGTGATTAAACCATCAGCGAGAGAGTAAAATATTTGAAAATTTACATTTTCACGCCCCCCTACTTTATGACGTCATAACCAGCGTCATGTCTCGGCGTCTAATCCGGTCAAGAAATCTACTGATACCTCAAATAAACACATACAAGCGGCAAATTCATATAAACATTCAATTATATTTATAAGGAGAAAATGATTGAGCCATCTCTTCGGTTTGATTAGCGTGAAATAATGTCTATAGACATTATACAATATGTATACATTTTCGAAAAATTAAATTGGGTGCGTGCGACTCTGGTTTCAATTACCTGCCCTGTGACTTATTAAACATTTGGCATATTTATTAACTAATTAAAATAGTCATTAGTTAAATAAAATATTAGCTATATTTATGTCAAGTTGTAGTGATCCTAACATAAGAAAATTAGTTTATTTTGCATATTTCCACTCTATAATGACATATGGTATAATATTCTGGGGCAATGCATCAGGGAAAGATAAAATATTTACACTTCAAAAAAAGGCTGTTAGAATATTATGTCAGGTCTCACCAAAAACATCTTGTAGGGGACTTTTAAGAAAAACTGGAATTACTGACACTCACTCTAGCATATTAATAATCTGTATTTTTATTAATTAACAGTAACCACTTCCACTTAAACTCAGAGATACATGACTTGATACTAGAAGTATACAACAATTTTTTTTTTTACACAAGGAAGGGAACGTTTACCATAATTCAAAAAGGGTGTACATTACATAGCTATTAGTATATTTAATACACTTCCCAACCTCCATTAAACAATTAAAAAATTAAATCCAACAAGTTCAATATGATACTATCTAAGTTCTTAATAAGCCACGCCCTTTCTACTCTGTTGAGAATTTATGAAGCTGAATGTATCATAGGGTAGATATTTATATTAATTATGTGAAGAACATTTTAGAACACTAATTTTTTAGAATAGGTTGTAAAAATTAATTATCCATTTTATATATTAAAGTACTATTGTATGTCTTCTGTATAGAACTTAAGAAAATCTTATTATAAGTTAAAAGTAATCAATAGTTACAGTATATTCTAATATTAATAAAGCAACCTATGTAAAATCTCTGACTCGTTCCACATCCTTGAAGCTTGTGCTTCTCTATAGGATTTATGGAATATGATTTTATACTTATACTAAGTATCATATTATGCTTAATACATGTATTCCCTTCGGTCTGATTACCTTGAAGTAGTGTGTTTAACCTGGCATAACATCAAGTTTTAATTAGTAATGATTATGTAGCGTAAAATAGCATTTTATTTAAGTAATGATACTTTTAATTATTTTTCGCGATTGTCGGATAAGCGATTCGACTTTTAGTTACAGAAAAGTCCGTCTCGGGCGCCAGAGTCACAATTCTGAATCATTCACTTTGCGACTTGTAAAGCATTTGCATTATTATTAACTAATTAAAAAGTGTCACTACTCGAAATAAAATGTTTGTTAAACTTAAGCATTATTTCACGCTAAACAGCAATTTTATTGTCTCGTTTGACAGGCTATGTGAACTTAAATTATAAATACGTTTTCTAATATCCTTTCTAGAACGAGTATTACAAATTAATTTTTAAGAGCACACCTCTTCTTATATATGTAATTATACTTTGCAAGCTCCGTTTATTGAGGTGCTACAAATTATAACGGTTAATTATATTATCATCTAACCATTTGAAATGTCTATATCTAAGGGTAGGATGTTTTCTAGCCTTTAAGTGGGAAGGAAGGAAGCAAAATCTTCAAAACAGTGTGTTTGTGCAATTCCGGGTATATAACTTATAAGCCGAATGTCTTACATTTCCTTTATTTATATAGATTTAGGGTACACTCAGAAACGTAACAATATTCACATTACCAAATATATAATTCGAAAAGAGACAGTTACATCAGATAACTACTACAGTAAAATGTCCAAATATTTTTCGTTGTGTAACAGACAATGTCGTTAAGTTATTATTATTATTATTATTATTATTATTATTATTATTATTATTATTAGAGCAAATACGCATGAGTTGTTGCTTGCAATCCGTTCTTTTTCAAACACTCGTCCAGGTTCTTTCATCGAATAGAAAAGCTGACAAGTTTAAAAATGGTGTAAAGTTTAATTTTAAAACGATAACGTAATATGACGGTCGAAACGGCTTGAAAATCATATATATATATATATATATATATATATATACATATATTTCTAACACTATGTTATCGACATTTCTGGACCCCAATCTCAACGTGTTTGGAATATTTTAAGGTGATATCGTGCGCAATTCCGCTTATTTATGTGCGGCTGTAGCCCTGTAGTGCCGCTTAATAACTTCCGTGTTACGGTACTGTAGCTAGCTACTATTTGTTTATCTAGTAAATAATTTAGTGTTAATTTTGTGCCGAGTCCTCTCGCTTCCCTGTCTTGTGTATAATTGAGCTCTGTCTGCCGTCTTAATCAAACTTTTTGTACAGTTACCCTGACTTTAATTAAAAATACATCGCACAATTAATGCCTAAATCCTTTCCCTTCAGGGGTTAAGAGAGAGATTTCCAGTATTTATTAAATGAAAAAAGTCTAATTTATTATCAGATAAAATTGTTCTTTTATAAAGTGTTCACACAACTGATTACTTTTCACGGAGTTCGTACACTTCAATTATAAATACGTTTCCTAAAATCCTTTTTAGAACTAGTATTCCAATTAATTTTTTAAGAGTCCTCTTTTTCTTATATATATAATTATACTTTGAAAGCTGCGTTTATTGAGGTGGTACAAATTATAACGGTTAATTGTATTATAATTTATGTTCTTATTCCACACATTTCAATTTGTTTCGTTTTTCAAACAGTAGTAAATTTCATTGTTGTTTCCAAAAACCTTGCTGACGCTACAAGCTCAGGAAATACAGAGTAAAACAGAACGAGCTCATGCATTACAATTAAGTTAATTATTTCGTACTAGTTTCAACTAACGGATGAAAATGACAAAAATAAACGTTTTTTTATCTGGTTACACTTACCACAATCCTGTTTGTTTTTTTCAACTATTCATTGTTAAGTTACTCTGTATCTTTTTTTCTGCTTAAATTGCTGTTATGATTTAATATCACTAATGCATTAAAGTCGTTTGCTGATAATAGGTTTAGTAACGATATAAGAAAGAAAAACAATTATAAATTATACATTATTTAACCCTCGGTTAGGTGCGCTAGGTCCAGCGGATATACGGTTTAATTTTTACGTTTTTAAACACTATTATGAGCCAATTAATATCAATTCACAGTCAAATAATTTACACATCTTTTTCATTGCACACATATTTACACAATTCACACATACAATAAACGTATTAATTACCAAGTTGATTAAAAATGGACTTTTTTAGATATTAAAATAATTAAGAAAACACTCTATACTCCTAAAAGTTTATTGTCAATAAAATTAGGCTAGCATGTGAGTATTATGGTCATCATCAGGCTGTGAAACGACCAAAACAGGAACATTAATGCTCATTCTACAATATATATAGCTATAAAATCAAGAATGTATCACGGAGAGAAGGAATTACCTATTTATACAGTGGTGTTGCAACCTACTACACACGTTACACCTATCGGGCGTAACGCCCCGCGTCAAACTGTAACAGGCAACTATTCACCAAGGCTTATATAGTGATGCACTGTGCTAATGCGCCTCTGATGGCCAAAATTTGCAACTTACTAATTACAAGATAAATATCTAAAATAGGAATAATAAAAATGTCCCTCTTATACACATTTATATTTTAATACATATATTTAGTTATATATTAATATCTTGTCATGATACTCATAAAGGATACATATTGTTGGTCATAACATACTCAAAAATACAACCGAAAGAAATATATACAACAGTAAGATATAACAGCAGAGAAAACATACAGGAATCATATTAGAATAATTTATTGGTTATCATGTAATTTGCATAATATTACTAAAATGTATTGGCCCTACATGAGTGTGACCAAATTGGCATATAGTGCCCATTACTCCATTACTCTCGTAATTTGGATATATAAATACCTTCAAGGAGTCTCCTTCTATAAACATTAATTTCCTCGTGGAGTATTTGGATGTTTTCAAAGTCTATTTCATGTTTGTTGTGTTTACTATTCAGTTCACAATTTTTGCATTCTATTCCATAGACCACATGATTTTGTTTTAAGATCTCAACTTTACCATTCATTGTATTAATATAGGTATTAAATTTACTAACAGGTTTATATATTAATTTAATTTAATTAAAACCATGTCTTTGGAAAATATAATCAATTTTTTCGGTCAACCCAATGCTCCTATATTCTAAAAAAGTTTTATTAGTGACTTTGAACATTTTTATTATTCCTATTTTATCTTGTAATTAGTAAGTTGCAAATTTTGGCCATCAGAGGCGCATTAGCACAGTGCATCACTACATAAGCCTTGGTGAATAGCTGCCTGTTACAGTTTGACGCGGGGCGTTACGCCCGATAGGTGTAACGTGTGAAAGTAGGTTGCAACACCACTGTATAAATAGGTAATTCCTTCTCTCTGAGATTCACTCTCCGTGATACATTCTTGATTTTATAGCTATATATATTGTAGAATGAACATTAATGTTCCTGCTTTGTCGTTTCACAGCCTGATGATGACCATAATATTCACAAGCTAGCCTAATTTAATTGACAATAAACTTTGAGGATTTTGAGTGGTTTCTTAATTAGTTTTAATTACTTAAAACTGTAAAATAAATATTAATGAAACTGTAATAAAAATAAAGTTTTGAAGTTTAAATTAAGCAAAGTTTGGTATTTTATGTCTCCTAAAACCATTAAAACGCAATTTTCGAAACCAAAAAAAAGCTCGAGCCCTGAAATATTACTCGCTAAACCGTGCTCAAGACATAAATGAATAGAACTGCAGTTAGATCTTTATATTATTAATTTTAAATTTAGATACTGATTTATTGTTAAATAATAATTCAACACCAACCAATTTGCATTATTATTATTAAATAGAATGTAATTATAATATTAATAACATAATTATTATGAGTCTGTGTCAAGTTTTTTTTAATTTTCGTCAGAACATTCTTCGCACAATATCATAGCACCGGCATAGGTAGCCTGGACTTGGCGCGCCTAACGGAGGGTTAAAACGTCTCAGAAATCATTAAAAGGTTCTCGGGTTTCCACCCGGGTTATCTCCGTGAAGAACGACAATTCAACTGCTATCGCTGCCATCTTTTCTATGTTGCGTAGAAGAAGATAGCAGTGTTAGACGTCTTAACGTTGACGTTCAAGGAGTTATAGCCGAGAATATTTTTTTAATTATTTCATACTTACATAGATATCACATGACACAAGTAAAGAAATCGAGGATTACTTACCTGAGATCAGGTTAATGAGCAAAGGTACCCAAAGAAAACCTGAAACAATGAGACAAAATTTTTATGAAATGGTCGGTTTTATGTTCACAAACTAAACTTTAAATAAATAAGTGAAAATGAATTATTAGAGAATTATTGGAGGAGTGAATATTTAAAAATTAAATTAATAGTTTCATTGAAATGGTTCTAGTGCACTCGCCTTCCGCAGGTTGCAGATTTTTAACTGCTGTGCGTTGGGACAAAATTAATATTAACAGAGTTACGAACCCGAATGATGTGGGCTGAAACACTTAATGGAACTGCGGATGATAACGCAATACTAATTCCCAGAATGACTTTCCGCTTTACAGGACTGGAAGGCCATCCGGTTTAAGACATAAACTGCTACCAGTAAAGAAAGTATTTATTACAATACGCAAATAGTTTGTATGTAAAAGGAGGTGGTAATTACATCCTTGAAATAAAAGCTTGCAATCGGGTTTGTAAATGCATAAAACATTTCATATTTATTTATAAGAACATACAATAGTGCTCACGAGGTAGGGGTTGGGAAAAATTTAAGACTTTATCAGAGTTCGAAAGCAACTCAGTGACGTTGGGTGACGTCACTTGATGTTATTACACTGAAACTCATGCACACAAGTTAATTCACTGTATATATGAATCGCCAAAACGTATACACGTACATAACGTCCGAACGACAGCACCAAAATGGATCATTCTGTTTTTGTTGTGTTCGGCATTGTCAGAACAAGGTTTGTATAAAAGAAATTTTTTTAATAATATGCAAAAAAGTTTTTAAAATCTCATAATATGAAAAATGAGTGAGTGAGAAGACAGTGGGGGAGATCTTAAATATATTAACAAAATATTGACAAATGGACGTTCAGTTGTTCATACAGTAGTTGACAACTTCCTCTCTGGGAAGAAAGTAGTTGTGGGGACAAATGTCAAGTTAGTACTTGTCTTTACCGCCAATCTCAAGAACTCTTATGACATAAAAATAAAACAAGTCGGGTTTGGTATCTAAATCGGTGCTATGGGAGTCTTTGAGTTTGATTCTGACATTTACAATGCAAGTTAAATTACAGTTCATCCCCTAACAGGGAGATTGGGGGGTGGTGGTGGTAAAACACACTTCTGCGTAATACATTTGAAGGGAAGAACTATTTTCATAAAAATTTGAATCCATATCCGTCGTGATCCAAAACCAAGCACACTGGAGATAAGACACGGCTACTGCCCCTAGGGGGAGGGGGTGGAATTTTTATATATAATACAGACTCAAAGTCGAAAAAGAATTCTTGAGGTAAATTACTTTTATAGTGTTTTCGGGGAAAACCCAACAATATTTGTATACAATTTCAACCCCTTCCAGCATGTGAGGGGTGGCGGTGGAAATGAGTCATGAAAATAACAAGGAAATTATCGACTTTGGCGCTGAAACCGGTGTAAAGGGGGTCCTTGTGTTACATCACGACCTTTAAAGTGCAATTTAAGTAAAAATTCATCCCTAAAGTGGAGAAGAAATTTTATTCTATTAGATTACTGAAAATATCTTTAGTCCTGCTATTGTACCGGGAGCATTTTTGACTCTTTCGAGATTCTGTGACTAAATTTTAATTTCATACCCGTGACGTTTTCGATACAGATTTAATCATGTGATGACCACGAATTAAATACTGTACCGGGATAATATGAATAAATACCCAGGGAACACTGAGTACCTTGCTAGTAATTGATATTTATGAATGTCTGTTTGTTTTGTATGGATTTTTCTTTTACTACAGTTAGTAAAGATTAAATATACCAACCAACCAGTAATTCTTCTGACGCCTTTATAAATTAATTTTTAGCAATAAATTACCGTCTATTTGTATTAGCCACTGTTGCGTGGTCTCAAGTAATTCAAGCGACGAAATGAAAAATTTACTGGATTGTAAATAGCATTTTTCTTTGCTGTAGAAAAACTACCTCGCTTCAGAAGGGGCATTACGAGAATATCAGAATGATTGAAATATCGTTTTCATAGTGGAAGCCGTTTAATAATCCCGCTGAAATGGGAAATCTCAGATTGAGAATCTGCCGCCAACAGAAGCAGAACTTTCCCTCGTTGCTCCCGCCCCAGTGATAAGATACGATTGTATTACCTGGAATCTATGAATGTATATTATCCCAGAGCCACAACAACTAAGCACCTGGTGCTTGAAATATTTGGAATGCAACATATTCCACCAAAGTTAAATTGAATAGATTGTACTGTGTTTTGCAAATGCTTTGTGGCGACTGCACATCATGTGGATGGAACTACAAACAAAGTATGCCGCATTTGTTAGGGGGACTAACCATACAGGATCGGCAGCTATTTTATCAATGTAGATCACTGAATTTGCTTTGATCAATGAGGTATTTGCTACGAGGAATTACGATTTGGATTACAAAATTCTTATCAAATGGACGTTTTATCTTTACAGGAGTCCGTACCTATAAACAAATCGTAATGCCTCATTGGGATACAGAGAAGTGAGAATTTCTTATTTGATAAGAAAATGTTTCTTTGACAACGAAAAAATAAATTAACTTTAAGACAGATGCTACAACGGTTTAGAAACATTAGCGTTTTTCTAGAATTATTTCTATGTGACAGAGAGAAAAACTGCATTTCCGTTAATCATTATCCAAAGGTTACCAAAAGTTCTACACTTGGAATATTTAAGTATGGAATAATGTTCTATTTAAACGATTGTATTTAATTATAATGTGTATTTAACGACCTATCAATTGAATTCAAGGCCGACCTCCTGTGGTGTAGTGTGGTGTAACGTCGCTGCCTCACAACCCACAGGTCCCGGGTTCGAATCCTGGAATGGGCTTTGATTTTACGCTCACCACGTGTCACTCCAAATTTCGGAATGTGTTACTTAAGATACCAGTTCGCAGTCGACCCGGTAGGCCAAGGCCCTGAATGGGCTGCAGAGCCACGTAAGAAGAAGAATTGAATTCAAGAAGTTGCAAAAGTTAATCTATACCTTTAAATAAAATTGAAGTGTCTGTCTGAAAGTCTGTTTGTTTCAAATAGACTCCGAAATGGCTCAAAGGATTTCAATGAAAATTTGAGGGTTTAAAAACAGGAGATTTAACTAAAATATCAATGCATATTTCCTTTCGATATATATTGAAGAAGATATTAGTTTAATATAAATATTAATTCCAAGCAAAAGTTTCTTGGGATACGTGCATTTAAATCTCCAAAAGTGAATGCGGGTTGCTTATACCCTTGATCTGTTTACGCTCCGAAACGGCTTAACGTATTTCATTGAAAACTTCACTGAGTGAAACATTAATTACAACTTAACTTTTCCTGTACGTTTCATTTAGATATCTTGCAGAGTTCAGATTATATTAATGAAAATATTTAATAATCCATTGAATTGCCGTGCGAAAGGTGGCGTAAAAAACCAACTCAGAGTTAAAAGTCCTAATAGGCGTTCCTATACCATTCATCCCACTTACTGTGTTTATTATAAGCGTAATTTTTGGCAGCATGAGAAAGAGAGGGGGACGAGAATTCTTACTCCATCTATTGTTGCAAACGTGTGAAAGCAAGGTTTTCTGTGAAACGATCATAAATAACTCATACCGTACTTTTTATATCTTCAATGAATTGAACCTTATCAAAATTCTGTACCAGTTGTTTCCTTTTCTTACGACAAAATAAAAAGCCGCGGGCATAGCTAGTTTACCCATAGAAGAGGACATACAGAAAATATGCAATTAAAATATAAAAATGGAATATATATATATATATTCATTTAAAATTCTCAAAATTCAATAAACAAAAAAATTGAAGTAATTCGCCTGTGTTCAATTTTGTATTGGTTTTTTAAACACTTCTTATTGGTCTGTTACAGAACCTTTAAATATTTCAAAGTGTAATTTTGGTGAGGGATATTTTTATTGTTAAAAGTCGCACCTTAAGTTAAAATAATCAGAAATCCCGCTATGGTTGTACTACCTAACTTCTCCTTGCAAATTCTTTAGTTCACACCATTGATTTTGAGAGCACCTTCTTAGTTTCCGAACCATCACGAGACACAATTTACACAAATAAGTCTTCATATTTGGAAATATATCCGAAGTATGAATGATGATTAATTTAATTAATTTGAGACTTTCAAGATTAAAGACATTCTTAAGAAATTTAAAGGACTTTGTTTGGTTTTACGGTGAGAACATTTACTAAGTCGTTTTGTGTTACGTATAAATTAGCTCTATACGGGATTACTTCGATATTAATCTCTTGGTCCACGCGTGTTGTCATAATTTTTAGCTTTCCCTGTTTCATTCCCTTACCCCAAATAAGCGGATGGAATGAGTTAATTTCAACCGAACCAGCGTGATGACATATCAGCACCGAAACTTTCAATAAGTCGAGACTCAATTAATTCTCCATTGTTTTAAAAGAAACTAAAATACTCTAGATTTCCTTTAAGAGCGAAATATACTACCGGAACCTTGTAAGAGTCAAAGAAAAACTTACGTCCTCTAAGTCAGTTAAAATATAGATGGTTAGGAATGTTGTATCCGTCCAGTGGTTGTCATAGATGGGAAGTAACATGCATTCCAAGCTTGGTTGCTGATGCGCTGAAATACAACTGATCCGGCATGTTGAATGTCACGATTATCTCAGAGACTTCCACAGGGTTGAATTATGAAACCCATTGAGGTTGAGTTAGTGTTATTGTCTTTCACGCCCTTCCTCCTCAACCCTCCCTGGTGCCGAAGTACTACTTAAGTTGCATGCTGAATGTCAGAATTGAATTCTGCGATTGTTATAACCCGCGAATAGACACGAACCTCGGTTTCTTTCGCGTTAATTTTATTAAACGACCTCGACTCCCATCCCTATGTGTATTCCAATCCCTGGGCGAATGGGGTCGATATTATACACAAATAATATCTGAAGAAAGATTTTTTACCTAAATGATTCCCGAAAAACAAATTTAAACAAATATTCCGCCATATCTATACGAAGGAAAATTAGGAATTATGTGAATTTATAATCCAATTTTATTGACCTATAAATCTACCTAGATCTATTGAGAACATTTTAGGTATTTTACAGCTGAACTTCATTGATTAGTTGGTAAGATGAATCAGTTGACTGATTCCATCATAAATATTTTATACAATACGTTAGTTTTGTATTTTATACTGCCTTTTTCTTGTCACCGAATTGAATTTATACACAAAACCTTATAATACTTCACGAAAGGTTGTTCGGACGGGAAATATCATTGGGGGGGGGGGGGAATCGCAGCGATGAATTTTAAAATGATGAATTTTTGAGATTATGAGGTTGAAAAACTGTTTCTGAACAATAAACATGCTTTATACAAAACAGTGTTTTACTTAGTGAATGGAAGCTGTCGGTCTCTATTGAATTTTTTCATCCATGGGAACGAACACCTGGCCAGCTGTAGATGAAGTTTTAAAACTTTTAGAGATTACTTGCAGCCAGTACGAAACAAAGACCGTAGCGTTTAGTTTTATGTTACGCGAGAGAGCTGAAATACTTTTATTTTAACATTCTATTTGAATTTCGACGATATTCAATTATTCTCACGGAAACTACGAGTAGTAAGTATTAAATCTATCTTATATAGAGAAGCGGAATCAGAAGGTGGAAAAGGTGGTGGTTTATCGGAAGTTGACGCTCGGCGCCGCCAATGGGGTGGGGGTGAAAGTATCTCAATCTCCTGAACAAGGAGGCTAATGCCTCCAAAAATTTGAGAATATTTTCACCCTCTGTCAATGACGGCGCCGGACTTTAATTTCTCTCTTTCCTTTCCACACGAATATTTTATAGTATTCGAAGTACTTTTCAAGTTGCCTCTTCGTAATCGAAACCGCTTTCAAGTAATTATATTTTTGACGCGGAACCAAGGAGAAAATATAGGCTAACTGAATTTTCAATTGTCATTCTGAGTTTATGGGATAAAACATTTATTTAAAAATACGCAAATTTCTTTGCAAAATCAGTTCCAACTCCATGTTAACGCTCTACATCCGGATTTCCAGTGAAATAATTTCCCACACCATTCTTTGTTTCTAGCTTGTTTCTGAATCGATTCAACAACTGGGAAACAAAGAAACCATATTCCTTGTTTCCCGCTACAATAGGGAACATGGGTAAGAATAAAGAAGTATGGACGTGTTCTGTAAACTACAATCCTGAGATAGAGATTACATAGTCCAGAGTTATACAGATAATATTTATTTTAGAAGAAAGGCATGAATGGAAAAATTTCAACCGGACCAGGGAATCGAACCCAGCGCCTCGTGATATCCATTCATGCCTTTCTTCTAAATTAACTATATGCTTTACTGGGCTTCAATTGAGCATTCCCACTACCTTAGATTATAATATTTATTTTAAAGAAAATTAATTGGTTTATTTAACCAATCTTATAAATTATATTAGTTAAATTTTTCTGGTTTTAAGACATTTTAATTATGTCTTGTTAGGTAAGCTGACAAAGCAGTGAAACAAAGCAAGTGGAATGGGGATCTGAAATTGTTTTTAGAAAAAAATACTGGTGACAAAAGATTTCCACAAATTTAAAAAAATATTATGCAAAAACCGCGAAAGTGATAAACTATATAAAAACACTACCATGTCAATACAGATTAAATAAAATGCTGTGCGCTGTATTGATTAGTGAACACAAAGCACTATTAACTTGTAAATGAGTTGTGGGTCTTCCTTAATGGCACAAAACAATCCAGGACAATATTTTGTTGAAGTTTCAATAGATCTTTCATGGATGTTAAATCTTGCATATATGGCAGATATTTTTTACAGAGTGCAATTAACTTATCATTGCAAGGGATAAGCAAGTATTACAATTTTCAATAGAAGAGATAAAATTACACCTTTAGTAAAAAATACAATTTCGGATTTCATCAGTTGAATCTAATAATTGTTTTCCAGCCTCACTTGAACGTTTGAATGAATTAAATTTTGAAGTAGATGATGAAGTTTCCAAAATGATTTTAGAACAGCTACATAGCTTGAAATCAACTCTTTCGCAATATTTTATGAAAAATAGTAAGGACGATTCCTGGGTTCAGAATCCATTTGCCGTGGCATCTAAACCAGTGACTTGAATGCAACTGACTATGAAAATCAATTGATTTAATCAGTGACTCTCATTTGAACGAAATATACAAATGCTTATGGGCGAGTTTGTGAGAAGAATACCCCGACATTTCAAAACAAGCTATTATTGCTTTACTTCATTTCTCTATAACCTATTTATGGGAAGTGAGATTTTATTATTATGCTGCAATGAAGTCAAAGTGCTGAATCAGGCTCGATGCCACACCAGATGTTAGAATTCAAGATACAAATATTTTGCTTGATATCAACAAGAGATGCGATTCGAGGGGGAATTCATCAAAGTCAATGAGTGCTTTATTTATTAATATTTTATGTTTATATCATATTACAGTTTTATAAATAAAAATAATTACTAAATAATTTTTTTAAATTTACAAGTAGGAATTACCCAACCTAAAAAAATAAACCAAAGGTTCCGTTAAAATGTCTGATTTTTCGAAGTGTTCCATTGCAGAAAAAGTTTGAGAAACCCTGCTCTACATTTTTGCTATATATAGCTCGTTACTTAGGCGTGTTCACATCATTCTAAATATTTTTAAAAATATATTAATATTTGCTTGTTGGACGTGATAATTACACCTCAAAAGCAGGGATTTATCAAAGGGCTCAGTTGAAAGCTTCTAAAAGCCCTCCGTACACCTGCATGTTGCAGCATCTCGTGAGATTCTATTGGAACGTGCTTCGTTGCCGACGAGAAAGATTACTCTCGCACTTTTTCTGATGTCAGTTGTTTTCGTTCCTCGTAGCGACGCACACCAAGCGAGCCATTGTTCTTGTTTACCTGTCATGAACAAATTTCCGTTTCCAACCTTTCTAATGAAGCTATTTCTGTTCGGAAATCGTTCAACTTCAACCGAAATTTTATATTTCTATAATTATTTGACTTGATTATATAAATCTATTGGATAAATTTAACTGCATTAAAATTATTTTAGTTTAAATTTTCAATTAAAACTGTAAAATATCAATTCGATAGTAGTACCATAACTGATTTTTCACTGATCACTCTATTCAATAATGATTATCATATTCAGTTTAGTAAGAAGTATAATGGAAATATTACATGGCTTATAAAGTATATATGGATAATAAGGTACTGGTGGGGAAAATCAATAAATAAATGCTTCTAGGAGATAAAAATCCCTAATATGTTTTACCAGAGGTGTAATTGACCGGTCATTATTTCCGATGATAGGACTTTTATAATATTTATTTTCATACTTATAATTATATTTGACGAAGCAAACTGCGACAGCGATATTTCTCACCTGAGAGCATTTGAATACAAAAGGATTGAGTAGCCTTCGTACTTTGAATAATCCTAGGCACAATTTGCATTGAAATATCTACAGTGTGTAACAAAACTGGCCATAAAAATTCCAGGAATGTATTCGTCATATTGAGAATTGAAGAAAGTTAATTACTTCCAAAAAAGGCATAATTATAGAGTTATCTAAATTTCTATGAATGTTAGTGCATGGCGTCATGCCTTGTTATCTGGACTGAAATGCGAGACACCGATTGAAATGATTACACGAGGAAGCATCTTGCAAGTAATGCTGATGTTGATCTTAATACCTCTTAGCATCCGCAAGTCATTACTGGTCATAACTAAGTTACTAAGCCGTATCTGATCCAATTCTATGAAGCACAACCGACTAGTAGAAGCGCTCTGTTTGCTTATCAGATGAAATGTTTAACGTGACCCTATTTTGATTGACCTCAGGCGGCTGCTCTTCTTCACGCTGAGTTTTAAACACAAATTCCCGGTGTAGTACGTACTGTCTGACAGTCTCACACAATATATGTTATTACGTTTTTAAATAAGGGAGGGTCGATGTTGAAATGGAATAAAAAATATGTTTTATGTTTGCCCTTTCATTTGAAAAAAGAATTTCGTTAATACTTCACAAAAAGCTTGTTTTTTTCAATTTTTATATTTTAACATTGACCCACCCTATTGAAAAAAAACACGCATATATATATATATATATATAATACCTGAATACCCAACAGTTTCATGGGTATTTCTTTATAATAGCCAGGAGAAAGAATTAACTGCACAAAAATTTATTGGTGAACGCGTTATTTTACTGGAATCGATACCGTCACTTTCCTATACCATTAACAGCTTGAAGGACATACCCCGACCTATGTCGATTAGGGGTTACCTTCAAACTAGCCGGAATGATGACCGACGGTACTCATAAATTTTCCTTGTTGATTAACTTAGCACGCTGCTCTGGCGTGATAGTTGTTATTTATTAAATTATTAATATGAAGTTAGTGAGGATTGGGAACGGGACATGGCGTCAGTATGTCCAGAACCTATGCCACCACTAATCCCCAGGGATGACATTTCGGCACGTAGGGATATGACCTGTGAAATTTCAGTAACCACGCTCGCGAGAATCGGAAACCAGGAAGACAACGAAATATTTTAATACCACGTGATTGCATTCAACAATTTTTTGTTCGTGGTTTAGAAAGATCAATTTTAATAGGGTGATTTTTGGTGCTTCTATAACGGCGTTGATGCTGTGTGAATTCTCATTCTATTTTATCAATTTGGAGTGGACGGAAGGGAATTGCCGTTTGGTCCCGTATGTTGAAGAAGATTAACCTGTCGATGCTTAGGAGAACGTCTTACGGAGAAGCTGACAGAGAGGCGGCACTACATTCCAAGAAGGTACCCTGTCAAAATTTCCCAATCCTTGACGTCTAGTGAGAGTATCGCCCACGGTAAAAGCTAATATTACTAAAAGATCTAATTGCTTCGCCGAACGTCCGAAATTTGTAAATATTTCCTGCATTAATGATTGTTTAAAAAAATCTCCTGTTTCTGATTAACTACCCCTTCATTTTATTCCCAACACACGCCACCATACACTGCATTAAGAGAATTACTAAAAATTTCTGTGATTAAAATGAGTTAAAAATTGTCCGGGTATCGTAATAAAAATCCAAAATACATTCGGCACACTGAAGTATTAAAAAATAGTTAAGGGAGTCGTGAATATTTCTGGTACCGTAAAGGATGGATATATGAGTACCTTTCATTGTTTGATGAAGCGATTAACCTGTAAAGGGGCTGTACTACTTCTTAAATAGTGAATACTCACGCACCAACTAATGTAAAATGTTTGAAACAGTTTTCCTTTTTGTCCAGATAGGGGCGTGGCGGCTCGTGGAGGAGAGCCAAAAAACTCAACAAAAATGTCATCAGATTTGGAACAAACAAATATTGATTATTTTTATCTATAAAGAAAAATTGTATATATTGAGGCAGTCCAAAAACGAATTAAATCACCTGCTTTTGGATCGATTTAAAAATATTTTTTGGCACATTTCAAACCGGGAAATGTTTTTCTTTTGCAGTCAAGGAAAAATAGGTCATGATTTGAAACAAAATTTTTATGTATTTTATACAGGCGTGAAATTATTTGCATCAGAAGCCGAACCATAATTAACGCCCTTGTTCGGCAGAACGGGCATTTTATCTCGGCTCCACGACGAACTTTATCAAAGTTTCTGTTCGCGGCGACGTGTATTGTGAAAGCCGCCAGTCCCGCCATTGCGGAATTATTCATAGAATAATAACTCTGTTTTAGTCCAAGCAACTCCGCGACAGTAGGATTTCCTACCCATTTCGGCGAGAGTAGCTCGTTATATTTTCGAACCGACGCGGTTGCCAATTAGCGTACGTCGAATATCCAGCTGCTAATTAGCGTTGGCTCAATCGGCTATTTGTTTCACTCTTTGCCGGCAGTGAACAGAGATTTTACAACGACGAGCGCTCTTTCAGGCGACAAAGATTGGCCGTAGTTCGAGTTCTTTACCGTTTCGTTAATTGTCAATAATTTTCCTTCTTTTTACGTTTTCTAGATCTAATTAAATACATCGAACATGGCGCGCCGATGAAAATCAAACAGAGTGACAGATGAGAACAATAACAGAAAGTAATTTTATTTCCAGACAAAGAAGGCAACTGCTAGAAACGTTAAGAAAAATTATTGCTGACATCCTATTATGTACATTGCAAGTCGTTGTGAGATATACAAGGATTTCTCGAAAAAATTACCGAAAATTTAAGAAACCGCTATAAACCAACATCAGAACCGTCAAAAGGGACGTTTATTTTTCTCAAAAATGAAAGATAGGGCCGGCCTCCGTGCTCTAGTGTCTAGAGTCACTGATTTGTACCACAGAGGTCCCAGGTTCGATTCATGACAAAGGGCTCGGGTGTTTTCAGTGCTGCTGGCCTATCCTCACCGCAATCTAAACTCAACTGACTAAAAGAATGGCAATTTCTGCCAAAAGCCTCGACACCAGAAGGTATAAGAGGACAAAATAAAGAAATAAATAAAAGCTAGACCTGAATCTTTCAGATAACTGACAGACATACTTCAGAAAAAATAATTTTGTGAAAGTAGTCACTTGCGAAAACCTGCGTATTCTACAAAATTGAACCACATTGAATAATTAAGAACAGTAATGTATATTTTAAATTTATTTGTCGTACACATTTTATAATGGAGAGTTCACGAACTGAGAACTTTCTAGAAAATTTGGGAATTTTGTTTTTATAATTCACGTTGCCTCCGTGAAAAATAGTTCTTGAAATCTATTCAAAATAAATAAACCGTCATTTACCCTCGTTGTAGAGCTTCTTCCTTTATTTCCGTAGTAATAAAATACAATTACCTGCAACACAAATTTTATGAGCGTTGGAATGATTTAAACTGCTAACAAGCTTATTTCGGTCGTAACATTGCATACGCACATAGAAGTAAATATAGAACACTTTCAAAGTACTCAATGTTTTTTTTCTGAAAAGTTAGCATAGCGGAAGAGAAACAATTTCCGTCTCCTTAATCTACCGGGATTATTTCCAAGTACAGGTAATGTTTTTCTTTCTTTCAGAGCACTGGGTATTGTTAGACACCCTTAAGGATGCTGTGCTTGTTTCATGTACTAAGAGAATTTATGACTCGTTTAAGCTAATCCCCAATTGGTAAAGGTCGGTGTGAGCACATCAAGGAATTATGCTAATTCAATCACGTGTTGACCGAGAGATTAATGTCGAATGAATTCAGTTTCAGGGGAAATTTAAGTGAATACGCTGAGAACGGTGGACACCCAGCTAGTACGTAATAAATTATATTAAATTTTTTGAAAACAATTACAAGTAATTTCTAGAATTCTTTTCATAATATTTTATGAAAAGTTTGATAAAATGAAATCCGGGAGTGTAAGTTATTTCTCCTGTAAATATCAAAATGAAATGCTGCAGAGGACCATAATTAGTACGACGAACATAATTCAGATTTTCTTAAGTCACGAAGGCCTGTGAACATATAATGTACATAAGCGCCAAAAGACAACGAAACAACCGCTAACTTTCTAAATCAAGGCTCGTTATATTAATTCAAATAATTTACATAAATGTGTGTGGATATTTTTAAAAGCAAGCGAAGAAGAACGTCTAAGTAGATCTTGCCAATGCGACTAAATTCTATTGAACTATAGGAAAGTAAATAAGGTTGCGGTTAAGTTTAACCAAACATAACTGAAGTGCTTCTGGTACTCGGTATACAGAAGTGACAGTCTAAAACTGTGTATAAATAAGTCGGTAGGTTTATCCAAAATCATTTTTCCAGATAACATCATAGATAGCGCTGTATTAGTCAGAAATGTCAGAGGAAACACCTTTTGCAAATGAGAAAATTTCGGAAAATAATTTAAGTGGAAACCAAAAATTTAGGACTCATTTTCGTATTATTTCCTAAAATTCTTGAATTTGAATGACAATTTGGTATTTTAATTGATGGTTCAATATCAGTCAACTAAAAAAACAAAACACAAACTACAGAGGGATTGAGGTTTTTTTTACATTAAGCGCCATTGCATAGCATTCATAATTATATTTCCATCTAAGGTTTCAAAGTTGTATTACATTGTATACCGAATGCCTTTTTAATTTAAATATAATAAATTTAAACAGATTTTTTCAAGTGGAGCTATGGTTATTTTCAAGCTTAACTGTTCAGACGTCTCATTATACTGTGACGTCTTCTTCCTTGGCCTATTGGGGGCCTTGGCCTATCGGGTCAAATTCTGACTGTCATCTTATATGACACATTCAGAATTACGAGTGGAACGTGGTCAGCGTATCGATTCTCCAGCAGTCTTAATCCCAGTCTCCGTGACCATTACTAAGACGCTACCCACAGAAATTTATTTTTATTTGAAACACCAAATTTATTTAAAACATTCTCTTGTTTCGTTGTAACACACGACAGTCTTTAATATTACTTCTGATATTTTAAATTTTGTAGTTTGTTCTTTCATATTTGGTATCTGTGGAAAACAGATAAGCTTGTTTGAACGGAAATATTTAATTTTCAGTGAAATCATTCGAAACGTTTTTATAATTATTAATTCGCCCAAGGATTTACATTTGGAACATTATGAAACGAATATAAGCCGTAACAAAGTAGATTTATTTGCAAAGTGTAACGTAATTATCATTGTGAAATATGCGATTGCAATCGGTCTGACTTTGGCTTCTTTTTTATTATAATACTGTAATATTTTTATTCATGTATTACTAAACTGAATTTTTTAAATCACAGATTTTCTTCATGGTTCAAACAAAAGTATCCACTGTAAGGTTCAATTTTGATTCTGAGTTGTACCCAACAATGGATATTACTTTTCGTAGGAAAACACTTAAATGATTATCAATAAGGATACATCGTTTCTGTGTGTTATTGTATAACATTTCGGTTGCAACTGCCCTTGTAGGCATAGAAGATTAGTTTTTTTATAGATTTTGTTTCATTTTGTTCATCAAAAGTTTATTACTTAATATTAATAATATTATTAAGATAAAGTGAAAGGGAGATGAAATTCTTCAATTGAGACTCAGATAAAGAGCATTTATAGCTAAATTTAGAAGGCAAGAATGGAAAAACGTCGATTGGACCCAGGACTCGAACCCGGAGGTCCTGGGTCCGGTCGAAGTTTATTTATTCTTGCCTTCTAAATTAAGCTATAAATGCTTTTAAATTTTAATAATTTTTAAATTATAAATTTATAAACATATTTGTACCATTTTCCAGTAACATTTGAAGAAATTACAAGAGGAATTCCCAAATATGGTGACGAAACGGTCGGTTTAATTGAATAAAAACTTGATTTATTAGAATGATATTTGTCTTTAGCATCTTTTCGTACGAGCTCATTGAATTCATTAAACCTTTCTGCTTATATTTCATTTACATGCTATATTTTTTTAAAATACAGGAAATAAAACCAATTAGAACTGAATCAACTTTTAAATGTTAAAGACTCTCATAATTTTCATTTTTGACGTACCAACAATCCAAATTTGTCGGGTAAATCGTCAAAAATATTTATAAATCAGCCATAATACTAAGTAGAATACGTTTTGTTCTGAAAATAAATACTGTCACATAGCAAGTAGTAATAAGGTAGTTTCGCGTAAAAATGCGTGATGACTTATTTACCTTTCATAACGTCACGAACAAACTTTTTTTAATGACGAACGAACGTTTAGAGCGATAAAATATGCGGCAGCACGAGTAGAAACATAAAACAGTGTAATGAGTGAGTTAGTAAAATGTAACAGAAAACTAATTTTGTTATAAAAACCATCAGCAAATTCAATTATTGCGCACTGCGTATTTCAACAACGAACCTTAGTCAAATCAATATAATAATCTGCTAAATCCAATTTTATCCACCATAAAATTTACTCAGGTTCAATTATGTTATTAATTTAGTATCAGCAATTACAGTCAATGTTTGTGCCGAACTTTAATTTTCGTTTTTTTTCCCCAACTACATGTAAATGAACGCAAAAGCTATTACTAAATTAATGTTTGTTGGAGACAGGTGAACCAACGCCCTAAATTTAAAGAATTATACATATTTATTTAAAACTTTAAAATGTATTATTACATCCGAATTTAAGCGACTATTTGTTAGGAATGTCTCATTGGCCAACAGCTATTCCAAAATATCAGAATTATTCATGCATTTTACAAATGTTATAATTAAATATCATTCATAATAAAAACAATTAATAAATAATTTTGAGATGGTAAATGGAACTCTGATTTGGGATGAGATTCTGAATTTCTTTAAACGTACTCGATCAGTGTTTGAGTAAACTGAATGATGATAAAAATAAAAAAACGACATTTTCGATAAAGAGGACTCGATTTGCAGAAAGGGAAGGACAGTTGAAATTAAAGTCATATGTTTATCAGGGGAATCACCATCGTAAACGAATGAAGAACTATATTTATCACTAGCCGGAGATTCGGCGTTGCCCGGATATTTATTTTTATTATCCCGGTACATTATTTAATTCTTTGTCAAGACACGATTGAAAACGTCACAATATAAACGTCAAATACACTCCCAGTATGTCGAGAGAGTAAAAAATATTGCCGGTACAAAAGCGGTCCTAAAAATATTTTTAAGCCCTCTAAAATAATCAAAATTATCCCCAGTTAAGGGTTACTTTTTTACTTAAATACCATTTTAAGTTTCATAATGTAACACAGCGAATTGAATTACAACGGTTTCGACACCAAGCTCGATAGGTTCTTTGATATTTTCATGGCTCATTTCCACCCCCATCCCTCACATGCTGGAAGGGGTTGAATTTATACACAAATATTGAAACATTGTAAAAGTAATTGACCTCAAGAATTTTTCTTCGACTCAAATATGAGTCTTAATTACACATAAAATTAAGCTCACTCCTCCCTTCCCCCTAGGGGATGTAGCTGTGTCTTATCTCCAAAGTTTTAGGTTTTGGGTCGCCAGGAACAAGGAAACATGGAAAATTACGTAGAAGTGTGTTTTAGCCCGTCCCATCCCTCTGTTAGGGGTTAACCGCAATTTAATGTGCATACTAAACGTCAAAATCAAAGACCGATTTAGAAGAATACAACCCTTCTGTTATGGATGTGGTAGAAATTATACCCTAGCAGTATCGGATGACGCAGTACAAAATTAATTGATTCACGAATGTATTTATATAATAATATCGGCCTTTTTTGGTTATTTAAAATTTTCCACTCCTCCACCCCGCCCCTAGGGGTAGTAGCAGAGTTTCACCCCGACAGTGCTGATTTACAGTTGCAAAGAACACGTGTACCAAATTTGGTCGAAATTGGTGCACTCGTTTAGATTTGTATCGGGAACGTGCACACACACATACAGGCAATTTTATTATAGAGATCAATTCTTGAGCCATGTAGGATTTAACAGTTTTGATAATTTTTATTGGTGCTACTGACATGTCTTAACACTTATTTATACTGGAAATCTGTTGAATTGTATATAATACGTAATTTTTGAAATTATAATATTGCATTACGTAACATCTGTTTCGATAGGTTTCCGCTATACATTTTAAAGTCCGCAAAACTATCCTGCAAATACATTCAACGGTCCCCAAATATATGCAGTTTTTAAATTAGTTCGTCACATACAAACCCAAAATAGTATTAACTGTGTTCGTAATCAAAGTGATTTATTAATTATATCTCGCTTTGTTATTTCTCACAAATTCCACAATCAATTGGCGCTAGTGGTATGAATAGAATCATTCAGTCTTCACAATGCCATTATTCAATAGTGAAAAATGCTTGTTTTCTGATGAGCGAACACACATTTCAAACATTCGCGTGAAACAAACGCGTGATCCTTTATGACTTTATAAAAGTAAAATACGGACATTGGCGTCAGCAATACTACCAGCATGAATCAGGAAAAATAGAACAAACTTTGGAAGCTTAATTGGATGCGAGGAAATTTTTTATAACCGATGAAATGAAGAGATACTTTTATCACCTTAATATTATCACACATGAAAAATTACATTATTACGTTTCAAAATTATTTTAGGAATTTATCAAATAGTTACACAAGGAAAAATATTCCGTCGAAAGCAAATTTAATCACTCAACTCTTGTGTTAGGTGGTATTACGTAAACTCTCTTGAGAAGCAGGGATTTAATGATGTAGAATGAGTGGTGCAATTATTCTAATGGGATAAGTAACTGATTTTTTAACTTTCTTGCATGTTCATTAAATTTTTAACTATAGACTTCTGTCAGATTCTAGGATTTTTCTTTTCCGCTAAATATCTTTTATATTTTACGCGTTTGTCCATTCGGACAAAGATACAGGCGCTTCAGGTTACGAGAAACGTTAACAATCGTGAACCCATATCAGTTCAACTGATTAGACAGTAGAACGCCGGCTAAAACTGGTTAGAAGGGGCCCCTTTCGGTAACCACATGACCGAATCTCTGACATCCGATTGGCTCCCTGCCTCACATAAAGCAGACACACAGTGTCACTTCAGTCTTGACTTAACTGCCCTAGCATAATTATGTCATAAGCTCTTTGGGACTTCAGTCCAGTATGCAATTTTTCTATTAAAACTTATATTTAAACTTCTCTATTGCATTCAAAATCTGCTCAAAGATACCAAGATCTTCAATTACCAATTTTTTCCTATTCTTCTATCCTTTATTCTTCTCATTTCGATCACTGAAGAAGTGACGCCATTAGACCCACGCCGACTCAGCCTGATGCGTACCTTAGCCGAAACTCCAAGATAATTAACATCCTTCAGTTTTAGCAAGACAAATCATTTCACATCACAATTTTTTTAATCTATTTATTGATAGTCGCATCAACTGCTAATGGTTATTAGCGACTACGGTAGGGGGAACTCGTTTAGCATTAGTTTCACAACTTGAAAACGCACACGCAACATCCATGCCCATGCCAGGATTCGAACCCGGGAACTCTGGGATGCAAGGCAGCAACGCTAGCCACTACACCATATGAGGTCGGCTCACAAATTTTAGTGACCCTATTCCCACAGATAAGTCAAATAATTAGTTTTAAATTGAATAAAGTTTTTTCTCCCACAATTAATTGATTAACATTAACTAAAACCAATGTGATATATGATTATATTCACCATTGGCTTATTCTTCTAAAGGCATCAATTTTTATTATTCATTAAAGTAGTATCACCTGCAAATTGCATTGTTTGCGAGTCATTAATGTAAACAAAACAAGGGAAAAGGTCCCAAAATAGAATTCTGTAGAATTTAACTTTATATTCCCCACCCATAACGAAAAAACATTAATTCATTTACAATCAGTAAACAACATATAATAATTCTGTGAATATCAAAACTGATACGGAACATTTAATTTTATACGTTTGTTTAGTGAATAATCGGGGAATTCTTTTTTGATAAATTAGATTGTTGATGTGTAATATATATATGTTTAGTCACTAGAAATTATTTCGTCATTATATGCAATTATAAATACACAACATTCAAAATTAAAACGTAACCTAAGATTATGAAGAAATTTTCACTTAAATTATTTAATTATATATTGCACTTGACAACAAACCTATTAAAGTATAATACTAAATAATCATACCAACATTTTTCTACTTTTTAATATTTCCTCAAGCTCGTATTGCAGGATATAATTGGGACAAAGTCTCGGAGCCATGGTTCCATGAAATATGTCTTCTTAAAAGGTGGTTCTAAATATAAAGTATACAAACTTTCGTATTAATATATATAATATAATGTTTGAATGGAATACATAGTAAGCGAAATTATCGGTTGTTAGATTCAGGTGTTATACAAGTTATAGTTAATTGAATGCAGTTTGTATGTATGAGAGTGGGGCCTTACAAGTTAAAATTAACGAGTATTAAATATGGACGCATTGGAATAAATTATAACAGCTCTTTATGAGATATTTATGCTTTATCGATTTCAATTTAGGGAAAATAATTTTTTGAGCGATTTTGAAATCGTTGTACAAAACGAAAGAGTCATGTCTTATATGACGCTACTGGAGGAGTCGTATAGACGTGTTTTCAAATTGGTTCAACTAATTCTCGTGAATTACGGATTGAAGCTTCCTTCCCACGAAATGAATATTTATTTGCAAGGGAAAAGTTGTTTCTTTATATTGAGTATTTCTTTCTGGAAGCTTCTAGAGGCGTACGGGTAAAGGTAGCGATGGGCCGGGGAAAAATGGATTAGTATTCAAGTGTTAACGTGTTTCTGTAAAGGAGAATAGTTGTGTAGCTGTTTTCGTAGCGTGTTTGTGGAAGAGAGAACGAGGCTGTTTGGTGGAGCGATTACTTACCTTGGGAGGGAACATTGCCTGCTCTGCACTTTCGACTGCATAATGATGTTTGTGTAAGTGCGATACCCTCCCTGCTCTCTGCCTACTCAGCACATCCACCAACTCATATCGATAAAACCAGCTGCAAATACTCAACATTGAACAGAAATTCTCTCTTCTGTAGTCTCCGTGTGCTGCAAGCGCTACATTTTAATTGAATAAAACCTTCACATGCTACCTTACATAATAAACGTTATGAAAATAGCTACCTCGCTCTGTGTCCGTCAAAAAAATATAACGTTAATTAGAATGCTGCCATCATTATGTAGAAATATTTTTTTTTGAAAAACGTCCAAAGTCTATTTAAAATAAAAGTAGACTTATCAAACCATTATTATATTAAAGTTATTAACACTGAACATGACTCTCTCGAATTTACTGTAGTATTTTATGTACAATAGTAGAGAAAATTTTTTATGACTTGATTCATAATTTATTGGTTTCTTTGTATTACTGCAGGTTTACAAATCCTCTCCATTATAGTTCGACGCTGCTCGTATGGCGGTAGTCTGCTAGCACCGTGCAAAGAAGCCTAACCTAACCTAACGAGACGAGTTTCTTTCCCAAAATGATTCCTAAATCGTGTGGCAATTTAAGAGCATATTTATCAGGTGAAAGTAACATATTTTGTTTCTAACCCATTGTCTATTCTTGTGATATGCCGACGTTGCATCTCGATTTTCACACGTCATTTGTGTTCTGGTGATTCTAATTGTTAAATTTATCTAAGCGCCATTTCACTAGTTTTTTCACGGGTTCCACACAAATCTGAGTACTGAACTCGCCCTATTGCTGTAAGCAATTTAGTAAGTCAACGAAAAATAATTTTATACCAGACCACATCCGCTAACGTCTTTAACAAGAATTATTCGATTGGATGGAGTGGCAGAAAGAGTGGTGGTCTTGTTTTGTGTACCTAGCAAGTTTGTTAAGTTAAAGATTCCTAGAGGCACTTAAAGGTCTCTTCAGTGGTTATGGTAGGCTATTGTTACATTTTTAGGATGTTTCGCAGTTTCTTCACAGTAAGTGAAAACGTAAAAGGTATATTATTACCAACGTGACAATCTGTAACGAGTGTACGTGGCTATCGCCATTTAATTTCATCCCTGTGTGAGAAAATTCCCAACTGGAGACACCCAGACAGAGAAAACATCAAGACGACAGCGAGGCGAGACATCGGCGACCCGAACGTGTAAGATCCATCTTTAGTCGAATTAAAGAACATTCATCCGAGCCCAGATCCTTGACCCCGGGTATTTTGAAGGACATATCTCCCTCCGCAGGCCAAGCTGGATTTTGATTGAGGCCGGGGGTCGCGTGGCCCACCATCCACCTCGTGGTGGGAGGAATGAGAGAGACGACTTGGGAAGATGGAAGTGAGAAATTGAATCAGTTGGGGATGAACATTTGAATAAGGAATAAGGAAGAAGTCTGGGGAGTGCGTCGTGGTTGAGCCACGGCACGAGAGTAATTAGAAATTGATAAAGTTGGGAAATAATCTCCGAAGAAGAAGCTTGAGAGAGAGAGTTTGGTAGTTGGACCATGGCGGCTAGTAAATAGGATCAGAGAGAGAGAAAGGGAGAGTGAGGCGACAAGAGTTGGTCACGAATGAGATAAATCTTAAATCTCAAGGCAAACCGAGACAAGACAGTAGCAGGTGGAAGTCCGTTCACCTAATTCCCTGGACTCAAAGAAAGAAGAGGATGCTGCAAGGTGGCCCCACACAACCACGTAATCCGGGCACCAGAATTCTCGGAAGGAAGACCAGGTACTGAACGTGAACAACGGAAGCAGCCAAATTACTCGTGCTGAAGGAAAAAGTCGCCGCCTCAATAACGCGGAAATACGGACAACAGATATGTGTCTGTGTCACTGTCTAAAATGCGTAACGACTATCATTCTGCTGCAAAAGTCCCCACTTATTAGATTATGTATCATGCTGAGTGAGACGTGGTAAATTCTTAATGGGCCCTAAGTTTGTACTTATTGTTTTTTTTTCAGTTCACTAAATAAATTGTTTATAATTAAATTAAAATTCAATTCCCCCAGTATTGAATTATAAAGTATTTATCTGGTGTCCTATTTTTAATAATTTTGTACTATAAACTACGGAATTAATATTTGAGTGTCTATACAATTTTGAATTTTTAAAACAAAATGTTTCCAGAATGTTTAAGGGTAAATAAACTTATTGAGTTGTGAACAAGTATATAAAAAATTTTAATCAGTTCCAAATATATTACCCTCATTGCTTGAACCCTCTGCATGGTTTTCGTAAAGCTAAAACAACAGATATTTTTTATCTATAGTATTTTTGAATTCCAGAGAGGACGCTTAGTGCGTTGAGATAGAAAAAATCGACAGACTAGCCATAGTTTCCTGGTTATATTTTCAAGAATATGGATGAAAGCGGTCTTGGTTCAAAATTAATAAGTCCTTTTATAATTTATGTAAATAATTTGGTGAAATTAGGCAATAACAAAATAAGTATAGCGGCGTTGAGGCTACGACATTAATTCTATCCCTTACGTGTCTCACCCTGCCAATTTATCGAGTATAGTATTCGTTTATCAGCCAGTATCAAAAAATGAACTTGCATTAAATTAAATGTTTCTGATCCTGTCGACTTCTATGGCTTTTAGCGTCAGGTAATTTTGTAAATATTTCAAATGTATGCTTTCGTATGGATCGCCATTTTGTACGGTCCATTTTCTATCACATTAACTTCCCTACTCTGTACAAAATACGGTCGATAGGTTCTACAGAATTCAAGCAACTACAAAATGGAACGCCGTAGACAAATCACATAATCTCATTTACATTTTACATAACGATTACCACCTCATATTTAAAATCTGCCAGATTTACGAAGCATTATTTCCCTGACAAAACTCGTATGCAGTTAATTATTAGTAAGTCATAAAAATTATGATAGAGTTTTATAACGACGACTTTCCATAACTGATTTGTGCCAGACGGTGTTACTAAAGTATGTAAATAAAGTATGGAATATGAAATGATTAAACGGAATCACCAAAGACAAAGTAACAAGAAGGGGTGCAATTTATCTACAAACTGAACATAATCTCTGTCGGTTCATCTGTAGCGCATTAGCTGTAATTACGTCTGATTGTTTAATCAAAACACTATTGATGAGGCATTACTGATTGTCCTTGAATAATTTAAATGTTCGCAAGCAATATGTCGTCGAGGACGGTATCGTGGAAATCACGAGAAATACGCATAATAGAAAAGTATTTAAACACGCTGCCATCAACCCGGTTAAATATATTTCTCTTGTATTAATTTAGGCTATGACACTTAACGACAGTATTCGTACGGCTCGAACGTGGTCCAATCAAATCTACAGACACAGATTATAAGTGTGAACATATATTTGCCGAAAGCTGATAGCGGATTGAATCAAAGGTGAGTTTCAGGAAGCTTCCGAGCAGCTTTTATTAGAACCCTTATCAACTGGTCATCGATGTGTGAGGGTTACTGCTAAATTTTATGCTCACACTTAACTCGAGTTATCAACAGACCATTGTTATTAATGTTTAGCACTAATTGATTTCTTGTACTCCACAGAAAAACGATCTTTGGAGACGCTCTTAATAAATTAATGATGTTTGAGAATCATCCTGGTTTCGGCGACTGGACAACTGATAAAGCCGACATCCCTGAATGGTTTCCTGGGAGAACTTCAACAACGCGGACCAGAGTCTCAGGACAATGGGTCGTGAGTAATATAAAAATCCTCGGCAATTCCCATGTAGAACACATATTCCTTAAAACTACACAATTATTAAACATTATAATTTTTAAATAACTCGGGAATAAACCATCCGACAAAAACTGAAGATTGTTTATGGCTCTTTAAATTAAATTTAAGCTATTGCAAAGTAATATTTACTTGTAATTTATTTTTGTTGGCAAGATTGTTTTGGTTTTAATGTTTAGTAATTTATTAAGACAGAAAAACTTTATATGTTCAGATATGAATAAATCACTTTTGTATTATAAACTGCTTACATTTAATGCAAGCTTTCGGTAATCAGTTGTTTCCTGTAATTAAATGTTTTGGCAGCCCTGCATACAGATGGCAGGGAGGTGAAATTATCTACATCAATATTATTAGTTTTTTGTCAATTTATTCGTTACATAATTTGGAGACTCAACTGTGGGGCTTCGCACGTTTTTTTGCTGTAATAAATATTGTAAATTTATTCGTCACAATATGTTAGAAGAACGTCAGATTATTTTAAATTTAATTACTTCTCTCACTACCTTTTACGTTTTTGTGATATGCATGACAATAGACGCATTTCTAACTAGACACCTACGTAAAACCCAGACCATCCGACTTAATTTTTTTATCGCTATATTACACACTTTGAAGCTGTAGAAGAAATACATAATTGTTTAAATAATAACATTTGAATCTATAAACCCCAGCACAGTCTTGGAATTCTATCCACTACATGTGGGCTCGTATAGTAAACGAAGTAATTACGTGTCATTGTCTCGTTTCGTTTATCGGGATTAAGAGACCAAACAAAACAAGAGAGACCATAAGGACGGCTCTAAAAGCTTGATGGACAGGCCATAAACCCGTTTGTTAAGACCTTTTAACAAAATGAGGGGAAATTCGGTTTCTTTATATAACACTAAATAGATGGATGGAACTGTTACTTTCGTGTTAAGACCTGTGTGTAGTGTTTACTGGAGATTAAGATCCTATATATTGGGTATAAGTCTGTTAACGTCTCTAGTACTCTGCGTTTGTTACGAAAGATACACTTATGGGAAAGGTCGTCTTGGAGTGGAACGAATAAGTTTATTAATATGGAATGTTATTAATAATTTTTATTAATTTTTAAGACCTGTCCATTATTTCATTACGTTCACAATAAAAATATATCATTATTTTATTTTCCGCTAAACCACACTTCCTCTGTATCAAATTTAGCCCATAGCACGTTGGGTACTTCACATTTGGTATACACGGGTTACTGTAAGAAACTAACAGCCCGGTTAATGTTTACAATATTTGAAAATGCTCCATAGTAAAAATAAAATAATAACGATAACATTTTTAATAAACATTTAAAAAGTGAGAAAAGACCAGAACTGTTGTAAATATTGGAAATGGCGTCGAAACATTCCTTTTGTTCAAACGACAGGGCAACGTTACTAGAAGCATTGGGAGAAATTTAGTGATCAGTAAAGCCTTGGGCTGCTTAGGAGATTCGGTAACAGGGCTCCAATTTCCTACATTATAGCTTTATCTCGACTGAAGAATCTTTCGCTATTGTCAATAATTAGTTTGAGTGAGTTTCATAATTAACAAATATTAATGATTGTTGCAGAATTTTCTTCATGATTACATTGTGGTATAGCTCTTTTGTAGAATCGAAAAGAGGACGTTCCATTAATTGCCGTTGACGATCATTGTATGGAAAAACACATTTTCTGGGTAAATATTAGGTTTTATTCACAAGTGCATAAAAAATTGAGCGTCGAAGTTATGAAGCGATTTAAGGGATAATTTTAAATTCTATTGTTATGTGCTCAATAGTACAAGTATTGGTAATAGAATGAGATTCCTGATTCACTTCCCTGCCTGAACCCCTGAAGAATAAGTGTTGAACAATGCCTTACTTTTAGAGTATGAATACTTGAATAGATCTATATGAGAATACCAAATGTTTGTCTCTATATTCAGTATTTTACTACCTTCGGACGGAAAATGTTTTAATCGTTTTAAATTTATTTTGTGTGTAATACGAGATTTGTCTTCAAAAAAATCTATCCAAATCTAATCTATTCCATTTAGATGCAAAACAAATGGTATCATCCTACGACACGATGTGAAATATGTACGGGTTGAGGTTAGATTACGGAACCACTCGAGTGCCCATTAGAGGGAAGCAGCAAGAGAAAATATGTAAGCGGGAAGGAGAGCAATAAGTCAGGACGCTGAAGTTGACAAAGCCATGGCTTGTTTTGCCGACGGCCACAGCCACCTGAAAAACGCCAGAAGTTTTTGCAACTCGAGCGGCAAATGAAGCCTCTTAGCGTTAAATTTTGCTTCGTGCAGATATGTTAACTGGGGCCTCACTAATCCTTTTGGTGCGCTTGATCTCCGCCCCTTCTGAGTAGAATGTCCCGCATAACGCACATAACGAACGACAGGCCATCACATTCGAAGGGATAACGTTTTTGTGTCTTCTGCAAAAAAATATTCTACACGTTGGCAGTTACAAAAGTGGTAACTAGACGAAATTGGGCAATTTGCTCTATTTCAAAGTTAAATTGTCAAATACTTTCAGAGAATTGCCTTAAAATTTGCTGATTCCATTGTCACATCGTACTCATTATCAGATTAATTCAATAAAATTCGAGCTTCGGTTAAAGAAACAGGAAAGAATAATTTAACGGATGTCAGCAGTTGTATATTGTGACAGAGGCTTAGAAATTTCAGGGGGGAACTGGGAAACGTTTACATATACCTTTTCATAAAATTTAATTTGTCAGAGCTCCCATACGAATAAATCGTAAAAGTGGGATAGTATTCTATAATAAAGACTTTAAAGTCATATTCCATGTGGTACTTATTACGCTGTGTTTTAAAAAATGACTCATTTGGAAGATAGAAATAGTCTTACGCTTTAAATAATTGAATATTAAACATTTTAAATTAATTTTCACAATTCTGCTTTACCAATCATATTTATTTTCCAAATATGTCAGTGAAATCCCCTACAACAATGTAACCAGGTTACATCCACATTATGTGATTAAACTACCAATTGTAACACACTTATTTTCTTACATAAATAAAAAATTGCATAATACAAGGGCCTCTCCAAAAGAAACCCACACTATTATTATTTGAATTTGTATTTTTAGCTTTACTATTTTTACAGTGCGTAGATAAATCCTTAGAAATAAAATTCCCATTTTCTACTTAATTTCCATCCCTACAACTGCATTTCACTTCCTTTGGACTAGGGCCTACATTCCCATATAGAATGGATTAACACGTTTGAGTGGCAGCGTTCACTAGTGATTCATGTTCTTCACACCTCGTTCCACGAAGGGATTCCTTCAGTTTGCCAAGGAAATGGTAATCACATGAAAACCAAGTCAGGATTATAACGTGGGTGCTTCAATGCTTTCCATCCATGTTTTCTGATGTCCGTGTTTCTCTGACTGACACGTGGCCGTGAATTGTCGGGAAGTAGAAAAATATTCCTTCATCTACAGATATGGTTAAACGCGACTCAATCGAGCTACAAGTTACTCTTAGGCGTCTTTGCATGATGCATTGATTTCCTCTTCGTCAAAATGGTGGGGCCAAGTTTCAACGCCTGTCACAATTCTTACAAGAAAGTCATCTCCATCATTCCCGTACTTTTCCAAAAGTTCACAGCAAACTGTCTTTTGTGTATCTTTGTTTTTCTGTAAACACTCTCGAAACCCACCAGGCACAAATATTTTTCAACCCCAATCGTTCATTGTTCTGCAAACACTTGCTTCTCCTACTTAAATTTGAAGTGACAATTCTTTCTCTGTGATTTGCATGTGAGTCGAAACCATGTCGATTTCTCTCTGCAATGTGGGGCATGCTGCTGCATATATTGTAGTGCTGAGAAACTGTACTGCAATCGACAGCAGCATATGCATACACCTGTTAAACCTCTAATTGGTGTAGCCCACTATATCGTTCTCAGACCACAAGAATTGTGTAACAGCACGTTGCTTTTGACTAATGTCAAGTACAGCAGCCATCTTGAAGTAAGGCTATGACAGGACCAGTCACGGGAACGTGTTGAGCACAAGTGGGAAGAATTTACCTTTCAACTCCATAAAATGCAAATATGTAAAACGAAAATAAATATTAATAACAATGGTTTGCATTGTCTTTCGACCGTCGTATTTAAAATTATACAGTCTATATGTAAACTTTTGGTCTTAATAACCGCTGTGGGACAACCAAGAGGCGAGGGTGAAAACTGGCAAGGTATTTTTTTTTGGAGCTATTATATATAGCGTGATAGCAGTCTTTTCTGCGAATTAACACACTTTTGTGTAAAAGGAGAATTTGCCCTTACTTTGAAATGGAAACCTTTGCACTGTATCGCAGGCTGAGATCTGTGTTTATAGCGAAATGTTGATGGCAGCTTCTTTGTTGTTCACCAGAAAGATGAGACAAGCATACGGGTGTTGCATTGTTTGTCTCGACGCTTTGACGACCAAACTCACTGGATCTAAAGCTTAGGGTGAATAATCCTAATTAGCTTAAACTTTTCTAAGCAACAAGGTAACGGTTTCACTACTTTTTAAGTAAGATACATATAAAACGGTTACACTTTCAGCTTTTTAAGCGGATTTATATGCATCAAATTATAAAAAACAGAGAAAGTAATGTGAGGAGTTAAACATATACGGCAAGAATAGTGACGAATACTACTTATAAAATTGATAAAAGAACAAATATTGAACGTTAGTTGTGGTATATTATGACGTGCCTCCCTTAGGAGACTTACGAAGTCTCCGTTTTTGACTTTTGATTGGTGGAAGAAAAATAAACAAGAAGTGCTTTTTGAATAAATATGAATCCTCTAATATCAATAATTACTTGGGATTAACAAATATCTACGCAAAACATTCACTTAAACGGGGTCATTGCCACCAGAAATATTTCACATTTAAATAATATTTTTAATCCTACATTTTAACCGCGTATACTAATTAATGTACAGTAAAAATTTACTTCGGCTGGTTCAACTGGTTGTTTCCGTCTACTGTACTCCCTTGATAGTTTCTTACAGGTTATTTATAATTCTGTTGTAAATACTGCTAACGTCTTAATTAGTTATAGATAAACTTTCATAAGAGAATGTATATTTCCCAGGTAAACAGATCTCGGGTTTCTACACGGGTTACAAAACACAACGTTCCGATAGCTATCTCCACCATCGTCTTCAGGTAACTTTATATTTAATCTTTTATTGTTAATCTCAAATAGCAAGACTGTAATGCCTTGAACGGTAAAAGCCCTCGACATGGTGTTTTCTATGAAAGCTAAGAATTATGGAACTACTAAATCGTATCTAATAAATATTAAAAGTAGCTGAATGAATAAAAATATACTCAATCATAAATTATACTGATAATCCACAATAGTATTATGGTGTTGTTATTTCCTCATCTCAGCGTTGAGACACCTGTACGATAATATTTCTCGATGAAATATTTACATAATTACTGAAAAGTAGTTGGAAAAATTACGAAATTTGCTACTCGTACGTTTCTAACGTTAAATAAAATCATTGTATTTGGAAATATTAAAAGTACGAGTTGACCGAGATTAGAAATTGTAAAATTATTTCCCCGTGTTCCAGAGAATCATTATTGAAGATATTGTTTGTGGGACGAATGAACTATGGAGCTTTAATGAACCTCAAGATAAAACATTTAATATAAATGACATTTTAAGATTAAAATTGTACATGTATTGCAAATTTTTAAAAATATATATACTTTATGTTTATATTTTCCATGACACAAAATGTGTAAAGTGGTGTTGTAATAATTTTGTTACTTTGTGTGAAACGGAAAGGAGGAACATCGGGATATCGTTGGTGCTGATAAAAAAATATTTGGTGATTTAATTGATGATTTGAAGTTAATATAAAAACTGCCGAGTATTGATAAATGAAAATGATAAAAATTATAACTATACGCGCAATTTAACAATATTTAATATACTGTATGTATATATATTTCTAAGCACTTTTCAATATTACTAAATGTAACGTAGTTTAGGAATAAAATTATTGTAGAGTAATCTGAATGAAATAAAAATTAAAGGATTTAAATTTAGAAACTGAAATAATTATCCACGTCAAAGTAAATTAAAATAGAAGAGAAATTATTGCTTTGTTTTTTGCCTACACCCCACTGATTTTAATTAGTCAGCAATTTATGAAAACAGAAAACATTTATGAAGAATTAAATAATTTAGAATTTTGTCAGTAGTTTTCAGCAATTTGATCCTGACAAAATACAAGAGAAATTGATTATAAATTGGTGAGTGAGGTAAGAGAATTAAAAAAATAGAAATCAGTCACAATAAATTTAAAATAATTGGAACGAAAATAAATTAGTAGTTCTCACATTACGGTTATTCCCGGTAAATAATTGTGGTTAAGAATAAATTTATAAAGTGCTTATGTTCCAATCTAGGAAATGTAGTTGTTAATGTTCAGATGATGGTTAGTTGATCATAATCAATAAAATATTATAATTAAAAATGTTAAAAATGTTATATTGATTCGCTGGTACTGTATTGAGATGAGTTAATGACTCTTTCCTATTGAGCAGAAGCAACTCAGCGTGTTTGTGTTGGAGCTGTAATGACTATAGAATTACTTAAATAATTGCGCAAGTCTGAATCCGGAGCATGTAACAGTAATGGCGATAATTACGGAGGAACAATTCGGCGTTCCTCGTCGCCGCTGCTGACAGAACAAAAGGGAGCACACGCCGTTCATTACCGCGTGTCAATCGCAACCTAAGTCCACGGAAAACAACGCAAAAAAAGCGAAGCATATTTCAGATTCATAATAGGACCGCCGATTCCCGGTCGTACTTCCACAATTTTACGCCTGCTGTAAAACTCAGAATACGACGCGGACGCAGATTCCGAAATCATCCAGAGTGACGTGCCTGGCGTTGGAGAATTCTCACTGAATTATGTATGTGTGAAATCATCACGGAGTATGTCACTACCACTACGCGCTCAAATTATTCCTCAATAAATGGGTGATGTTATTATTGTAACAAAATGCACGATGAAATATTTTCTATAATGACACAAAGTGGTTCAACCCATTGGACTCAATAATTCACAGCAAATCTAATAAAGTGAAAGAGCATTGGACAAAGATTCAACCGTGTTTGTGAATAGCTTAGTTTAGTTTGTGCGTTTGATTGGTAAATTCGAGAGATTTATTTAAAAAATGACGATAGAAGTGTTACTTCTTGAAATGAATTGAGGGGTAATATTATTTTATAATATTAAAAATTTATTATAAAATGTTTATTTATAATGAAAAACCAATTTAATCTATTTTTATCAAATTTATATATATGATTACAATTTGCTCAATTTAAAGTTATAATGCGGCAATTTTTTAATGATAGAAACTATATATATATATTTACACTTCTCATAGAGCAGAATAAATAAGACAATAATCGTACTCGGAACTGGCAGTTCCAGGAAATCGGCAAAAGGTTACAAAAAGAGGTATTTACCGTGTAGTCTCAGCTTGCCCGGACCTCCCAGCTGACGCTTCCCCGTTGCACGCCTAACTGCCGTTGTCAATTATTGTAACGATAAAACAAATCTATTCGGAATTTGGCGGCACGGAATCAATGGCAAGCTACGTGATAATGAGGCTGTTCGTCGGAGAGGGGAGAAAATGGCTGATTACTAAGAGGACAGACAATTTTGATTGGGCAATATCGAGCCCCGCCATCGACGGAAGACGAAATAAGGTTGTGAAGAAAAATTATTAAAACCCCCAGGAGAAGCGAATTTTGAACGACTGAGGAGATGAGGAGTTGAACAATTTAGGAGAGGAAGAGTTGAACATTAAGGAAGTGGAGGAGTTTATGCTTTGAATATTAAGAAAAATATGGTTTGACGATTAAGGACGTAGAGGTTATGATCGGAGGTTAAGATTGAACAGTTAAAGATTGGAAATTGTCCTGACCACGGACATTACCAACGGCAGTAAGGAGTGGTTAAGTCTGGAGAAACGAGGAAGCAGCAGCTGGAAGGTCCAGGCAAGCTGAGACGATACGGTAAATACCACTTTTGCCGATTTCCTGGAACTACCATTTCTGAGTTGGATTATTGTGTTAGTTATTCTGCTCTATGAGAAGGTCCATTTAAAACGAACCTTACTGTAGAGCTCTTCGATTCAGTTGTAAGGAATTTAATTTCTATAATTTTTGTAAATATATACAGTTTTATCATTAAAAATGTGCCGTCTTGTAAATTTAAAGACAGCAAATTGTAATATATATGTAAAACTGTTAAATATAGAGTAAATAGAATTTCATTCTAATAATATTTCATTATATAATTATAATTCCTCCCCCTTATTCATTTCACGCTATTAGAGAAACTAAGTTTACAAGGAGAGAATTCTTCGAGGAGACTAGAAAAACCTTCAAAAGGATCAGAAGCTTACGCTATTTAATTTCACAAGTTGATTGAAACAAGTTCTATAGACCAATATTAATAAAATATTTATAATTAATTGCCTGTGTTCATTATTTTATGGTTTTTCCACACCAACTATGAGTTGTGACATTTCCGATTGAAAAAACCTCCACCCAAATTTTGCGTCGTGTTTGTTGTTGTGAAGGCACACCGCTCTGTGGTCGGATTTTGCAATTCCAATGACCGGAATTTCGCGTTTTGGGTGTTTTTGAGTATACACAAACATGTAAAAGCTCAGTGAGCGTTATCAGCGCTTCAACCTAACATTACAAATTTTAGTGAAAACAATTAATGCAACAAATAGTAGCATTGAAATATATATCATCAAAATACCAACACTTTGGAAGGTCACGTTGTTAGGAAGCTCTTCCTTCTCAAGCCTCTGCTCTCAGGTGTTCTTCGCAGTGAAAGAATCAACGTGCTGTCTTACCGAAAACAATAAATGGAGGTTAGCGTTACATCTCGATGACTGAATGGTTGATCAAGTTTGAGTAAAACCTATGGTAGATTCTCTTCAGTTTCAGTAATACACTTACATCTGCAAATATTCAATGAAACCAGATAACTCCATATTTCAATAATATTATGTTGTATACTTTTTTAAATTGTAATATTTCGCAAAAAAAAATTAAAATTTATAATTTCCATTTGTATAATGTAACCAAGTAAGCAAAATTTGTCACTGTAACTTTACATCCGTTATATAAACAATTCAATTACATTTTTTATGTAACAATTTGCAGCGAGTGATTATTCCATACCGTATTATAAAATAGTTCACAGGTAATTGATGAAATATTCTCTGTACTTCATTAGTTTATAATACTTATTTGTGGATAATATTTTACTCTTTCAGACGCTTTCAGTTATATCCGGTAAAGATATTTATTAGTCTAATTCTAGGGTATGTTACAGCTGAAGAGTTACTCACAAATATGCTTGAACTTTACGTATTTTCTTTATTATAAATAAATCTTGAAAAGTAGTTCACATGCCCACAAATGGTTTATGACTATTACAGACAGGAATTTTCATAGTTTTCGACGTGGCACCACACATTTTGCTTGTTTTATTTTCCAATAGTCAAGAATTTTATTTCTAAGTTATATTTGTATAGTTATCTCTTAGTGATTGCGGCTGAACTGTGAGTGGAAGATAGAAGGGCCCTTTCCTGGCCCAGATGATTAGGGAAGGCCTTATTCTTTCCTCATTACTAACCAGACTTCTGTAGACCTAATTCAGATTTATTTTATTTGACATTTTTATTTACTTATAGTCGCATTAACTAAGTAGTCATTAGCGACTTATACAAAATTACAACAACCAATAAATTTTGATCTTTAAATTAACAGTTTTATACAATTTAACTTGATATTTATCTATTTAATGTAAAAATTTAAATATACATATTGATATATAACAGTAGATTACAATTTATGGTACAATTCAGTTTTTTGAAGAACTTTATTAATTTTTCTTTAGCATTTTTCTCTTTCACAAACTTGTTTGAATCATTTTCCTTTAAAGTTTCTTTCCTCTCATCGTCAAATTTCTCACAGTTCTTTAACAGGTGGTCAACTGAAATCACGATATTGCACTGATCACAAATCGGTAGGGGTTCTTTTGTTATAATCTAAAGATGAGTAATTTTTATAGGTCCAGTTCTTATTCTCGATAAGTTTACTTGGTCTCTTCTCTTGGCCTTTTGATCATGTTTTAAAGCGTAGAAATAGTTTGTTTTCATAATGGATCTTGCCGACTTTAAATGACCTCCATATTGTATTCACGACTGTGTTAGGTTTTCGTGAGCTTTTATCCACAATTCTTTAAATACATTTGTGATTTCTGTGGGCTGGTTTTCGGTACAAATTTGGCATTTTATTTTAAAATATTTAATATGCATCATTTCTACATAATATTGCAAGAAGCATGATACTAAAAATCTATGACTTAGTTAAATAGCCAATAAATTCACGATTCAGGCCCTGCAATCAATTTTAAATATATAATCAACAAAAGAAATTTAGCGTACGAATAATATCACAAACAATTTCTACCAAACATAGCTCATATGTTAGAATCCTATGCAGAAAACTATAGACCTATTGCTAAACATTCTCTTTATAATAGTGTGTTAAATTTGTGTGTGTATTAAATGATTTCTATAATATGTAAAATAAAATAATTCGGACTTGATGAGTAATGAAGAGTGAATGGTACATTTCCTAATCCTCTGGGCTACACAGACGCCTTTCTATGTGCTTCTCAGTAGTATACAATCAAGTTTACAAATACTGTAAGTCACAATGTGATAATATACAAAGCGGAAACCAGTAAATAATGTTTTGTTAACGAAGATGATGATAGAAAGATAAGTATGTGAGTCGGTAATTACCATTTTAATGGAAATATTCAGTTGGATCTACTCTGTCAGCGAGTTTCAGCGTCATTAAAGGCATTAGGACATTTCGTAAAACGAAAATGATTAGTTAAATGGTCAGTTTATTTAATTTAATAGACAGCTGAGTTTTGTGTCTGAATAAAATAAAAACGTACTTAAATTCAGATTTTCAATAAAATATAAGTAAAAATTTGTCAGAAAAATGTTAACAGTTTAGTATATAAAATGTAATGGATTATTATTTTTATTTTGTTTAGAAAAGGTTATAAAAATATGTAATCATAATTTAAATTTTAAGTGTAAATAGTATAACAACTATTGTCCTTTGGCGATAACCATGGATTTAAGAAATTTTTGTAACGTACTATGACGAAAATGTAGTTGAAGGTCGCAAATAACCATCGGGTTAAACCTAAATATAATAAAACAAATGTTCAGAAATATGGGCTACGTAACTCTAAGCCACATCCTTTACATACATGAAGTTGCCATTAAAACAACTCCGATAGTAAAAAGAACTTAATGGGTTCTGCATGAAAAGTTCTTTCATTCTGTGGTAATCCGATCCTGTTGATTCAGCCAAACAGAAAGGCAGCAACCACTCCATTTATTGGGCTTTTAGAAGCAGGTCTATGGAAATAGTGAATAGAAAATACACAACAGAAAATTGATGTCAACACAATATCTTCCTGACAGCAGATATCCTTCAAGGTAGCCTCCTAAGGTTTTGTTCTCGGAAAATGGATATCCTTAAATATGAAATTCGTGGTGCATTAAGAGCAAAACTTTGCAGTATCAAGCGAAGGAGACTCAAGTTACAAGGCATTTTATTTATTTCCTTTAGCGTGCACGCCCCGTCATTCCTTAAACCTCTGAACGATTGCTCTAAATTCATTCGTGCTACGTGCAGAAATATCATTAAATCAGGATGAACTTCGAGGATGGAAATGTGTTAGATATTTAATCGAATTTACGTTCAATGCTGAGTGCCCTGACATAGCCCGGAGAAAAAATTAATAAGACATAACTCTATGGTAAATATTTCATTCAATAGGCATCGGGACCATCATGCACTCTCATGCCGATATGGTCAGATAACTTCAACGTAACGTAGATGAGAAGAGACTGTTCATAAACCCAGCCAACAATTCTTTTGACATCTTAAAAACTCCCGGTACCTTGAGGAAGCCAAATATTTTACCCATACCTTAACGGATTAAAGAACACTATCGGTACTTGAATAGAGACAAAGTATTTCTGGTGCCAAAAAAGTTACCCAAATCAAAAATACTCCGATTGTTTTAAAGAAGAGAAACTACCTGGAATAAAAAATACCACCGATAATTTTGTGGTGTTGAAACACACTTCTGTAAAAGTATATATATATATATATATCCATGGCTCTACAAGCCATTGAGGGCCTGGGCTTACCGTGTTGACTGCGGGCTGTCATCCTGCAGGACACATTCTGAATTTGGAGTGACACGTGGTCAGCGTATCGATCTCTGTAAAAGTATAACGAAGTCAAAAATATTCACTGTACCGTAACTCACTCGCGGAACATCAAAAATATTCGCGGTCACTTATTGGGATGATAGATATGACTGGCGATTTAAGCTACATTCAAGAATGCTTCCAGTAACGTTAAGGAGACAAAACTAATCCCGGTACATTGATGATACACGTTTTACCTTAAAGTCACGAAGTATACTCCTGTCATCTTAAATCGAAAATACTCTCGGTATTTAAAGGGAGCCTATAATAATTCTGTGACCTTAATTGAGTCAAAAATATTCCTGATTGTTTATGGGAGTCAAGAAGAATCAGTCTTTGTAACGAATGAGTGTCCAAATTACCAGCCGCATCATTAACGTAGTAAAATTAATTTGTACGTGAAACACACAAACATGCACTGACAAACATATTTTTATATACATATTATATAAGCAGCAAACACTGATCGACAATGAAATTAAATAATGTTCCGATGTAAAATAATACTAGAGTCATTATTAGACAAAGTTAACATTAAATTATTTATATCTATACTCTTTATAAGTATTTTCAATCAAATTTTTAATACTTAGTTTTCGATTAGAAAATTAAAGCCTGTTAATTTAAATATATTAAATCGATTAACGTCTGGTATTAAATAACAAATTAAATAATTTCCGACCAATTTTTACTGACAGTTCATTTATTTGAACGACGTTTCGGCGCATATTCGCGCTTTCTTCAGGTTTATAATCAAATTATTGTTAAAATTCAATTATCAAAAACTACAAAATTGTTGCAATCGTTAATTTCTTTGTACTAAAATGAGGGCCGAGTTTTTACAAACTGTTGACTAGATAAGTTCTTTGTGCTGCCTCGGACCTCACTTTGGTACAAAGCAATTAACGATTGCAACAATTTTGTAGTTTTTGATAATTGAATTTTAACAATAATTTGATTATAAACCTGAAAATGGCGCGAATATGCGCCGCAACGTCGTTTAAATAAAAATAAAAACTGTCTGTAAAAATCGGCCGGATATTATTTAATTTGTAATTCAAATATATACAGGGTGTCCCATCTGAAACGGCCAAATATCTTTGAATGGGGGCAGGTAACGAAAAGAAGTTCAAGACTGAAGTTTTAGTGTTTTGAGGGGGACATTCGATGCATTAATTATTTTGAGCTTTAAAGCTCACTGTTGCAAGCTGCAAGTACAAAGTCCTTTTTTTAAAATGGGAAACTCATTTTTCACACTTATGAAACTTTTTCGTTTTGATGAGTTAATTTCAGATACTCCATCATTCATGTCATTACCACTAATTTTACTCGAAAATTGCCACTAAAACGAAGGATGACGTAGGTGATTAGGGTACCGCTATCGGCTAGATAAATTCTCCTGAAACGAGTAAAATAGACAATTTCACTGTTTAAATGCTTCGTGTCGTGATACTAACTCCGTTCTAGTTGAATTGGTAATGATTATAATGGACGAATCCTCGAAGTAGTCGGAAAATTTTATGTTCATTTACATTTGATAATTCCTGTTGGTGAACAGACCTACGGGACAATAGCCCCAAGGATGTTTGAATTGAGTTGTGCCTGGAAATCAACATTGAACATATCCTGTAAACGCTGATCAACTTCCACACATGTTGGCTGGCGCTATCGTTTTTTTTTACTTATGCGCAAGGAAGGGATCTGAAGCAGACTTTATCTCCACGTTTTACATCCTGGGTCACGCTCAAAAGTCTGAATCTTCAATTTGACCGCAGAACTGGTTTTTGTGGCATATTTGGAGTTCTCAGTGACTATTTTCTGTCTTATTTTGCCTGTGGACTATCTCTCTACATGGTTCAACAATAATCGGTCAGCATATTAGGATTCAAGTTACATTTTTTTTGGAAAATCGAAAGATGAAAAATAAGTGTAAAATTGTCAACGATCTTATAACATCTTATAAAAGTACACTTCCTTCACTCGCACATAGATTTCTAGGCGCAGTGAGCGATGATCACGGGAAACACTTTCACCAGCAGATTTCAGCTATGGAAAGACATATCGAAATCGTGGACCTACTTTGGAAGATAAAAGGAAACAAGTAAGAAATCGCCATCTACTAGATCCCGGCTCACGCGTGCATCTTGGGAAACGAGCTTTTCACCAAAAGTGCTAAGCTGGAGGTCTCTTTGCAACTAAACCACTCGGATATTCCTATCTACTCAATAAAAAACATACCAGAATAAACGTAAAAGAGCAAAAAATGTAGGAATCCCCTATAAAGAAATGGAGTCCTACAAAGTGATACCTTATCCAGATAACATCTCGAGAAGACAGGGGGTAGTTGTTGCAAGACTCATATCGTTCCACTGCCACATTACGCATTCATTTCTTTTTTCAAGGTCTCCTCAGCATTTCCGCTACGAACGTAACACCACCCTGACGGTGCTGCACATTCTCTCTGTGACTGCCCAGTTCAGAAGGTTCACGCCTGCCAACCACTCCAGAAGTGAACCGTGTTCTTCTTCAGTGGCGTTTCACAGTCTTCTGAAATTCATTGAAGGAATTACTATCCTAGGATCAATTTAAAAAGTATCATTATGCCTGTTTAAATGATTTTTCACTGGCCTTCAATGTTGTTCACAATATATACTATATAATTTTTGTTTTCTATTGTAATAATTTTTTGTAGTCGTCAAAAAGTATTTTGTTGACGCGACTTTAACCTCAATAAAAAAATGAGGTTTCAAGGAAGATGGAATCATAATATGGTAGCCGATTATTGTTGTACCATTAAGAGGGATGTTTCAGAGGCGAAATAAATCAGAAAATCGTCACTTCATACTTTCAAGTTCAGTCAGAATGTTTTAAAATTCTGTATATATCATCTTTAAATGTTTGATACTTGGAATTCCTGTCTGTCGGAATCCTTGCATGGTAAAGGAAAATTCGATTTCATATTTTAATTACGGAGAAAATTTAATATCTTAACTACATATTTAACTTCGTAAGACAAAAAATATTTTTGATCTGTCTCATTTCAGAGCACGGTTTTCGTATATTATTATTAGTTTGTTTGTAATGGAAAGAAAGTTTATCTAATGTTTTTATTTATATCACAGTCTTGTTTCTTTATGTTAGGACGTAATATTTGGTGAGCAAGTTCCTGTTTAAAAAGTACACATATTGTGTGGTAACTGTAGTACCTCAAAACAACTTCTATCAATTTTAAAAAGAAAAATAAGTGTAGGAATAGATTATTTTTTGTTGGAGATGGCTTCTTTTGAGACGCCGGACCGACGCCGCGTTTGCTTTGGCCAGGTGCTGGGGATATTGAGTCACGTTTCCGACTAGCACGAAACAGGAATATAGATTGCGGCTGGGATTATTACGTGTTTAGAATTAGACGCAGAGCTGTGCACATACGTGTTGAGATCTCTCGTCTTCCTACAACACCCCGAACTGTCCGGCCACACAGCTCCAACATCACAGAACACTCGTTTTATGTGAGCGGAATAAATGCGGAGTCGCGTCGCGTATAACGCACTTTCCTTAGGGTAAACCATTGGATCAAACAAATTAACATCAGCACACACATTTTCATTCCGTTGAAAATATGGATAATCAACTCAGTAAGAGGAAAAACTCCATTGTGGCTAATAATCGTAGCAACGTTGGGCAAATACAAATTTAATAAAATTTTAAGGTAACCAATGTCACGGATTACTAGGCTATCGGAGATTTTCCCCCGTTGATATCTCCATATCCTTAATTTCTACACAACCTAACTGTAGGTTCACGGCAACCTTTTTGATGTACTTGTTTGTGTCGTACTCATTTAAATTATTGTTTCAGAAATAACCAAATATTCTCGGCGATTTGGATTTACTCTGGGTAGATCCAGATAAAAGTTCATCGAATTGATTTGTTGTATTCGGTACATGACATTGAGTGAAACTTCAATTCGTTGAATTATATTTTCCGTGGAGCGTTTCTTTCTGCAACCGTAAAAGTACTGCTGTTAGCTGAACCAGCGTTTCTAAAATATTCCGAAGTCAAGGTTTAGCGATAATTGTGTACTAAATTATCTTGAGATTCGCTATCATCACCTCGCAAAATATCTTAAGAAACTTCAAAATATCATCACCAATCTACGTTCGTAATTGTTACCGTCGTCCCCATGCCATAGTAAACATTTATAAAAACACACTGTAAAGAAATGTTAGAGGTACTTGAAACGTGAAAGGCAGGCAATATTGTTGCTCAAACACTGCTACGAGGAGTGGCGTGAAAGGTAAAAAGGACCCGGATGGTATAAATTACTTTACTTCCGTAAAGGGAAAGGAAGTCGTATTCTAAAAGGGTACCTTGGAGGATTTGATTCCTGCAAATACAAAAAATTTTAGGTCCGTCAGACCCAGGAGCCACCCTCACAGGTTAATAATTCTTTTCCCTATTCAATATTACTGATATCAAGATTTCTTAATGTTCCAAGGAACTTGGTACCGGATTATTTTGCTCCATTAACATTGCTTTATTTGAAACGTACCATTAAATAAATTGTGGTTATGATTTTCTTTGATCACTCCTTCACTTATATAAAGTAGTTCATTTAACTTCATTGGTCCTACCGAGAACCTTGCGGTTAAAACTGAAAACTTTTTATGGTGTAAAATATATTAGGAATTTAATCACTCAATTATACGCAATAATTACATATTTTATGTCACTTGGGTCAAACTTTTATTGCACAAACAGTTCTCGGACTTCTAACCCAGTGGAATTTACATAGAGCGACGTTTCGATGACTGGCTCTGTCATCATCTTCTATGTCGCTCTACGTCAATTCCAATCGGTTAGAAGCCCGAGAATTGTTTGTATAAACAATTCACAGAGGAAACCTTCAAGCTTTAAAACTTTTATTGGTTGTTAAAAAAGCTATAAACTGTCATTCTTACATCGAAAAACAATCTACATATAATCACAAAAATCGAACTTTTGAATACTTTACGTTCTTATTTTATGAAAACTTGAACAAAGCGTGTTTATTGCACGGAACTTCAGTTATATGTCCAGATTTTAAACTATAACTGTTGCCAAATCTAACGTTTCTCATTATTAAATTTATTAAATTACCATATCATAATACTTTTTTGGTGATTGTGTATCGTATTAGCGTGTATATCAATCTTTAAAAAAGACTCCAAGGTTCGATGTCTATATTTATAAGTAATGTCAAGTTACCATTTGAGTCACGGTTTATTATATTTCTTCCAAAATATTGGCCTTTTAAGGGTTGTTCTTTTACAGCTTTTCAGCATTTATTTCACGTTTTGAGGTTAAACTACGGATTGATAACACGACATTGGTCGGTTTGCCACTATTTTTAAAATTGTAGATTTTAGTTTCTATATTTGTAATATTCTAAAGTTCATTGAATTTAAAAATAATAAAACAGGCACAAATCTTGAAATTGGCATCGTTTTTAGAGCAACGTATTTGTCGCGTGTTTGATGCGGACTCGATATTAGATCATCATTAGCATCTATTTGCAGAAGTAAGCGACAGTAGCGGCGCGATGAAAAACGTGGCAAGTTCTTTAAAGGGAAACGTCAAATTTGTGTTATCATTGCATCACATTTCCTTTTGCGAGCCTCTAAAGGAAATGTTTGGTTGTCCACTACATAAACTGGCCGACATGTTCACAGAACTTTGAAGTCACAGCGTTGAGATAAATCAGTAGGACTACCATTTTAAACAAATTCCCGTCGAGATATTAGGCAGAACCTGAACGTGGAAAAGCTGTGCGACCGACAACAAGTTCGAAATTAATGGTTTATTCAACAAACTCCGTATATTGATAGATGCTATGAATGAGCAATGAAGTAATATTGGGGATCTGATTGATCAGGGGGTATTATGTGTAGTTATAATGTTAACTGACCCTTGAACTTTCATTAAATGCACTCTCTCCAAATGTATAAATAGTTTGTTGAAAGTAAACAAAAGGACACTTTGCAAGCAGGAATTACGTAATTAATTATTGCAGATTATCTGCAATTTAACGAGTGTTTCGATAAAATGGATTTAACATTAATTTTACTACCGATCACAAATATTCCGTACATTTGTTAAAAATTTGTCACATCAGAATACTTAATCACGGTGAACTTCTCTTTTATGCCTAAAATAATTCTTATCTAGTGTATTAAATTCAATTAAGACAACTTTCATAATTCAAAGTGATCACGATTCCTTAACATCGCGTAAAATACAGTTGCATCACAACGTGAGTCAAATTCAAAACTGAAACACTATTCGACAAACTTTACGTTCATACTATCATGGCAATACTCAAGTCAAATTAGTTCATTACAATAATTTATTTACAATATCCAATAGTAATTTAAACACATTTTGTTTATAAAATAAAATGTAAATCACACCACAATTTAAGTTTACAAACCACCTTTAAATAAAATTACATACGTCATTAATTATACATCTTTAATACCTCATAACATTTGCATTAATAAGCTCAAACAATTTGCGTAGTGAATACCAATGTTGCCTATTTCATTCCTTTTATTAACAAAAAATTGAATATTTTCATATATGTATCCTCTTAAACCTCGAATTCTCCCTAATGCAATATCACATATTTCTTCATGACCCCGAAGTTTTAAGATGTTCAGACCAGGCTGTATTTATTTTAGAATATATTTTCATGTTGCTTTTATGATGATAGATTATTTTCTTAATATTCATAGCAGTCATTCCAATACAATTATTATTACAATTTTTGCATCTGATTCTATATACACAATCTCTAATATCCAAATTTTTATTTTATCCTTTACGCTATCTAATCAATTATATATTTTATTGGCTGGTTTTAATGCCAATCGACTAAGATTACTCCATTACTATCACAAAAAAACAGTCGCTATCATTTTCCCAGCCGAGAAACAGCTTTTACTTTTTTATGGTGCCAATACCCCCTTTGCGATTCTCAGTATATTCACTGTATATTTGTTTGAGGGGTATAATGATACATCAAGTTTCATCTACAGTAAATTAATTGATAACAATACTCTGAAATTTTGCAATTAAACGGCGCCAAAAGATGCTGGGAGTGTTTATTCGAAACGTTTTTGAATTAACGTGAGCGAACTGGGCACCCAATGCGCGGTCAGCCTTGTTGATAACCTCTGATATCTGTCTGATTTTAATTAGACGGTTGTCTAGCGCTATTTGGCGAATTTCAGCGACATAATCGCCAGTGATTTCAGTTTCGGACGTCCTGAACGCTAATCGCTTAAATTCAGCTGCCCAAAATTGCAGCGTGGTAAATGATGTTGCAGAGTCCTACAAAATGTTTAAAAGCATTAACATCGACTTTCTTACGTGAATTTTATTATAACGCCCACCAACCACTATCTTTCTTTGTACTGTAGATCTTGGTGGATTATCTCCAGATAGAGAAATACAGAAATTGGAAAGCGGCTGAGCCGAGTGGATGAGATCTGATGGTCTCGCAGCTGGTGCTTCAATAGCCCCATTGACCTCTTGGTGACCCGGAGACAAGTCTGGCACAATTGTAAGCTACTCGGATCTCACCAAACTAGAGACCCGTACCAAATGTCTGGATCGATGAAAGAAGCGTTGGGCGGTTGACACACGAGGGAGATGGACCGCAAGACTCATTCCACGCCTGACTGCATGGGTAGACAGGGACTTTGGAGAAATGTCTTATTATGCAACGCAGTTTCTGACTGGCCACGGACACTTTCAAGCGTACCATTATAGATTGAGTTAGACGCACCGACGTAATTGCATTTACAGTGAAGAGATAGCCAACGCCAACCACATTTCATTTCCGTGCGATCACACAACAAATTTGGAAGAAATACCGACAGTGACTTTTTTGTAGGGGGAGAGGGGTTAACAGGCTACATGAGGGTGATCCTGACACAGGCAACTCCCCTTAAATAGCATAGGAAGGGAATTGTAAAAGGGGGGATGCGGAAGGTAGAGCAAGGTAGCCAAGGGTTGACTAGAGCCCCCGGGCTGTGGGTTAGGGATCCTACCCGGTGTTTCACCTAAGAAAATCTGCATCAGGTAGGTCGGGCATTCCGTTGGCGGGAGACGAGTTTGCTGTTAGAGAAAATGCTTATGTTTTAAAAATACTTGATTCAGATAGCCTTATGTATTATTGTCGTGCTTTGGGAAAAGATTGTAGTCATGAAAGCAAGGAATAACCACTCGATTCAGTGATTATTAACCTGTTCCATATGAGCGACGGTGGTGTAAGCAATTATTTTAATAGCTTTGTAGTATTGAAGAAAAGAAGTCTTTCTTCAGGTAAGGAAACTAAAATACTCAGCATTATTTCAAAAGCTGTTCCAGGGTTGTTTCTTTTTGGGGGTTAACAGGCTACATGAGGATGATCCTGAAACAGGCAACTCCCCTTTAATAGCATAGGAAGGTAATTGAAAAGGGGAGATGCGGAATTTATTTTCGTGGTCTAAGTCTATCAATCCCACAATATGACTGCGCTTATCAATAACAGAATTTTCTATAGAATCCATGTAATGAGGAATAACGAGCACGTCTAACATTATTGATTTTGATATTTATTATTTGTTTCATATTTATTAACATAAATTGTTAGAAAAAATAAATGAAACAGTGCTATTTTTTATACAAAATAATCTAGGTTTATAATTTCTTGAAATATCATTTAAAGCAATTATTTTCTAACATGATTTCAGATCACAAAGGAGTTTAATTCTTCAATAATGTGAAATTTTCAATTTCAAAATTGTCTCCATTTATAATTTTGGACTTGACAGACTGAGTCATCATCGTGCATTCTTTACATTTATGTCTGCGAAGGAATCGATCACTCACAAACAGCACTAAATTTATTCAGGTGAGTTTCGAAGGACAGACAGGTTGGTATTTCAATTCAAGGATATAGAATGGAATATGACGGAATGAAAGTAACATACATTTGTTCTGGAAAATCAGGACGAACCAAATATGTCGTATTTTAGTTTATGTTATATGATTAAAACGAGACTAATTTCTTTCTTTGTAGCTCTGATATTAACATAAATATTGCTGAACGCAAAAATATATTGTGAAATATATCATTTCAGATTTAGACTAGTATGTATTAGTTAAATTTTAATTTGGAACGGAGGGAACAAGAGTCTTATTTACAATACACAATATGTTGGATTTGAACACTTTTCAAATGACAACACAATCCATCACAAGGTTTTGCATACGCACAGGCATTTTGCCAGTTGATTACGAAGTATCCATAATTGGTTTTGTCGCATTAATGTCGCTCTTGTCCTCCGCCAGTAGTATCAGCACAACCACTGGTTTTAATCACATTAGCGATTATTAATTAGAATAGTATTACTTTCGCTTCAATGTTCTACTAATTTCTTACTCACTAAATCGTCCCCTCCTAAATGTTTTCGATGGTAATTAAATAATTTTGCATTGATAAGAAATGCAATTCTTCTTGTCAAAATATTATCTGGAAGCAGCACTCTAGAATCAATAACAGTTATATGAGAAATTGGTAAAACATGATTTTTCTAAGGAAACAAACAAATTAAGTTTTTAATGGTTAATTATGCAACAGGAATTGTTAAAATTGAGAGATATTTAAAATTATTTTCACGATACGTTGAGTTTTGAATCATAATTGGATACCAGTGTTAATTTATTTGAAGAAAATCTGTTCCTCGCTTAAGGAATTGTTTTCCATTTCTGCACAAATTCTAAAATAATGATATGTATTTTCGAATGACAGAACACGGATATACAGTAATTTTTAGTTTAGTATGGAAGTAACTCTTCATGTATTGGCATAAAAATAGCATCATCTTACAAAGACAGTTTCTCATTTAAATAGTGCGTAAATAGCGTCTCTATGTGATCGTATTATCTTTAGAGTTGCAGGAAATAATTTTACACGAGGGATTATTTTACGAATAAAATAATTGACGCATGAAGCGTTCTCTACATTGTGCGGAATAATACGTGATATATGGAAAAAGTTATGGAAATTATTCTAATTAAATCATTTTATTTTTTTGTTTTATTTATAATTGACTTAAATTTTTTTTTATTTCCAACAAGAAGATAATTTAGAGTACTAACATTTAAGTGTTGGTATGATCATGTCTACCGCTTTGTAGACGCTAACTACTAAACTTATAGTCGTGATGCATAAACAAATTGCGAATAAAATAATTATCCTTTTTTTACTCAAACGTATACATTACATTTTCATTTTTTGAGAAATCATGACTCCTACCAACACTCGACATTTAGCAGTTCTCAAGGAGGAAACGCGAAATCTGGCATTTCCTCAAAATAATGGCTTGAGCTTACTTTAAACTCGAATGCGAAATTGTCAGTCCTTGTGTTTCTGTTTGAGTTCACAAGACTGACGTCTGGCGCAAATTCAAAGTCGCTCTTGACGTTTACTTCATAACTTGCCTTAAAGCACGTCCGGTTTGATGGAGTGGATTTCATTAGCACAACGAAGGAGCTGCAACTTATGACGACTATAGATTTACAAATAGGCCATCGTCCCACCTCGACATCACCTGCGCCCCGTGAACACTTCTTACACGTCTCTTTATAAAATTCTCAGAAACTAACTTCCATGTTGTGCTCGACCTCGAACTACATTTTTACTCGATTTATAGACTCGGGTGCATCGGGTCAACAGTCGAATATAATCTTACTATGGTACGCCGTATCGAGAGGTAAGTTAAATAAATCAAACAATTTTATAACGTCTACAGCCCTTTCATGCTTCCTCGACGGTCAGAGCGACTGGTAAAAGAACAGACGTTAAGAACATTAGACCCATCAGTCTTACTTGAGTAATAAGATTATGGAGGAGCCTTTATTAGCAGCCTACGTCCTATCCGAACTCGATAGAAAATGATGGCTTTTTAATGATCAGCATGGTTTTCTGGAAGGGTTCTCAGGAGAAGAAGTAGATAGTGGGGGTAGAATAGACTTCGCCAAAGCCTATGATGTAGTACCTTATGATATCCTCTTGGACACATTAAATAAAAGAGGTATAGATTAAAAGAGTGGTACTTTGGCTAGGAAAATTGTTAAGCGACAGATCAATCGGTGAACAATTTTCGGATACAGGCTTTGTTACATCGGGAGTTCTTCAAGGCTCTGTAATGGGACCATTACTGTTGTTAATATTTATCAACGATTTACCAAAATATTTTAAATGGTCACGAACGAGCAAGACAAGTTAGTATTACAAGTACAGCATGATAAAGTCAATAGCTCGGTTCAGGAAAATAAAATGGAAATAAAAGCAGCATAATGTCGTTTTCAAAACTTACGTTGATAAATGAAACAGAAGATGTAATTGGTAGGGAACAAATTTCAAGGGTAACGACCCGCAAATAACTGGGGATATATTTCAACAATAGACTTGAGAGGGAGGAACGGATGTGTTTCACGACTCGGAAAGCTTGGAGTTCCTTACATTTCATAATGAGGAACTTAAAATAGGGAAGTTCAAAATGAAAGGAAGTTGTATATTTAACCTTGGAGTAATTTTGAAATACAGGGCGATTTGTCGGGATCCCTATAGAAAAAGCCAAATAGATTTATTAGAGAAAGTTTTGAAAAGGGCTGCTAATTTTGTGCGAGTAGGGCCGGTTCATAGGAACGAAAAGGTAGAACAACTAGATTGGGAATTACTGTCACAAAGAAGGGAGAAAGCAAGACTGCATTTGCTATTGAAACCTTATACGAGGGAAAAACCATGGATTGGAATTAGCTCCAAAATGCAAAAGCGCAGATTTCAATATAAAGTAAAATGTAGAAAACAAATAACAGATGTTGGCAAAATTTCATTGCTAAATAGGACCAACAACCACCACTCGAATAATTTACCTATGGGAGTGTTTGAGGGAAATCCCCTTCAGGAAAATACATTTAGGATAAATCTCAGAAAACGTGTGAAGTGAAGTGATTATCCTCAATAATATATATCCTCCCTAATCAGCTTAGCCATTCCATCCTTGGACTTCCTCTTCTGTTATTACCCCACAAACTTCCCTACAATGCTAATTTTACAAGACCCTCAAGGCCTATTAATCTATCCCTTCTCTTGGTCAACGTCTTCCCTATATTTCGCCCTTCCCCTAGTCTTCTTAGAACTTCCTAGTCACATTTAAATGTTAAATCCAAAGTGAAGTATTAGGTTAATATATTTCTAGTAGTGTTTGTTTTCTCTTCCTTCTTTCAGGACAATGGTTAATTTTTAGATTAGTAATATTAAGCATACCAGTAAATTTAATTAGTTATCTGCCACTGGGCTTACGTCGAATTGTAGACTAAGACACAAAAACTAAAATCTAGCAGGCCGGATGACCATTAGCAGATTCAAACCCGCGAAATTTCCACGGTTTCAATTCTCAAGGTGTTTACTATCCTAAACGTAGAGTTATGGTTACAACAAAAGATCAACCTCATAGCATATCCTGCAAATTTTTCGGTATTTAGGAATTACGGAATAATTAAAAATTATTTATTGTGTTGGAGTGCCAATTTTATTTTCGGGGCCAGCCTGTCAATTATACCCAATACTGCGAGTTCGATGATTAGAGCTTCCTGGATCGTTGTGCGCAAAACTTAAACGATAGACAGAAGCGGTGTAAAAATGAATGTATTGGTCTTAAAATTTGAAACACTTTCAACTCCGTGATAAGCGTATTGTGAAGTTAGAGAAATAAACCAGTTCCGATCTCATGCAGCCGAGTTAGAAAGTGTTATTTTTGTCGGAACTGTTACAATTATACAGCGAACGAGGGAAAGTTTGAGGCAGGAAGTTTGTTTCAGCGAACAAACACGGAATTTGCCTGAATGGGAATGATACGAGGATTCCAGGGCATTCTAGAGGAAGGACTTAACACGATATTTTCAATCCCTCTCCACAATTCTCTGCCAAATAAACTGCTGCCAATACTTTCAATAATTTCATAGCATCATTTTGCTTCGTAGCAGAGAAGGAACATTTTATTCTTATTTGTTCTGACAATTGCGTTGCTTTGGATTCAAGCGATAAAATATTGTTATCAAAAGTAGGTCATAAATTATGAACGTCATTTGCACATTGTCTGCAACTGATCCGGTTTCACGCTAACGGTCGATTAATCTGGTTATAATCGAATTGTTTGGCACTGTTACATCGGAATATTTCAAACGAAATACAATAAATGCATATGAACGGCTGGCAAAATAATGTTCAACAATGTATACTCTTTATCTCGGGAGAGATAAGTTTTACTAAGGTATAAACGACATGTGACCATTAAATATTTCAATAGCTCCTATATTTTTGTGGATATCTTGTGCGAGTCATATGTAATTAATAAGGACAGGCAAGAGAAAGAGAGAGAAAAAAATTGGTGGCTTGCCTGAAGTTCACAAATGGCAGAAATCATGTTGGGTTTCGGATTTTTGAATTTTCGCAGGCACCACCCCCTTCATCAGAGAGTTAGGGGAACGTTTCGAGTGACGGCCAGCCTGCTATCTGTGAACTTCAGGCAAGCCACCAATTTTCTCTCTCTCTCTCTCTTGTCTGTCCTTATTAATTGTTTAATTATCCTGAATAAGTCATTTTCTAACTTATATATATATAATATTAAGACCTTTTATTCTATAGCTCAGTTTTGAAGGTTGCTGTTAATTCTTAATTATGAAGTAAGATGGGAAACCTTCGACGGAGACGAGGCTCAAACCCTGATCCCCTTTATGTTCCATATAACACTAGTCTACTTTACAGTAATAACTTCATAATATTTGGCCAGAGGCAGAGTGCTACCAGTATATGAAATTTCCCCAGGCGGATACAGCCGTGTTTCTGAGTTAACTGTGAAAGAGTAAATGGAAGTTGGGCGTAATGTAAACTAACGTCTCCTTACAAGATCAAATAAACTCAATTTTATGATACAGCAGTAGTCACGATTTACATTAATTTATCGTCGGATAATGTGGTTTTTTAATACTTCAATTTAAGAAGAAACATATGTTAGTCATCTAAATGTTCAAAGCAGTTTTGCGTTGAATTGTAGCAGACGGAAAGGTAAGAAATGAGTCGATGTTGACGATTGGTAACAACTTTATTAGTATGAATGAAATAATTTTACGATAAGTTCTTTCAGACAGTTTTTATTTTTTAATTAAACGACGTTTCGGCGCATATTCGTACCTTCTTCACGGTTTTTGACAATCTGTGGAATACATATTTACATGCAGTTACTGTTGAATTTAAACGTAGCCAAAAGATAGATGGAAATTGAGTAGACTAACAACTTACCAGATTATTGTTCAATCCAATCAATTGTTACAATTTATCATAGTATAAAACAACCATTTTTCATATTAATTCCATGTATGTGGAATTAATTCCTGAATTATTTTGCCTTTTATACGAGTCAAAAAAATACAATTAAGAATGGTTTAAACATATTTATCTGTAGTTGAGGTGTTTGAATATATGAGGAAAGGATGTGTAAAAGGTTCACAATTGTAGTCAACTTTGAATTTATGTTTAACTAGCTATGCCCGCGACTTCGTTCGCGCGTAAATAGCTCTTTTTATTTTGGATTATAAACGAAACAACAGTTACGGAAATTTGATAAAGTTGAATTAATTGAATATATATAAAAAGTACGGTATTATTTATTTATGTTCGCTTCTGGACAAATCTTATAACTCGCAGTTGGTTTTTAACAGGTTTCGGATTCAACTCTATACACTCTTCCAGGAAAACAGAAACTTCAATTATTATTGATTTTATATGTTTTAAAATGAGCAACTACTAGATATTAAAATTTACATGACACGACTAATATAACTAATTTACGTATTCATCGTACCGAACCGACGATACACAGACGTTTATTATTTCTCAGAGAATTAGTCTCTGCCAACAATAGATTCATTAAGGCGTGAATGCTGCTGCAACAATAAATTGAGTGAGAATACTTGCCCCCTCTCTCTCTTATGCTTCAAAAATGACGCTTATAATAACGCACAAGTGGTACGAATGTTTTAGGAACGACTAATGGGACGTATAATTTCACAGGCAGTTTTCTCGCCGCCTTTCGTGTGGCAATTCAATGAACTTATAAATATTTACATTATTATCTTCTGAACTCTGCAAGATATCGAAATGAAACATACACGAAAATTTAAGTTAAAATTCCTGTTTCAATACCTGAAATTTTCTTTGAAATCCGTTAAGCTGTTTGGGAGCATAAACAGATCGAGAGAATTGGCAACCCGCATCCCATTTTTGAAGATGTACGTATTCCAACACCAGTAGAATTAATATTTATATTATATTAATATCTTCTGCAATATATCCAAATGAAATATGCAACATATTTAAGTTAAATCTTCTGATTTCAAACCCTCAAAATTTCATTGTAATCCGTTGAGCCGTTTCGGAGCTTATTCGAGATAAACATACAGACCGACAGTCAGAAAGACACTTCAATTTTATTTGTTGGTATAGTTTTGTAGAAAACATATTTTTATTTTAATAAATGAGAGAATAATAAACGATTGGTGTTGATTGTGTAAAGCAATCTGCTATTTTGGTGTTTACCCTGCGTCAGGGGTGACCTACTTTAAGCAACTGCACTTTTCTTCTCATTATTACATTTGGACCATCTAACGACCTTACAAACACTACGATTTTATTTTCAAAAATTATTCTATATTTAATTTTATAATTGTCTTTTTTTACAAATGCGAAACGAAGAATTGTCCTCTTGTCGGGTCATACTAATAATTGAAACGCATACAAGCGTTGATTATATATTAATAATTAGGCGGCCGAAAGACGAGAAGTCATGGGAGTAAATTTGGAGCAGGCACTTACGAATTGGCATTGTTCCTGACTTTTCACTCACACAGTTGCGCACAACCTGATTAGTCAATTTGTGATCTGCTTTGAGTGAGCACTTGCTGCTTTGGTGGAAGAGCCGTCGCTTTGTCTTTAGCCATCGCAATTACCGGCCTTGTCATCATCATGATCAGGGCACTTCACCATCACCAGCTTTCAGCTGCGTCAAAGGCGACCCATGAACGTATCTGCCCTACTTTAAGCAACTGCACTTTCCTTCTCATTATTACATTTGGGTGTCGTCCATTTTGCACATGGTGTCACGAATATTCTTTTTACGAGACGAGTCAATGAGTAGTTTATATTTTCTAAGAAATTAAGATTCACACAGGAAGATAAATTAAATTCAGTTTAATTCTATTAATATTCATGCAATGAATGATTGGTCTGGATAGTAATTATTTGTCGCTTAGGCATTATTTGAGGAAAATAAACAATATTCACTATAAAGTACTTTAAACGCCTATAACATTTGTCAGGTATGATATCTTCTAAGATATTTGACTACTTAAAAATTAATTGTAATAATAACAAAATCAATGTATAAAGAAAATAATACATGAAACTTGAAGACTTAAAAATCCCCATTTCAAGAATGAATTAGTCAAATATTGACCACTATTATATATTTAAGACAGAGTTCTCGGGATTCGGGATTCCAGTCGGGTGAAAACAAAGGTGCGCCATGATGGTCACTCATCAGCTTCAAGCAAAGTGACCACCTTCTAAACATTTGATTAGCGTCTATTTGAGTGAAATATTTCTAAATACAGTTAGCCATTTACAGACAATATGAAACAAATTAAGCCAAGTTAAATATACGTAGTTTCATCCACCAATTTGTGGACATTTTCAAATACAACCATTGGATGAGTGGGAAACTGCTGAACGGCCAAAGACAGGAAATCAAAAATCTCATTTTCCCCGAACGAGTAGTAGATTTTACTAATTGCATCAGCGTCACTTTGAACATTATATGTGTTAGTATTTTTGATTCTAATATTGATCGTTTGCGAAATGAGTAATAGTTATTTTCAAAGTCAAGTGTACTGACTAAGAAATATTGAAGTCTAGTAACTAACTAGTTGAAAGATGGAACCTCTAAGGTTATAGATACCAACTCATTATCTCCCTCACATCTGCCAATACACTTCCTAAATCACACAAACCTAAAGTTCCACTGAGACATAATGTTTTTTCCATCAACAGCCCCTTACATAAGCTAGCAGGCTTCTTACAATATTTACTGTCTAATGCTCTGACAGTTCTATTAACAATTTATTCAATTTTATTGAATTAATTAAAAATTAAGTAACCTTACTAAACATATAAGTACTTGCCTGTATGTGGTACCTTTATTCACATTGAACTGAATATGAGGGGTTTTAATGTTTTCAAATAAATTATATAAAAATGAAAAATCCATTTACTTAACATTCATTAGATTACAATAGAATAATAAGTGAATACATTTTAATTTCCAGAGTAGGCCACTAAATACTTGCACATTATTTACAAACATGAAATATCTTATAAACATGAGATCTATTCTAGGGTTTGTCTTAGCGGGTCCTCTCATAGAGACAGAAATACATTTACAAACCCTACGCGGAATTGGCAGCACGAGGAAATCGGCAAAAGGTTCCACACAGATCAATTACCGTTTTCAGCTTAACCTGGAACTCGCAGCTCGGGACAGAGATGACGTACCAGTACCAGCGCTCTACCTAACCAAACTTCCTTGTTGAACAGCGAGCACCTTCCTCTTTTAGTTTTCTTCTTTGCCGCCACGGACAAGAGCAAAAATTCCGCCCATTATCCATATGTTCATAGTCAGTTGCAATTTCCAATCTCTCACTTTCTAACCTCTTACTGTATTATAGAATATTGCTTAATACTTAATAACCTGAACTCCTAATGCTTAGGGTTCACTCCTTCAGCCTTAATCTTTAATGTTTACTGCTTAATATTGAATGTCCTAAATCCTCAATGTCCGAAAATCAATTTTTTCTCGGCTTTAATACCTTCTTCCCACTCCATTATTTCATTTACTTCGGTACGGGAACCCGATCTTCTCGAATTAAAATTATACCTTCCGTCTTTTGGAGGAGCTATTCACCCTACTCCACAGAAGTTTTGGGGAAAACACCATGTCTTGCCTGATTCCACATTTCCCGGAATCTCGATGACTTTGAAAGCTCTATCCGCACCAATTTTTCTAAGTTTTTAACCCTGTCTGTAACCCTCTTCAACTTCTGTCAAGCCATAATGTACACTAAATTAAAATTATAGTCAATTATTTAGTACAGTATGGTCTCGAATCTACTCCTGCATTGTTATAATTTAGAAAACTTCCAATTATTTGTCTTGTGGTGATTCATGACCCTTACATTCATCGGGTAAAGCAAAAATAATTTAGTTTTTGCTATTTGCGTACACAGGATGGAAAACGAGAATGGTTTGGTGAGGCCGAGTGGGCGGGAAACGTCGCCGTTTACAACATTATTTATTGCCTGGGGTGCATTGTATTCGACACTTGGTCCCAGGAGCTGTCCTGAGAAGGTCGGAATGGGAGACCAGTGGCTGAACAGGCGTCAAAGTTAATTTCGGCCTGCGTAAAAGTTAATTTCGGCATGTTCAAGAAAGAAGATTCATTTGTAGTACGGAAAACAAAAAGATAACATTTGATGGAGATTTAAGCTGAAGAAGAGGCGCTAGAGGAGACGTGTTCAGCAAAGAAACATCCAGCACGGCAAACCAGGAACGACGTCACCAGGCCCTTGTTAACATCTGGTAACGGCATTTTTACCCGGCTTTTCCACTTAAACCATTCTCGTTTGATTCGCGATTTTTAAATTTCAACTATATCGTTCGTCACCCGCGTTCCCGGGAGCAGCCATTTAGAAGCTGCGTAGATTCTTTTTTTTGCTTTACCGACTGAGCCAATTTGATATTCGTAAATTTATATTTTTTTCACTAATATTTAATTTGAGTTATATTTCTTTTGGAAATTTTATAATGTAATATCATAATTAAATGGATTATATTCAAATTAAATATACCTTTTATTATTATTTAACAATTCCTTGTTATAATAATATTTTTGTTGGTGTAAGCAAAGACCGAACACCACAGTCTTGTTACGTCAAGAATTGTAAAGATCATTTGAAACCTGATGAAACCCATTTTGTGGTCTACATAAAATTATTTATGTACTGCAATTCTATTTACATTGGGAAAACTAAGTGGACTTTAATAACCAGCATCAAGGAAAACAAGGCTAGTAGAAATGCATTCCGTTTTAACTTAACGTGTTCATTTACGTTATCATGACTAATTGAATTAATTCCAGTATCCTTCACGTTGAACTGAATGTTTACTCCAGACTAATCTCACGAATGATCAATATTAGAATCAACAATAATATGTTCAAAGTAGCACTCATGCACGAAGAAGAATATATGATTATGTTGTTGGTTTTTTTGAGACCTTTGTACATATATATTAAGATCTTTGACTTCTAATCATTGGGCTTTGCTTATAATGGCTGTTTTCAACTCATCAAGATTAAATGTAATTGCGCTTGAGAAGTTTTACTAATAGGTAAAGGAAACGTACCTTTAATTTTCATTTAATAAAATGTAAATGGGTAACAGTATTCAGAAACAATGACTTCATCCCTCTGTAATCACTAGAAATCGAAGAAAGCTTCAATTGCAGTGCCTTACATTATTTAAATGTACAAACATTTTCAAATAAAATAAATTTAACAAGAACAAATGGTATTTTATTTATTATATATATTTATTATTTGAATTATTGCTGTGCATTGTTCGTTCAAAGCCCATGATGAGCCAACACGCCACATAAAAACGAATTTTATTGTATTCCTCCAATGTTATTACCAATAATTAATTCCAGCGCGCCTGCTGGGATTTGGTAGATTTACATTTTTTCCGTAGCGGCTTATACTACTTTATGATTCGTTGCCGTTGTAGACAATCATTAATTCATATTAGCTTATTAGCACCGGGACTCAAATAAAATGTACACTTGACCTGTCATAACAACTAGAATAAAATATTTAATTTTTGGAAATTTGTTATGACATTATAAAGCCACGTTTGAACGTTTATATTTCAACCTAATACAACAATATTTGTAGAAAAGAGAGAAGTGACTGGTTTTGACTGGCACTTTACATATTTTTGATCAATTAATATAAATGATATTACTTAGAAATGACAATCAATTTCATGTAACCGCATAACAACACTGGCAAAGCAATTTAATTATAATGTTATACTAATTAAATAGCTTTATAGCATATAAACTTCACAATCAAATGAAACAATGAACATTTACATTAATTAAAGTTATTAACAGTTTATTTCAAATTACATAAATACTACAGTAATTCACCGTGGAAACTCATTTGAATTTGCAAAATATAAACCCTAATAAACAGTATTACATTTACAATTTCCCCATTTTAGTTACATAGTTGCCTATTCTTTATAGGTTTCTTAAACAATTTTATTCGCCGTTATTTATAACAAAGAGGACTCATTGAAAATTCTGATATGAAAAGGTAATCATTATTGTATTTGTATTTGCTAATAATCTACAAGTTGGCGCAAGCCCGGTGGCAGATACATAATTAAATATACATAATTATAAACTAAAGAAAGATAAACATGTTCTGTGGATGCCCTGAAAGAGAAAAGAGAAACACTTCACTTCACTTTAGTTTTTTATATTCGGAAACACTTTTATATTAAAAAATATCCACTTCACTTCACACGTTTTTTCAGATTTGACCTAAATTTATTTTCTTGAAGAGGATTTCCTCCAAACACCCCCACAGGTAAATTATTCCAGTCGTTGATAGTCCTATTTAGGAATGAGAATTTGCCAACATCTGTTTTTTGTTTTCTATATTTCACTTTGAATTGGTGATCCCATCTACCTATATAACTGGGCTTTTGCATTTTGTAGCTAATTCCAATCCATGGTTTTTGCCCCGTATAAGCTTTGAATAGCAAATGGAGTATTGCTTTCTCCCTCCTTTCTGACAATACCTCCCAACCTAGCTGTTTTACTTTTTCCTTCCTATGACCTGGCCCTACTTGCACAAAATTTGCAGCCCTTTTCTGAACTTTCTCTAATGATTCTATTTGATTAATTCTATAAGGATCCCAACAAGCCGCCCCATATTCCAAAATTGGTCTAACTAGAGATAAGTATGCCACTTCCTTTGTTTTTGAACTTCCCTTTTTTAAGTTCCTCATAATGAAATGTAAGGAATTCCACGCTTTTCGGGCCGTGAAATTCACTTGTTCCTCCCACCCAAGTCTGTTGTTGAAATATATCCCCAGATATTTGCAGCTCGTTACCCTTGGAATTAGTTCCCCACCTATTCTATATTCTGTCTCATTTAACAACGTGCGTTTAGTAAACGAGATTGAGCTGCTTTTCTTTCCATTAATTTTCATTTTATTTTCCAGAGCCCAGCTATTAACTTTATCTAGATCTTCTTGTAATAATAAAGTGTCTTCCTCGTTTGTTATCTTTCTGTATATGATACAGTCGTCAGCGAAAAGCCTTACCCCTGACTTCAAGTAATTCGGTAAGTCATTAATGAATATTAAAAACAGTAAGGGGCCGATTACAGAGCCTTGGGGAACTCCCGATGTTACAGCGCCTGAATCCGAAAATTGTTCCCCGATTTTGACTTTTTGCGATCTGTCGCTTAAGAATTTTTGTACCCATAGTAACACTCTTTTATCTATACCTGTTTTATTTAATTTATCCAATAGGATATCATGAGGTACTACATCAAATGCCTTAGCGAAGTCTATGATAACCCCATCTTTTCTACCCCCATTATCTACTTCATCTGCTAACTCCTGAAATAGACTTATCATTTGACTTTCGCACGAGTACCCTTCCCGAAACCCATGCTGACCATTAAAAAACCACCCTTTTCTATCGAGTTCAGATCTAACGTAGGCTGCTAATAAGTGCTCCATAATATTACACACTACTGAAGTAAGACTGATGGGTCTATAGTTTATGACGTCTGTTCTTTTACCAGATTTATAAATTGGTATAATAATAGCTGTTTTCCAATCCGCCGGAAGAGCCGAATTATTAATTGATACGTTGAAAATTCTTTGTAAGTAAGGAATTATTGCCTCCCCTCCAAGTTTTAATAATTCTGTGGATATATCATCTGGACCCCGTGACTTGTTGTTTTTTAATTTACGTAATTTTTGTCCAATTGCTTTCGCCTTGATCTCAAAAAGTACCGCACTTCCATCATTTTCCTTTAATTTAAATTTGTTAGCACTAACGTTAAATACTGAAATAAAGTATGAATTTAGTAGATGTTACCTTGTAGTTGTTATTCTCCAAGACCACCACTGAATCATTGTTTTGCTTCCGCTTGCAAACGAATTTGTAAAGTTTCCCCCAGTTGTTCTGATGGCTACCGCTTATTATTTTGCATAAGAACTTCTCTTGCGCCCTTTTCTTTTCTATTTCTAATAATTTTAATAAACCTTTGAAGTTTTGGGAATTTGCAGTATTTACTTTTCTACGGGCATACGCGTGCCTTACGCGCCTTTTTTACTGTTTTATATATCTGGTGTAGTATTCTGGATCGTTATTTATTTTTAATATTTTCTGTGGAACGAACCTATTCCTAGCTTCCTTTATTATGTATTTGAAATTATTCCAAATGATATCTATATTTTCCCCACTACACATGAATTTAGATAATTGTTCCCATAGAAATGCTTGTAGTTCTGATGCGTCGGTTTTGTGATATTGCCAAATTTTTCGTATTTCCCTACCCGAGACTTTTACCCTTGAGCATTTTATTTCTAAAAGTACGGTTTTGTGGTCACTCATACCTGGAAGAATTTCACAAGCCATTGTCCCAAACTAAGCTATTCACAAGCTTTTGTTTTTCTGAGTTCCCTACTTCACCATCGCATTAACCTTATTAATTAGTAAATTTAGATCTCCTGCCACAACGACTTTCCCGGAAGATCCAGCCTGCAGTGTTTTTTCCTGGAGTTTCCTTAGAATGGTATAATTATCCCCAGGTGGTCTGTAGCATGCTATTAGCTCGATTTTTTCATCTTTTTCTGATTCTATTTCTAGGGACATTAATTCGTCTTCTACATCTGACCAAAGTAGTAAACTAGTTAATTTTAATTTTGTTAATACGAATATATCCCCTCCCCTAGACCCTCTATCCCTCCTAAAAATTTTGTATTGGCATCTACATATTTCGTTATCATTTATTTCTTTTTGCAACCACGACTCAGTACCGATTACAACATCCGGATTATAAATTTCAACCAAATTCCAAAATTCTTCGAGTTTATTTACTACGCTGCGACAATTTACCTGTAGAAAGCGTAGGAAACCCTCTTCCTCGTATCCTCGCTCTGACTCTGCATCTCTGTTCGACCGTCGTCATTCTTCTCCCAGGCCGTTCTTCGTCGCAGCTGTCGTCGATGTCGTGATGTCCTCCGCCGCCGCCGCCGCCATCCGCGATGCCGTGTTGATTTCCGACGTCTGCGGTGTCGTGTTGTTTACCTCTGCTGTAGGTCCTCTCGAACCCGCCGTTACCACTCTCGAGAAAAGAGCGTCCAGTTCTGATGCACCTCTTCTGTTTAGGTGGAGACCATCACGAGCAAAGTTTCTGTCTCTTAACCACAAATTTGCGTCAACATAGCAAACTCCTAGTTTTTGTGCCACTAACTGGATAGAGTCATTTAGAGCACCTACTCTGCGCCAGTGCACATCTCTCCTCCGAAGCACTCCACTAATAACGACATTTGCCGTCGGATACTGCTTCTTCACTGTCTTAACTAAGTTCTCCATTTCTCCCGTAAAATTATAAAAGACCTCAAGCCGATGTTATTAAAAGTAATCAATCTGAATTTAGCTTTGTGCATTTTTTGAAAGAGCGTCAAGTGTAAGTTTCCGTGAACTATTATCTGTGGAAATTATACCAGAAGTCATTAAATGTGGAGAATGCAGTAATAATTTTAATTGGTAACAATTCTAACAGCAAACCGTCCTCAACTTCGTTTCCTTTACGGTAACTGACATAATACGTTGTTTCATTTACTCTCCAGAATTATAATTAAGAATATTTATTCATTCGATTATATTTCGTATGGTTTTCGACCTTGGTTTTAAGGAACACACTAGTGCGCTCAATATCTTTTCCCACGACAACGTCATAACTTATTAATTCAAATCTGGTTGGGTCAGTCGATAGACAAGTACTTTTTAATAAATTTTGTTTACTTTTTTCTGTTAAAACCATACAATAATATTCAAAACGGACGTCAAGCAACTTAAGTATAAACGTTAAACGGATCGCAGTGAAAATTTAATTTTCATCTGTTAAAAATATGTGACGGAGGATTTAAACAGATTTACTGTTACATATTTCTGTGATTAAAATAATTGCTGAAAATAACAGATGTTAAACTGATAGATAAGATTATTATACTATTAAATACTATACCCACTAATGGACTAATAAGTAAATTAACTATGTGAAGAAGTATGACTGATATTCCAATGAACAAGAGTTATTAATACAAAGATAAAATGCTGTTTCTCTTAGATCCAATTTCACAATGCAATGATTAATAATATAAATTAATAACCTTGATTCATAAACAATTTATACTATTTCTTATAAAATTATCCAATTAACGTCGTTTATTCCTCCAGTGGGAACTCTTCACGTATAATTTTTTATATACAATCCTTTCTTTAATTAATATTTTGACATGAGTCAAATTCAAAATGAATAGAATGATTTTGGTATGGAAAAGTAAATAGGAAAATTTTTTAATAAATAGTTTTCTGGCTCAAGGCCATTTATTTTAATAATTCATAGAAATATCAGTGAAATATTATCAGCCATTTTGTGAATGATTCCCCTTTAATGACGCGAAAAACACTAACTTTGTCATATGTTTATATAGATTAGAAGAATTATTTCTTGCCATTGGCAAATATTGTAAAACAACACGTCAATCTAGTATTCATATATTACTTGATACGGTTATGAATTATGAGCACAAATTCAGCGTACACACTGCTATTGTACATATTCCCATGGAAATGTCATTGTTATTTATGCGCATGCAACGGAATCTGTCTCAGTTCAGGTGATAATTTACGATGGCGATCGTTGGCTGACAGCCGAAGTCATTGTATTCCGGAAATGTATGCAAACATGGGCGAACTTGGCAAAACTTGATAGTTCTTAAATAAAAGTTGCGGGTTCTTGTCGGGATACTTCAGCCAAATTGAATAAAATTTTTAAAATGAGCTATCAAAGATTACAAAAAGTGTAGTCAAGTAGAAAAAATAGATAAACCGGTTGATTTTAATTTTAGTGTTGCCTAACGTAGTGGAAGAAACAAATTTCACATTTTTAAATATGGACAATAATTAAAACACTCTGTATCATATTGGTGACCTTAAAAGGGTCAAAGTTATAATATATAGGCTGTAAGAATGATCACAGATTAAACTGTAGTTTTTACTGCATTTTATACATTTAGGGGAAGAAGAAAAATGACTTCATAAAAGTATAAAAAATTAGTCTGTTTTATTCTTTACTTAATAGATTATCAATATAACTTAAAAGACCGAATTTACATTTTTTATGAATTTCTAAAAATAAACTTACTAATATTTAGTGCAATAAAATTTAAGTTATAAAAAATCTTAACATCTTTTGTGTTTTATTTCTTATGCTTATAGCATACGTTAAAAATCAGTTTTTATTTTAGCAAAACAAATGTTTTTGCAACTGCACAGTCTTTGTTAACCTTTCTTCCCTTTTGTCCGTTTCTTTTCTTTATTAACGTTTTTTTAGGTACAGAATCCTGTAACTATTCTCATAAGTTGAGTCTGCCAGTATTTTCCTTTTTTCTTGAGGAACACATTACATTTTGCCTTGAAAAGTAGTATCACTATACGCCCCGCACTCAATTTTTAGTTTGTTTTTCACCGAGCCTTAATAAAAGCAGATTTAAACCTTATACGTATCTTAAATGCAGTTTATGAATATATACCATTAAAGAGTTTAAAGTGAGGACTGTTGTAAATTACAATGCTGCAAAACCTATAAAGTAACGGATATAAGACGTCAAAACAAGAGTTCATTCACAAGCTGCCATCAGAACTTCGTCAAGTCGGCTGCCAGGATTTCTTCCTTGAACAGTTACAATGTTACACCCCTATTTACTATCCTCTAGCACTACCCAGAAAAAAAATTGGGCATCCCGTTCTATCTCCTACCCTGTTCCGCACCGACTTCTCCTAATGACTCCCTAGTATGTCAGTCATAATTATTCACGTACTTATATTTATGTAAAAATAATTTTTTTCGTTAACAGGCTACATGACGGCTATCCTGAAACAGGCAACTCCCACTCAATAACATAAGAAGGGAACTGAAAAGAGGGGGATGTGGAAGGGAGAGCAAGGTAGCCAAGAGTTGACTATGGCCACGGGTTATAGTTTAAGGGTCCTATCCAGTGTTTCACCTAAAAGAAATGAATGGAAAACCCAGAGAACCTGCATCAGGTACGTCGGGCTTTTAGATACTATTCCCACACCCTTCCAAATGTCGAGTTTGCTGTGGGGTTGAAGCATTCCTTTTTCCTCGTCTGCACCAGTTTTAGGTGGCAGTTGGTCGTCCTATCCAATGGGATCGGCGGTCAACTCTTAACATATGCCCAAGGTCTTCGTCCCCAATACATACACCTCCTAAAATAGGTGAATGGGTATCGGTATGTGAGAACCTTGAAAAAAAACGAGAAAGGGTACGAGACATTCCAAAGGTAAGCCCCGCAGTCTCTCTGGGGAGAAATACCTGCGAGAGAAAACTCCCACAGGAATCTCTCTCCCCATTTTTACAAATAAAAATAAATTACTCATCCTGATATACATAATTTTGATAATATCCGAAAGGTCGTTCTTTGAAATAATAACGTTATAGCTTACTAGCAGTGTGCCCGACGTTGCCCACGTATTTAATTACATTAGCCCGGGAAAGAGGAATGCATTCCTTACTAATCTCTTGATCAACACGTGATTTAACTGGAAGCCAATGAACAAGGAAAGAAAGTTCCAGTATATTCAAATGATTATATTTTTGCTTAAATTTTTGGCTTTGTTTTCTATATATATATAAATAATTTATGCAAAAGTCGTTCAGTTATTAATCCGTGAATATTAACGTTGGTCAACAATACAAAGTCATAAATTTGGCGATAAAGAAGAAATTAATTTCGGTTTGACAGCGTGATGTGTCGTCACAGATTGACAAAGTTGAACTGTATATATTGCTGTAACTAAGAATTGAAATTTCATTCTTTATGTGTCATGATAATTATCTTTGAACAAGCAAAAGAACTTTTCGCCGGTTAGATGTCACGCATTCAAGCCACTCTGATGAATAACATAACCTCTAGCCTCTTTAATTAGTTTTAAAAAAAACTGATAACTTATTCCGGCGGTCTGGCTATTGACAACAATTAGATTTTGTGCTTATTATGTCCCTTTGACATTTCCAATTGCATAATATTTCAGCATAAGATTAATTAATGAATTATCATCACTGATTAAGAGAAATTTTTAAAAAACAGTAACAAACTTCGCCAACACTGCAATAGAAAAAATTATTTTCTGTTGGATGAGAAGAAACCATTCGTTTTATTCTTTAACTCTACAGAATATAATACATAGTTTCTGTCAGTAAATGTTTCTAAAACTGTGGCTCTCTAATTAATAGAGAATATTAGTTTATAAACCGACAGACCCTCAGGTTATTGTCCTTTGGGGTTTCTTATAGGAATTTTGAAAGCAGCCTACACTGTCGTAAAAATGTAGGAAAAGTAAAAATAAATAACTCGGTGTAAATTTATCTTAATACTCATACTTCTCAGTTTTTAATATTAATTTAGATACAGTTATTGTATTTTTATGGCCTTTATTCGCCTCATATTATCTATTACTCAGAGTTATTTTGTTGTTTCAGGCAGGATTTTAATTGCTATCTCTAACAGATTTTCAGTTATGCAAATGTTTTTATTAAATTGCGGGATTGGTGAGAAATTTGAAGGAAGAATCCCACTAAGATTGTGGATAATACCTGTTCGTGCTGCCACACACGTGCATGGGCTTATATAGAAGCGTCGATACACGGTTTTACCTAACTCGGTTCAGCTCTTAAGCACGTCGCACCCATAATATAATTTTCCATTATATTGGATCTTTTATTTTCAGCTACTACCTATATTTAAAAAAAATGCAACTTTGTTAATAGGAATAATAATAAAACTGTAAAATATAGCAAACTGTTCAGACCCCAAAAAAGAAACACAGTTCATTAAGTCGCCCCGCGGTATTATCTGTATGTTAGGATTTTGGACAGGAAAATATTTTATTTATTTGACAAATGATTATTCTACGGACTTGATATTATGTCAGCACTAAACAGCGATTAAAATAACTGAAAAATAAATTACTTGGAAAAAGTTTTAAAATTCCATTGTATTTGACAGACAATTGAATTTTGTAAGGAATACAATATTCCTCACAGCTATTTATGCATAAAATAAGAATTGAATCAAATAGAAAATTTTCATGTTTCCGAAAGTCATTTTATTAGCATTCGACAAAATATTTTTTCATGGGCGAGGAATGAGCCATTTTTTGTACAGAAAAGATGGTGACATCCTAAAATACAAAATGATTGGTAAATCCATGGTATAAGAGAACGTGGGCTTTCCCGGTGTATATTATTCATGAACAATTCTCGGGTTGGAAACGTTGTGTACAAATTTTATACTTACCCGGTTGAAAACCCGAGAATTGTTCATAAATCCATGGTACATTTCAAAAATATTTTATAGGTATACTTATAAACATTATGCAACAATTGATACAGTGTGTGAAAGACAAACTCAAAAAGTGTCTTTTGAACGTGGTACCGGCAAATAGCTATGAATAGCAGCCAGAACAGGCGCCACCGACAGTAATTTTAAAAAGTACTACAATTGTAAAAATGGCTAAGAACAACGTATTTGATAGGGAAAGTCACATAGTATTTTACAATCTAAGTGTCTCCCTTCGTTAAACAAAACAAATTTATTCAGCAGTCCAAGTTTGCTCATACCCGACCCAGTACACATAAAGTGACGGTAAGAACGTCTGCTACGAGGTGGTGAGGCAAGTCTCCAAGGTTTTGTGGTACAAGTGAAATATATACAGTATATTTGATGTAACACCAAAAGAAAAAAATATCAAGGCGGCAAGTAGGGTGACCGCGATGGTCACTGGAGAAGCACCATGGCAGCAGCCGCATCGCGGCCAACCGACCAACATGCCAACTTCTCATTCACAAGATTGATTTCGTTATTGACAAGGACCACAATTAATGGTAGAAACGTCTATCTTATGTTAAAAGACTGTTTTAAAATTTTGTGTAAATGTTGGATATTCAGGTCGTTAATTCATTTGAGCTTCTCATTCAGATCACATTTATGAAAATGTGGAGGAACAGTACTTTTTTTAAATATGAAATCCACACATACAGATTTAAGTTACTGCATGAACCACTATTTCATCATTTTCAACAACGGCGGTTAGTGGCGTCCCTGTTGATAGTTTCTCGAAGTAACTTAACGGATACACGTTCAAAAAATCTTTGCGAGTTTGTCTTTCACTTACTGTGTCAGTCGTTCAGTTATGTTTTGACATTTACGTACATTGAGCTTTTCAATATTTCATGCAATTAATAATTTGTACGCTATAGATTTGTTATTATTTCTGTCATGTATCATAAAATTAATTACAAATTATTTTTTTAAAATACATATTAATCCGTAAATTCATTAATAGAATAGGAGTGGCTGGTATTTTGTGGTTTGTTTTTAATTGTAATATTTTTTAACAGTTCAATTTATATTTATTATAACTAGTAATAGCATTAAATGGAATCGTTTTATCTTTGCTTGTTTCTGTTTCTTGCCGTAAAATTATAAACATCTTGTATGTGAACTAATTACTGTCATTTAGCACAAATTTTAATAATTTTTTCATATAAAATCCTTTGAATAAATATTCTTGGGACGTCTGATCCACAAAATTTAAGAACTTTTTGTTTGAAGGCAAAAAGTTTTCTTGCTCACTGAATACTAACTTAGTAAGTTGTACCAAGTCGAAAATAAGTTTCAATTTCGTTCCTTAAACAGATTGTTAACCTTTCAACAGGACATGTTTTTCTTATATACATAGTGACACGCGAATTCAGTTGAAATATTGAATTTCATTTAGAGCTTTGTCAGGTAGCGTGTGAAAGTCGGTGCCAAATCGAAGCCTGACAGCTCAATCCACGATTTGTCTTTGTCAGATTGTAAGGGGGAGCACTGTATAAATAAATGGCTTGGGAAGCAAACGGGTTTGCCTCAAAAGACTTGCCTTCCTAATACTTTATGTATTGCTCAAGTTCAACCCGTCTAAAAAATTCTCTTTGATTTCAGGAATTGTCTGTGAAAATCAAATTTTAAGGGGAGAGATATAAATTACAATAATTATCAACAAAAAACAAGGTAATTTCTCGTCATGTACCCACCTACTACAAAATATGATGATTCTTGAGAATTACTGAAATACTGTCTTGGTGTCCAGCGTTGCCAGGAAATTCATTAATATTCATCCCCTACTTTATTTAATTGAACAGTAATCTCTTTGTCAGCACGTCATTAAACCATCAGCGGCAGCGTCACATTTTTTTAAAATTTACCTTTTAACGCCTACATGACATGTGACGGAATGTTAGTTTAATCATAACCAGCGCTATGACTAACAATATCTTTATCGAGTCAAAAATGTACTGGCACCTTAAATAAAGACACAAGAACTTAAATTAATTCTCTGATAACTTAAGGCATGAAAAAGTACTCACAATACGCTTAGAGAGTCAAGTATTTTCCCCGTGCCTTGAGAGACTTAAAAATTCTGGTGGTGCCTTAAGAGAGTAAAAAACATCCCCGGTTCAATAATAGAGTCATGAATACTCCCACCAATCTTTGCTGTTTTCGCGGTCTTTTTCTATAAGAGACATTGACCCCTTCCTCCCCACCTCCGCCCCGGTGTTGAACTACTACAGGTGTTGCATGTTGAATTTCAGAATTGAACACAGCGACTTCCATTACCCCGGACTCGACACGATGCTCGATTATTTTCAGGCACCACACCACTGTGGATGCTCCCATATAATGGCGAATGAGGTTTCAATTATAAGGAAACAATATCGGGAAAACACTATCAATCTCACTAACCGTGAATAAAATTTATTCGCCGCAAACGTTGGCCATTTATCATTATTTTAAATTTTAGTTCCACCCCCCCCCCCCCGGGTTGGTGGAGTGCCTCAACACGACAGTGCTTGTTTCCGGGGCACAAGAAACAGGTCTTCAAAATTTGCTCGAAATTTCTCAACGCGTTTAGGTGTATTAAAAGACAAAAATTCACAGAAACAGTCAATTATGTTTATAAAGAGAAGATACTTTAATCGCCTTTTCGGTTTGATATATTCTATACACATCAATTATCTACACTACGACTTGTAAAACTTATTTTATATTTATTAACTAATCATAAATTTTAAACTTTTAAATAAATTATAGCATTATCTACTCTTCATATGTATACAATCTATTAATCTCACTCTCTCTCCTGTTGCAAGGTCTGTATATCTCGCCAGACATCTGGTGAAAGAGGAAAATAGTTATTCGAAGAGTTCGTGCGAATCGCGTGACACATGTTGAGCAGTTTTTTAAACTGGGTGTTACGTTTTTTGGCATGTAATAAAGGGGAAGGATGAAACTTAAATCTTCGTAGAGCAGAATCCTTCACTAGGTTAAGCATTACAACTCACCAAAATGTCATCTCAATGCGATGAATGTTATAGAAAACAAATGTGACAAACCTACAAGCAGACGTACACATTTTTCAGGTAAATGGATTATAAATTTTTTAATATTTTATTTTATCGTTAATTTATATGAAAATTTGTCAATTATTTCGAAACCTTAGTAGATTTTGACAATAAAAGCAGTTGCGTATACCTGTTACTACGTATATTACGATAATGTATATATTTATATTACATGATTGCGCAGCAGGGTTTTAATGTACAATTTTGCTATAGTTTTATAGGCCAGGAAATGGTCACGCCACTACACCACAATATAACAAGTAGAGGAAATAATTCTTAATTGCATGTACTCGAAGTTTCTTAATTTAAACATTTCAATTATCTTTGGATATGTCGACTACTTCTTTTTTCATGTTCATTGTAATTGAATTGTTTCTATATTTGTATATTGCTTCAAGAACCTTTCTCTTTTGTCTGTTATTGTTTCTGTGAAATATTATATTACATTAATATAATTTTGATATTATTTGCATTTATATGATGAATAGAATTCTATTTTTAGTTTTCTTTTTCCAAACTGTGCAGTAAGGAAACGTGTCTGACAAAAATGCCAAGAGGGAAAATTGTTTGTATTGATTCGCTCTATTCTCCAATAAATATTTGTGTACATACTTCTGTTAACCCTGTAGTTGCCATTACATCTCCATAAATATGTTCCTTTATATTTACTGTAGCCAAATGCAGCAAGCAAAATCAAAATTATAAAATAATTATGGAGACGATTTGGTTTTTGTATAAATTTGCAACTGAAGTAATACTGTTGAGGAAGTTACCAAAGCATTTTCAGCCAATTTTTCGCTACAGAATAATAATAAAAATATACAACCGCGATGGATCATACTTCGAGTGTAGTTATAACAGATTTTATTTATAAATAATTATGAGTAATTTCAATATGTGATTTATGAACGTAGAATAATACTTGGTAAAAGGTTAGGTGACAATACCATTTCTCTTTGCGAGCTCGAGAACTGGCTTCAACAAAACATTCTAGTTTTCAGTCAATTTAGAACCCAAAGGTTCTCTAACGAAAGTCGTAACTAAGTTTCCCTTTTTTCCCGACCTCTCTTTTCTCTATGCATATTGGAACATCAAAGAGCTGTAAAGTAGACGTGATGTTTTACTATTATATTTTCTTGAAGGATAGAACGTTTGAGAAAACTTATACTCCATATATGGCGTGAACGAAAGAAACTCCATCTCGCTTTTTAACTTTACAGCTCTAAGGGACTAGTTTTTCCATTAGGTTAAGGATTCGTAAGTTTCATCCATTAAACTGACGTTATGATAATTTTATACAGTTTTCGACTTTTTCGGGGTTAATTAAAATAACTGCTTTTCAGCAGGACATTTTCTAAGCTTAATTGGGAGGGAGGATAATCCGCTTCCTTTTTAATCTAGGCGTAATATAGTCATTTGCCGATGTAAGTTTTATAGTCTAGTGATTAAATTATTATGTTGAGAAGTTATTTAAATATATTATTTTTGACTCTGAACAGACAAGGGCAATCAGCTGTCATTCGGTGACAAAGTTAGTTAGTCGTGCAGAGTAATCAGGTTTGGGGGGGCTAGAAAATTGACCCCATCAATTATTCACCTTCACTGAAAGAAGTTAAGGTATGTGGATTAATTACCCTACTCGGGCGCAACGAGAGCTGAGAGAATTTTAAAATGTGAAAGTAGCGGAGATCTTGAAAGAGACATGATAGTAGAAAAAAACATAATATTCTTCTACCAACCAGTGATTGCTGCTGGGATGTTCGAGCAGCAGGTAACAGGGCCTTGCTTCGTCCACGGGATTAGAAAAGTGACGCTACATTACTCACCCAGTCCACTTCAGTATATCAAACTCTTATTTATTTTACCTTACATTTTCTTTTAATATATTTAATTTACATAATACAAGCAAATGGTACCAAAATAAACAATTTAATGAATTAACAAAAATTTGATAGAATGTTCACCTCGGTCAAAGGAAGAAATATGTGAGTCACGTGTAGAAGTATTGGACACAGAATTTATAAACATAATTCCAGGCAAGAGCGACCAGGATAGTGATAGAGAGTCAGTGTTAGTGATGAAAATGACTTGGGTGATACATTTTTTAGTAAGTTTCTATCTTCCTGTCTAAATAATATATATATTTAAAAATTTATGTTTTTATAAAATACTTACATGAACCTTTAAATTTATATACAGCATAGTTCATTAAATTTCTTTTTAAAAATATATTCATATAGTAAATTATGGATAGATTTATGTAACGAAAACTGTACGAGAATCGCTCTTAACATTTCAAGCAAAATTAGTTATTTATTTAAATTATCGATAGTTTGGTTTAATTTTTGTTGCAATACAGTACAGTACTGATATATATGGAATGTATTGAAATGAAATTAATGGGAGTCTCATATACAGAAGTCCAATAAAGCGTGGATAGGGCACTTATGTAATCAGTCCGCTGTCAGTAACTCGAACATTCCTGCCGCAATTACAAATTAAAGGGAGTACCTGCTCTCAGAAAATGTTTCGCCAATGCGAACGGAATTTCCCTTTGCTCTGGGAAAAAAAATAAAGCTGATTAGGTCGTCTACCTGGAAACAGAGCTGCAATTAGCCATGCCTGCATGACGACAAACGTCCCTTATCGCCCTGATCCCGTTGTACATGGTCCAAATTTCAAGTCTTTCAGCTACGGGAAAATTTTTTGTGATATTTCTTATCAGTCAAGTGTTTCACTGTTCGATAGTTTGTTTCAGAGTCTTTTTATGCTAATAATTAATTGCCTCTTATTTTATACTTAATTATTTAATTTCTTTGATGATGTGATTTGTATAATATTATATTGCAATCAAGTTTCCATCAGTGTTTCCAGGAAACGCATTACTTTTATTAGAAGGTTAGTATAGAATGATATATTATTTGAGAATCAAAAACTAATAGAAATAAAATTAAATCTAAACCTTAAAGTAAAACAGTTATTAAATAATTTTCAGACTAGTATTTGATTTGCATGGCCGCTTCTGCGTTTCAAAAACCAGTTTTTTTAGTCAGTTAAAATAAAGTTTGCTTTTATTATCAGTTCTGGCAATAAGTACCGTTATATTACTATATCTTAGAGTCATTTCTATTTACTTAGTGTACATTTGGTAGGTGTTAGTATATCATTAAAATAGTGAGTATCAATTTAAACTATCTATAGATTCAGGTAACTATTACACTGGAATACACTGAGTCTTATATCTTAATTTCTATGAACTGAATCATTCCAAAACATTTTTGTCGTATTCACTCTACTTAAGAACCCGGAAAATTGTAAAAAGCTCTTATAACGAATTCCACGCGCAACATATTGAATAAAAAGTATACCGCTTTTCTACTCAGCCTGAGTTTTCCTTCCTCCTTTTAAGTCAATGCCTGCTAGGAATAAAAGGCGTTATTCGATATCATACCGGAGGACCGAAAATCTACTTTAATGTTTTTTGTTGACTTATATTACACTGACGGTGGGAAAGCGAAGAAATAAAGTAAACGTACTGGTAGGAAATAACATTGAATGAAAAATTGTTAAAGGCAACGTTTTGGTTACTTACGTTTTATGTTGCAGTACGGTTACAACTTTCATTCTATGTCACCAATATAAATATAAAGTAATTATAATTTTAAAAATATGAAATTTTAATTAGAACTTATTAACAAAAATATTTATCTTCAGGATCATTCTCTTCCTCTAAATGAGAATACACTATATAATCAACCGATCTATGTGAATTGTATCACGTTACACAATGTAGTATAAAAACGACTTCTTCTTCATTATATTGAGTTCAGTTACTTTCAAATAAATGTGACTATCCAGGAAAACAATTATTTATCCAGAATGTCCACTAATGTCCGCCATTGGTTCCGATAATTTATGTTAGCCTATATTTTCAAAAAGTAAATTTCTTTTTCTAGCGAAAAGTAGTGAACGCATTCTTTACATAGTTAACGTTTGGAAGATAATTGTAATTAACTCCCGGCTTCATAATATGGCACTTGTTACTCTGCCGTCTATTTTCAAAGCAAGATATGCGTAACTGGGATAATTGTAATCAATTTCTTTGCCTGTTCACTGAATTAATTGAAAAATAAATACGGCCTTGAATTTTATAGACAATAGTGTCTTTTAGTATGAAACAGGTTTAAATGTTTTGAAGCTGAAGCTTAGAAACAATATATATATATATATATATATATAAATTCATAACATACTCGTTTAAAATAATAGAAAGATATTAGAATTTAAAGTGATACATTTATTTTTAAAGTAACATTTTTCTGACATTTAAAAGTTGGTTTTCGAAAATATAATTCACTGACTTATTTTTTAATAGGAAGAGTTATTTTTGTAATAAGGAATCATGTAATGTAGCACTTCTCAAATGAACATTTGCTTTCTAAGTCATTAATTTCTGAATGAGACAATTGAAAACTATAATTCGTTTTCTAAAATATTTTTAAGGACAATTCTGTAATAATAGTTATAATTTTCTAGTTTAAATTGATCTTTTTAGCAATTAGGGTGAACTCTAAAATCAATTTATATACTACATTATGTCGGCAATTTCTTTTGTAGATAGTCTTTTAAGAATGAATAGTTTTGTTAATTGGGTTTATATATATATATATATATATATATATATATATATTGTTTAAGTTTTATGGCTGACTTTTTGGTCCCAATTATTTAATCACTCGAAAATTTTAAATAGAAATTACTTTTAATGACTACTATTTTCGGGGGAGTGGGAACTTTGCCCCCCTCCCCCCACCTTTGGATATACTACTGGTTCACGTGGCTGTTGATGTCATCTTTGCCCACCAATGAGTTATGAATCATGTGTATACGATTGTTAATTGAAGTTCAGTTAAATCTGCGTAAAGAAGCTGTCACTTTATTACCTTTGTGGAAGTGTGGAACCACTCGAACAACGCACGTCCTGTTTCAACCGAATGGTTGCTCAAAAATATTCGTAAGAGCGTCTGATAGATGACAATGCGATGATGATACATTATTTACTAAAGGTAACTCGGCTATAGAAGTAAATTTATTTAAGAGTAATACTAAATTTAATACCATCGCTGATATATTAGGGCTTTGTTGCACAGAATGTAGAAGAAAATATGGAAATATAGTCAAGGATAAATTGAAATGAAATAATTGAAGATCATTATGTTTCGTTATCAACGGGAATGAGTTGTGTGACCTTAAAATGTAGAATAAATTTTCAGTTTTTTTAAAAAGTGGCCATTGACGTCTATGCGGCTGTACGAAAAAAAAACGTTATGCAGTCAGGATGCCGTGGGCAACAGATTTTCCAGTCTGGTCACATGTCTTTTCTGTTTATTACGTAACCTGCCCAGCTCGTCGGATAACTAACCCCTCAAGGTACAACTCGCTAATATAGCGCACAAAAATTTCACAAATCAGCGCAAAAAATGAGCAGCGCCTGACATTCTCCTTCCTTTCCCAGTGCCGTGGGTGATAATGATTTCTTAATTAATCTCGTACGTTGCTATTCCACTTTGTACCAACAGACGAAATACACCAAGGAAAAGTAATGTTTTTCATTAACATTATTATTAGCCAGAAATGTAAGCTCGAAAGATTTAATGACTCTGGACTCAAAATTAAGGAAGAAAGAACACGTGAAGAAGAAAAGAGAAGAGCACATCCTTAAATACCGACAACATAGATGGCGTATCTGAAGATACTCTAGCCTGTTATTACCAAACTAATTAAAAGTTTAGAATCAATTAATAAAACCCTTGGGGTTGTGACAATAATAATCATATGGAGAGCATACAAGCCCTTCAAAGTAAACTTTTACGTGGCGTGGTAAATGCACGAAACACTGACATCCACAGAGACCTTCCTACGCCAACCGACAAGGAAGAAATCAAGAGGTTTGCGGGGAAACACGAAGGCAGCTTATAAATTCGGCTATTGGAGAATCACCATAGTTACCGAAGACTGAAGAGGACCAAACTTTTTGAGCTCGTCTAAGCCCATCGAGGCGAGTGAAAAGTGATGTCCCAGAACACTAAATCGTGTCGTTGGACTAAATTTGGTACACAATTACCTAGTATTAAGAATTATCAAGGAAAAATGAATGGCTGGTCTTGTAGACCAGTTGAGTAATATGTAGAACACTATCGGTGTTCTTTCGAGGTACTTTCTGTGTGCCAAACTAACTAAAATCGTATTTCGAAATTAATCTTAAGTCCAAAAATTTATGACACGTTGTTTTTTCACTTTTTAGATGTTGCCATAATGAATTATTTTATTTCATTTGGTTTCTCAACAGAAGCAATGAGATGGAACAGGATTATATTTTAAATTTTCGTTTGGAAAGTTTCTGGACTGGTAGGTGATTTTCAAGCTCCGATTCAAGGAAGAGTATCTATACTTAAGTGTGTTTCCGCCTGGAAAACGGTTTGAGCAAGCAATGCATATGCCAATACGAGATAATTTGAGGTGTACTTATTTTGGTACAAGGAATGAGCCTCATACAACAAAATGGTCGTCAAAAATATGCAAAGTTGGACTTTCGCCCTCCAGAAACCAAAAATTTGCTTTATGAGTTACCACGAAAACTATACGAAAATTTTTGTAATCACAATATTAGTTATTAATACTATTTCCTAGTCCTATTTATTAATGTGTTATGGAAGGAGCAGATTTGGATTCTTATTAATATTTCCCAGGTGATCTTTTGTTTTATGTATGGTGTAGATTCGTAGTGGCATCACCATGATACAACAAAAAATTTTCTCGCAATAGTTACTCAATTTTTCACATGGATTCTATTAATTTAACGCTAAAAGAATAACAAAGGTATTAGCGGTGTTCCCTTATTTCATAATTTTTGCATTTAAGGGTTAAAGTAGCCGCTTGTCTGTCCGAGGTAATTACACAACGAGCTAGACTCAGACGTTCACTTAGTTGCCACCTTTATCATAAAACAAATGGTCGCTACTACCCAATGACAGAGCCACAATAAAACTGCGAACCAAATGCAAATATTTATTTTCGTTAATTAAACTGATCAAACATTGGAACATTTAATTAATCGTTTTGCTTATTATTTTGCATTTGAAACGATTCAACCCTATGGCAAACATTTGCGAAACAGTTAATTTATTTCTGAAATCATGGTCAAGCGAATTGTTTTATGGAATTTGCCAATTTAATTTCCGATGCGTCAGGACACGTCAACTTATTGAGGAATTATTCTCTCCAAAATAAGAAACTTTCAGGTGTAGTGGTTAGCGTTGCTGCATCGCGTCACAGAGGTCCAGGGTTCGAATCCTGGCATCGGCATGTTTTCACATTGTGAAACTAGAAAAAACGAGTTCTCCTTCCGTAGTCGCTAATAACCAGAGTAGTTGATGCGACTCTAAATAAAGACATATATATATATAATAATTAATCGTAAATTGTTTCTCGTAGCTATTTTCGTATAATTGCGTGATTTCAAATTTGTAATTTATTAAAAGGAGATGCAACCTGCAACATTAGATACTTGCATCTCTGATTCTAATTGAATGTACGCTTTGTTACGATATTAATCTCTCGTATTAAGAATCGTATGTTAGTATTACATTGGATGTACAACTATTATTAACCTGTCAGCTGTCTCGGTAAGTAATTACCTTCGCTTTCTCCATAGAAATACTTGCCCCCTACGAACTTGATTACGTAATTTAACTGTCGCATACATATTATTTTATTAGTGAAATGGGTTTTCGTAATTGCAGTATAACTTAGATACCGAAATATTTTAGGTGTCAAGGAAATTTCTGGTTTAAAAATATTCGCATATATCACATGAAACTTAGCTTATTTACACTTTCTGTGTTTATAACAGACACGGAAAGGATTGATAATGTTTAAGGTCTGACCATATAACTTTAATCGAGAATTAAAGTAATTATCGACATCAAACATGTTATACATGTTATACCGGTGTGTTTGAATGATTATGTCCTTATACTATTTCAAAAGCAGTACATAATGACGTCATACTTTTTATAGCACTTCACATATCTTTAAAATTTCTATTCAGTTTTATCTGCTCTTTTGTTTGTTTGTTTCATGTATTGCCTGGAGCTACTACGGAAGGACAGTTTCCTGGTCGCAGAGCTCCAAGTAGTTAAAACTCCATTGCGTGTTTCTCAGTGTGTGTGTTTGACATCGTGTGTCCGTGTTGTGTTTATATTGACTTGTGTCTATATACTCTTTCTTTTATTAATTTATTTTAAGATATTTGTCTTTAATTATGTACTTTACCTTGTTCATTTTTAATTTTTAATGTATGACGTATCCTATTTAATCAATCGAGGACTAATGGAAACAACAATAAATCTAAATCTATTTAATTGCAAATGATTCACCGATCAAGTTCCTACATTCATTTGAAAGTCTATAAAATAATGAAGATTATAAATATTTGACCGGGAAAGTCATTAAATCGATTTTAATGTCTTTTAATAATTTACAAATATTTGAATTGATTTCAAAGCATTAAAGAATGAAGGAAAATCGTTTCTTAATTTCAAATATTTTAATTATTTTGGGTTTAAACTCACTTCAAACTGTTTATAGGGAAGGAAAATCTCTAACTGAAATTACAAAATTTTTAAAGATGCAGTCTTTGAAATGATTTTGAAAGCATTATAGAATAAAACAGAATCCTTAACTAAATTACAATTATTAGTGTTTATATGTCCTTCAACTAATTTTTTTTACTTTTGTTTTATATAGTTAACCATAATTCATACTTAAAAGCCCTTAATGGAGCTACAGACTTTAAGTCCACGGGCTTTGATTTAAAATTCCGCGTTACACATTCGTCTTTTTATATAAGATGACACGATTCAAAATTTCGTGGTCTTCAGGAACGTCTTTCAAGTTACGATTTATGATTGTCGTGGCAAAAATTAGGAATTAAATAAACAACGGTAAAGGTGCCGTGATAGTTTGTGGCACCATTAAGGAACAGGAGGTACATTTCACCGCGTGTATTGACTCCCTTAGTGTAACGGGAGAATTTGTAACTTCAAACTCCGGGATGTTTTAGACTCTTTTAAAGTATCGGTCGCATGTAATGCACCAGGAAATTTCTTAACTCTATGCAAGTACTGTGAGGTATCATGACGGTATGAAGAACAAAACATTCCGTTCATATAACAAGACGCGTTTGATACCGGCTAAATTACATGTTGACTAAGAGATAAGTGTCGAATTAAATACTACTAATTACCACGGACAATTATGGCGCAATATTTGTAACCGCCGTCTTAACGGGCTTCGGTTAAAGTTATATATGAAACAATATATAACAGAATGGCGTATTATAGTATAACTATTCTTTTAAAGAATTCTTTGGGAAATTTGATAAAATAATTTATAGAAATTATGTGACAAAGGATATGGAAACGATCGATTGATTATGAGCCTTCCCTGGGCTTGACTCAACTGAATAGGACCGTACAGCTACGTCTGAGATATAAATTATTCAAAGTGTAAAATATGATTTCTTAACCCGAGGATTTGGAAGAAATAAGCAACGATTGATGATGTAACACATTAAATTACTATAATTAGATTACAAATAATTACCTACTCTTATTCAAATTATGTTTAAAATTAGCATAGCAGAATCACAGCCAAAATGTCAAAAAGGGAATGCTTTACATGTTAGCGTAAGCAAACATAATTTAAAATTCACTTTCACGAGCTTTAGTGCGAAAAAGCTTCCCTTCCCTACCCACTGACACATTTATCCCGTCTTTAATAAATGACAAAGCATGGCCAAAATTCAAGTTGACTCCCTTTAGCCCGACTGGGCGGGAATTAGGGCAGATTTTTGTATAATCCCCGGCGAGCGCAAGCCCGGGCTTAACGTGGATAATTCGAGTGAAAAGCGAGCCTCGACTGGGACAACAATGCCACGATCAATGTTCGCCTCGCTGACAATCAAAATCGCGTCACAATCAAATTATCTCATTAAGCCAGGGTGGTCGACTTACTGCTTACTTATTTTAAAAAAACTAGCTTTGCGTTCAACAAAAATCTATGCTAATAGTTGCAAAATGTATCTCTGGAATCAGATACGGCAATGTTGACGCACTTTCTTTCTCCATGGCTCTGCAGCCATTTGAGGGCCTGGGCCTACCGACTCGACTGCGGACTGTCATCTTGCATGACACATTCCGAATTTGGAGTGACACGTGGTCAGCGAATCGATCCTCCAAAATTTTGACGCACTACTATTGTAAAACCAAATCTTTAGCTCGGCGAAACGATTTGTCTAACATGAAATCAAGAATCCTCTCACTTATCTTTATAACAAAACAATAAGCAGCTGTTCATTTACATTTATAATCTTGATTGAGCTAAGTGTTTGTTGATATAAATTAAAATGTAATTTATAACCAATATCGGACAGTTTATTTATAAAAGTTCTCTTAAATAACAACGTTTCGGTACCTAACGTTATTCTTCAAGTGGTGACTTGTGTAGAAAGTTAAGGAAACTTAAAGTATTCAACGTTCACTCAATCCGGTTGTTACCAAAAAATGAATTACGTTTATAATTTTATTTTTCAGTAATTTTGTTTCATAACTTTTCAGTCAAGTAACAACCTGAAGAAGGTACATTCAGCATCGAAACGTTAATTTAAACTTTTTTTCTAACACATTGGTAATAAAATACACTTAACCGTTTTATGTTTCTAGAATTCTCAATTCTTCTATATTCAATTGGTTTTCAGAGCTCGACATTCTGGTTGCACGATTATTGAACAAATAATTAGATACATATCGTTCAATTTAAAACTTACTTTCGGGCAAGTACTCTAAAACTAAGTGGATAGAAACTAATGAGAAATTTAATATTGTTAAACAACAATTTATACAAAAATTTTAAACCTTGAGTATAACGATCGGATTATAAAGATAGAAATTTAATAAATTCTATTTATTTGTGTAATCATTATTAATGAATTGGTGTCATGAATTCAATCCAGGGGTATATAGAAGAATTTTTTGGTTTTTGCTTTTTCTTTATAAATGTGTTTAGTATAGGTTGACCAGTCTATTGATATAACTTCAGTACAAGTTTCTCCAACAATAAATAAATATATTAAATTACAGTCCCAGGTAAAAACAATGCAGGCCAGGCTTTGTAGGTTGCGAGTTGCTACGTGTTGGACGAAGGGCGCTCAACAATGCTCCGGGACGCATTGTTGTGGAGGAGACATTGTGGATTGGCTGATGTAAGCGGAAGCAGAGAGGTCAGTCGTCAGTGGGTTATGGTAGAGAAAGGTAGTGTTTCGTAAAGTAAGCTTAAATGAGTGACCACGCCCTGTTCGATTATAATTTTTCATGCTCTGAATATTAATTAAAACTCTAAATTGAATCTTTTGGTGTTTTTATGACAAATAATACCTGCTGCCCTAAAAGTTTTTAAATTCCAATTTCGAGGAAGAGCTGGCTGGAAAAGACCGATCTGCTATATATATAGAAGAGAAGAAATACTTAAGTTGAAATTCGGAAAAAAACTATGAATCTGAATTTTGAGCATCGGAATCTTATGATTTCAAATCTGATCTCAAAACTTTTAGAAAATCACACCTAAATCTCTCATAATATTAACATTTTCATAAATATCACCAACAATACTGCAATACAAAAATTGACTTTTATAGTGGAATTACATTTTTATATGTATTACTTCATATTTATTTCAAGAGCAACTGTAAGAATCGTCATTAAAACAATTCTGTTAATCAATTAAATCTGGTTCTTAATTAAAATACATATTTCGGGTAAACTCAAAAAAAATTGTTGTATTTATTTTATTTCTGAATAGTTCAATTACTGTAATAATGTAGGTGAGTATAAAATTTCAATATAACGTTCCTTGCAGCTATTACCCTTAGTTTTCAAGCTTCTGGTGATTGTTCTAATTTAATTTTCAAATCGAATTTCAATTCATAACAGGATACGTTTTGTACATCGTTACGTCAGGACTGAATTGAATCAAGTTACGTCTGTACGAGTGAGCAGACTTTCAGACTGAAGTAACTTTTCAATAAGTAAAAAACCTTAATTTGAAAATGTAAATTATACGCAGGTTCCAAACCCAAATTAGAAGTGCGCGTAGAGAAAAATTATGGATAAGAGTAATCTAAATTTAAATTAGTCCTACTTCGTTCCAAAATGCCGTTAATAGTAAACTTTTTGTTTCTGTTTTTGACAGTAAACCGTTTCGGAGGACGAGGATTTAGAGGGAGCTCAGCGAATGTCCAAAGGAGAGCTCACATCTGCAGAAATAATTTCGCAAGGGACGCGAAAATTCCCATCTGTGAAAACGAAATTTGTACAAAAGCATCGCCCTTTACAGTGGTTTGTTAAATCTTTACACTGTTTATGCGAAAGTATTCAGTTTATATTCTATTTTTTTATCATCCTTAGTATATTTTCTGTACTAATATTCTACCTTTCCGGTTTTAATTATGTCGCATTCTCCATACCCAAAAATAACCACTTTAACGCCGGCACGTATTTTATAAAATAACATTTTATATATATGGTTTGAAAAAATTATAATTATTGCTGCTTTATTGCCGTTAAATAGTTTACAGAAAGAGAAAATGAAATAAAGCCGAAAGATGTCTTAATAAAACTACTTCTTGTCTCTTAAATACGGATATTATGTATAATCATGATAAAATCATTTCGCGTATTATTGAAAATCTTTTAATCACTATTCCCAAAGTTTTCAAGGTAAAAGTTATGTAGTTAATTTGAAAATAGTGTTAAACTGGTGCGGGCATTAAAAGATTGGAATGCTGAATCTGACTGGATGACTTAGGCTCCAATGAACCAATTCAAAACGCATGAGATAGAAAAAATATATATTTTCTACATAGCGGGTAGGTCTCAAAGTCAAAGTTCCTCTTCCTACCAACCCCAACACGACACTAACAGCGGTCCGGGTGCTCCAGGATGGCAGCTAGAAACTGCTTGACACATGTTTTGTAGTGGGTAAGAGAGATGGAATAATAATACAGGAATGTCTCCCACAAACGGCACTCTATGTACAATTCTGTCTTAAATACCTCTTCAACTTAAATTATTTCCATTACGTTCGTAATTTTTACACACTTGACGCAACGTTCACTTTTATGCGACGTAGCACTTGTTATTTCTCAACATAGTTAAAAATATAAGAACGAAAATTTTCTGATATATATATAAACTGCATAACAATATTAAATGATTTATTGTAATTAGAAGTAATTGATGTGTTTCGTACTATCAATCAGAATGTTGATGACGAGTTTCCATTTACAGTTGTCACGGTTACACTCAGAATTATTTAAAGAACAAGATTAATCAATTAATTATCAATATATTTAAGATTTTATACTAACATTTCGTATAAAACAGTACTAAATTTCAGAATATTGTATTTATTAGTCGTGTCAGATCTCGGTGGAAGAGAATCCAGATGAAACGAAATGATGTACCTAAATACCTGATGAAACGAGGTGAAACGCAAAGTTATTACAAAAAAGTTATTAATAGTTAGGCAATTCTTTGACATCACCAATGTTTAGAATTATTCTTGAAATTCTTATCAGATAGATTCAAGGAGATTCATTGAGAAGAGTATATGAATATAGAAAATGATATTCGTAAAATGTTGATTGATATGCAATTAGGAGAATCGTCTCATTAGGAGTATAAAGAATTTTTCCTGTATTTTCAATTTGTAAATTACTTTGTTTGAAGAAATGCAGGGTGATTAAAAAGGCTTTGCAAAACATCTAAGTGTTTCTTTCAAAGTTTAATACTTAAACTTCCCTCACTATACGAAGAAAAATTCTATGTGGGATTCGAAATTAAGATAAAGTCCGCAACCAATTTAACAAGAAAATTGAATCCATTAAAAGTGAAAAATTTCCCTCATTAGCTGCAGTTTCCATGCCTCAGGAAGGAGCGCACCGTAAAAAAATGCCCGTAGAGATAAAACTCGTTCTTGTCTTCCATGGCTACCTTGAATTTCGCCGAAAGATGCTTCCAAATAATTCCAGGTGAATCCTAATCTCGAGCGGTTAAAGCGCTTATCTTCCAAGCACTTTTAGGCCATTAAATAATGAGAAACTTTAAGTGTTTCCGAAACTTTCAACGTTTGTGGACAGAGAATATTACTAGGCAGAAAATGGTTATTCGTTGTTGACGCGTACACTTTTCAGGCATATAGATGGGACTTACCATTTATCAATTGGCGTAATTAAATAAAATCCTAAATCTATCTCTATTTGTAACGATGAAATAGCATATATTTAGCCGATTGTTTCTATTTATACTTAGGTGATTCATCAATAAAAGAATAATTGCTCCTTGTAAAACTGATTGAGGAAAACTGTTAGCCCGTATAGATTGGAAACGATAAATTCTAATTCATCCATAGGTATGAGAAGAAAAAAAAGAATAGTATTTCTCTTGAAGGACTTTAATATATTATCAAATATTGAAGCAAAATAAGTAAAGAAATACTGAATGATTTTTAAAATATAAACGTAACTTCAATGCTTTTTTACACTACTTTAAGGGGTAATCAGAAGATGTTAATGATGCATATTGTAAAAATTAAACTATTATGTAACAGCAAACAGTACTCGTTGACGTTAGAGAAAACAAATAATTTTTTTTACATTAACTTCTAATCATCAGCAAAGTTACCGATCACCAAAGATCCTACTCATCCCAAAGACTACCATATCACACCCAATTATACCTCCTTCCATAGTAGCTTCAAGCTTATTACTCTTCAAACGACCACTACTAACCTCAATTCACCTTCGCGTAATAAGATAATTAATAAAATTATATTGTCACACTATATATTTTGGCGCCCAACAGAAGCGTTAGAATAGGGTTAGCCCAGGTATGTAAAAGTGCAAGTATGTAGACGAAAACATTGAGTGGCGTGAAGAAAGGAAGGAAATGGTTGCAAATCGAAGTGAGAAGAGTTCGGGCAATGAAGAGATTGAGGAAGACTTGAGTAAAGTTAGTTTCGTATTAAATCAGGAGAACAACATGATGCTGAATAATTCTCTGTGGATTACTATTGAATAAAATCGAAATATTGCAAGAACAATTAGAGAAGAGCATGGACGTAATGCAAGAAACAGTTCAGAACCGAATACATAGTGACTTTGAAGTAATTAAAAATCCAGCAAGTATAGAAGCTAATGGATGAAGGATAAAAAGGCAGGATGTCACGATGAGTAACTTTAAGAAAAGAATGGACGAGTCAGAGAGAAAATTGATTGCAGAAGAAAAGTTAGGGAAGAATAGATTGGATGAAATTTGCATATAACGTAAAGTAAAAGCAGGGAGTCAGAAACGTGGAATAATGAATTAAATTATCAATGCAGCTGAATTATAGAAGGGTAAAATGGAAGAATGGTGAAAAAGGTGCTTGTCATAAGTAAAAATCTCCAACAGAAAGGGGAGAATATATTCTAAAAATGCGAAATAAATTTAGCACGATGATTAAGAAAAAAATTATAAACGTGGAAATAAAGATGGCACGAGAAATTATTCTAAGAAATACCAAGGAGGATTTTTTCAAAAGAGAAAAATTAGAGGGAGGGAAAGAAACCGACGGTTGATGATAAATTGTTTTTTTTTCTGAATTAGTGAAAAAAATCAGGTAAGTCGTGGCTGTTTAAAGCGTAAAAAGAACAAAAAGGAAAAAAGAAAGAAGTGCTTAAGTTCAGCCGCGTCATGTATTGGCTGGAGCTAATACGGAAGATCAGATTCCTATAAGTGTCAATTCCGCTAATTGTACGTGTCTTTCCGCTTCTGAGTGTGTGTTTTTGCTACTCAGTATGCGTGCCGTGTTTGCAGTTATTTTATACCATGTATTCACTCTAGTTACGTATTTGAAGATTTTTGGTAGTCACTTATTTTATTTTGTTTTTTAATTATTAGTTACTTGATGTAATTTATTACGTATCCTATTTCTTCAACCCAGAACTAATGTAAATAACAATAAATATAAATTTGAAGACGGAATGGATAGGGATGGTAAAGAGCGCAGTAAAGAAATTAGAGAACATTCGTAAAATTAATCTGTGCAAAGATATGAATGGATGAATTTCTTTGATATAGTTTCAACCACGAGTTAAAGTAGGGGAAATAAGAAGAATTTAGCTATCAACAAAATAGACGAAAAAATGTCCACACACTGAGGAAAATGAAAACAAGCTGTATAACGTTTATAAAAGCAGTCCATTATTTTAAATTTAGAATCAAAATTCAATGAATTTCATCACTGGTATATCGAAGTTATTTCCAACTATTACCATTCCTGAAAGGAAAAAAGTAGCTTTGTGCTGATCTTGAAATATCGAAACATAAATATGTTTATATATACACCCACAAAAACAAAATATTTAGTATCATGGCACATCGTAGGTCATCCTTCCAAAACACCGTGTATCATTCTAATAAATATATTCTTTCAAGCGTGCTATTATGAAAAAGGATTTCATGTGGTGATGAAACGTTAAGTTCTCCATGCAAATAGCGTTTTCTGGACAAAATAAAGTGTTGTCTCAAGCCGACGACAGGCAGATGTCTTAAAGCAACCCTATTGCCTATTAATCGACTGCTGCATACACGCATAAAATGCTACTTTGTTCATAACTACGTGTCCTTAATCGCACGTACGTCGACAATCTTCGTACTTCAGTTTGACATGAAGATACCATAGTCCGGAGTTACCAAATAGTGATAAGTAACTCAGAACTTAGGCTAATGATTCATGGTATTTCCTATTCTGCTGCGGGCAACAGATTCTTAGAATAAGTATTTAAGTGTCCGACAAAGTTGCTAAGTAAGTTTCCAGCGACTCTGTGAGATAAGCACACTTCGAAGATGCAAGTTTTACGCTTCTCTGTGAGGCCCGGGGCTTCGTTTCCTTCTTTCCTCTTTATCTCGGCAATGTTTTACTCGCACGCTGCAGTAGAGATATCTTACGTCTCCTTTAATTTCAAGGTTGCGTTTTATTTTAATGCGAGAAGAGTTACCCTGAGTTACGTTTGAAAATACCATTGGGCGTTCGAAACGATTACATTACTGTCACTTGAAAGAACACATAACGGATTCAAAATTATCAAATAAGTAAATGTACTGTAAATTAATAATTACATATAATAAATAAAAAGAAGCTTAATGAGAAACGGACGTCAAACAAGCCAATTGCGTATGTATGGAAGATGATCTATGATTTTCCGTGTAGCTGTGGTGATTAAACGAAACTACTTGAAGTAGCAACCGTTTGGTCAACGAAATGTCTCATTTTATTAGGAAATAAATTTTTTTCACAATTAGAAAACGCGTTAGGTAAATAACCTACAACCACCCTTATATTATTATGAATCAAACTGTATCCATTTGATACTAATATTATTTTACAGTATTTATTTTAAAGTTTCACAAGCTATAAAATTATAACATCACACAACCGGGGATTATATGTTCACTGTTTTTTCATCAGCCTGTACCTAATTATAACTCAGAAAGTCTTAAATTTTATATGCTTTGGTTTGCTTTAAACGTCAGACTGCTGAGAATTTAACTAATTTTTCCTTTGGATACCAACGAAGTAACATGTTGTTGATTGTGGAAGTCGTACACTTACGGAGAGATCCAAACGTCGTGCACATCGAAGGAAAACGCAAATAAACAGTAGTTGCTTTCAATTATTTTTGTCCGCTGAAACATGATAGCACCATTGGTATTGTCGAAAACAACGTAGGGGCCATTGAAATGAGTACTGGTCACATGACGTGTGTAGTATTGCAGAGTTCACAGCTTCGAAATCATACTATTTACCCAAGTTCAGCGACTGTTCGTAATTGAACATTACTTTCCTAGTCGTTCATAGGCATTTGTTGCAGAGCTATTTCGTGTGATTTATCATAATCTAACGGTGCCTAACGATTCGACGATAACCAAATTAATCGACAGTTTCCATGAAGCCGGATTAGGTACAGACAATTTAAATGTACGGTACTTCAATTAATCTGTAACTCAATTAATATAATTTTTGTTTTAAGGAATTTTTAGAAAGATCCATAAGCTTCACTAACGTATTACAATGTCTTATGCTGAAGCACGATTTGACAGAACGAGTCATTTCAGTATTTAAATTGGATTAAGATCGAATATTATTTTGGCCGAGTTGTTGCCAACTTCATCGAGTTTGGAGTTGCACTTGATGTTTTCTTTACTTTCAATAAATAATACGGTACCGACACGGTGTCAACCAATACATTCGTCACATTAATGAACTTTGCTACATTAATCCATTACTGTACGGCACCTTCTCTTAAGTTAAATAAAAATATTTATTTACACCACCAATAAAATAATATTATTTGTTCCCTTTCAATTTTATCTAAAATATTATAAAGAAGTATACATTTGCGGATTGTAAAATTCATAGAAAAACAGAAAATCATATCACCAAAACAAAAATAATTCTACTAACAGCGCCAGGAACGGCTTCATACACTTAATCCGAAGAATTCGACATTTTTTGTCACAAAATTTTAATAGTATTTAAGAAAAACACTATCTTGCTTTTCAAATCATTCCTCACTCTTCGAAAACAAAACGTCTTTATAGACTACAATGACAGCAATATTTACGTCTCTGATTGTCGCACAAGGATCAATCGCAGGACCTCTGTTTTTACTTTTGTACATAAAGAACCTTCCAGATTGCTTCAGAGCGATAGAATCAGTTCTTTACGTCTATGACACGAAATTGTTTAACTTTGAAGATTTAGCTAAAGAAATGAAATAATCTGGCTGGTTGGTAGTTGAACTTGGGAAAATTCGGTAGTCGTCTCTTCTTTAGCGATCGAAGTGAGGAGAATTAAGGGGTAAAACAAAGGAAATATTTGGTACGTAAGGTTATTAATTCCTGAGTACCGTCCAAACTTGAAATAAATCAAAAGACGCTAGTAAATTTTAAGATTTAGTTTAATAAGAAAAGAATTCTGATTCTGTTATGAGAAGAAATAGTCGAACTATGACAATCTTCTTTAGTGTTCTACCAGGTTTATCGGTTTCAACTCCCCCCCCTCCTCTTCCAAACGTTCTGCCGCTGTGTTAAAGAGGGAGAAAAACTAATCAAAATCGAATGTTCGGTCACGTGCTACTCTTTCTGGTTCTGTCTGGACTGTTGCTTGCTGCGCTCTGTAACCGGAAACTGGGAATTTTCTGTGGACTGAACATTCTAACGAGCCTTTCCTCATATTGTAACCCATAAGCCAGACCTTAATGTAATATATAAATGTTATTAAATATAAGAAACAATACGGCTATATGACAACACAAAATAATTGTGATTTATAGAAAATGTCTGAAAAAGGTCTGAGAAAATTTATGCAAATCCTGTTGGAAGATTATGATCACGAGCAATCCGCTGCCATCTGCATCCAACCACAAATTAAGTAAAATACCATGTATTCTACACTTACAACAAGTATTTATTCTAGAATGAATGAGCAGTGTTCCTAGTCACAGAATGAATATACGTCTCGTGAAGAAAAGCAAACGGAATTGTTTTGACATAAACATATTTGTAGTTAATTCCTGAGCGAAAATGAAATAGTCTTATAATTCTATCCCTTGCCTAGAAAAAACTCTACGATAATGGGTTCCTCAGACATAATTTGTTCCGTCTAAATTTGATTTACGACGGTAAGGAAATGACATGGAATTGCAAATATCGATAAAGAGGGAGCCGTTCCCTGGAATATAATAAAATATACTCGCGCCTAAAATGTTCTCTGAGGGGAGTCGGTTTTAACTTCCGTGCTATGCATTTGGTTTTGCTTTTAGAACTGGAAAAATACTTTTACTTGTTTTTAAGAAGAATCTTGCAATCTAGGAACACATTGTGTTAGAATTTTACAAATTTTCCTTATTAATGTTGGAGTATATAATGTTACTTTTTAAAGTTACAAAAAATGTTAATGTAATCAGAATAATTGCCTGCCTTCTATTTAGCATTTTAAATAATTGAAATATGATAGTGTATTAAAACATATTCATTCATGATGTCAGAATAATTTACAGTAATCAAAGAGCTTATTGAATACCTTCAAAAATTAAAAAGTATCTTGTTATTCTGTTTGGTAAAAAGTAGTTTATTAATTGACTCCGAAGAACAAGCACGTTATTCTTGCGACCCAACAAAATTCCTGAAAGTTAAATTATGGCCGAGCTTCCGGGATAGATCACAATTATCAGATAATTAAGTTTGTTATTGAACTTAAGCAATTAACAACATCTTTAAAATACAAAACTGCAGCAGAGTAGAGATTTATTTCCATCGATTTTGTTTTCAAATTAATGATGAATTTTAGTATATGGAAACTCTGGGCGTGCGTTTGATCGCAGTGAGCATCGCTGGTTACCAGGCGACGCAGTTTGTTTATTTTTAGATCGCTGACGTGGCTGTACATTTTATCAAATATAATAAATATCATAAATAAATTAGTCTACAGCTGGTGACCCCGAGAACTGAACCCTACAAAACTAACTTGTAGACTCTCGGTGAATAGCGTGGATGTGACTTCTTTGTAGCACTTCACGTTTACCGGGGACCAGAATTATTAATATATTTCCTGTAGACACATCACTTGGCCTTTAGAAGAGAAACAAACCGTGTCATTTCTTACGTTGGTAGGTATATAAATTTTCAATGTAACTCACCAATTACTATAAAATGATATAGGTAACAGAAGTGTGAATGCTGTCAATATTTAGACCGATGTCAGGTCACGTATCTGTCTACTGTGTCTATATGTTGAGACATACATACGGCATTTAATTGCCTTTATTTGCTTCGCATGTCATGGCGCGTATTTACCGCATCGTAATTACTAAAATGTAATAGCTCGAAATACATTCAAAATTTTACTCCAATTTAGAGGAATAACATAATAATAATTAAGTTGAGTGATGATGGCTCGTGAATGGTTCCCAGGTTGCAGCGTCGCTTTTAGTCTTTTCTTGATGCTAATCGCCAGTCATTTTCCTTGAGACATGCGCCAGTTACCGTACTTGTGTAGGCTGTTATAAGCCAGTTCATTTAAAAACGTTTCTACTTCATTCAGGTACGTAAACGTATTTTAAATATTTCACAGAAAAAATATTGCCCCAACACACATTACGTCATTAATTGCGGTATTAAATACAAATTGCTGGGATGATTGCCATATTCATCAATGTGATTGTTTTGTAAATGTGTGTTGGTGAAACTCTCCTGTAATTATCATTGCTGAATAATTCAATCAAAATATTTCCAGATAGCGATTGCCGGTTGAGATATAAAATTTGAATTTCCATTACTCGTGTCGTTTCTATTTTATGATATAATCGACATCCCTTAATTGTCAAATTTGTTAAATTAATTAAATGAATTGCTGTTGTGCTATACGCACAGAAGGGGTTAATTTATATCGCATAATAAATATGCGATTTGCTGATCTATAACTGAACAAAGATCAAATTTTAGCCACTGAAATCTTAATAATCTGACTTGTTATATATGCATATATGTCATAAACAAATATAGGAAGAATTATTTGTTTCTTTATTTTTCTAGTAACCTCATAATAATGTTTTAAGAGGGTGATTTTCTGCATCTGTATTTTTATCTGCCTGCTAGGGTACTCACTTTTTATGACGAGGAGTGTCCAAATATTATTTCATAGTGCGCATGCCTGTTTTTAATTATTGATTGTTCCTCATCTATATATACGTTTTTCATAACCACAAATCTACCATTTCTACTGAAATCTGTCCCGTTTCTCTATGAATCTGTTCCAAGGGCCTGAAAATAGCCTTTTGTGGGCAAACGCGTGCTCATGTCGCTTAATTGAGGACTAGTCAACAAGCGATCTCAATTCGACTGTAAATTATTCTCCCACTGTACACAATACAAATGAATGTACTAGAAACCGGAATCCCTTTGTCCAGTATTGTCAATACAGAGTACAGTAATCTTCAGATCTTCAATATGTCTGTATGCTCTTGTACATTCGCAGTTGCACTCATCTTAAAGACTATTATTACTGATTTATAAATCACGAACAGTACAAAATAAGTGCTTTGATTAGCATGTAAAAACGTGATGCTATCATCTTCAAATAAAAGTATGGCCTTTCGCGCATTTGAACAGTTTTGAATAATTAAAGAACAGTGTGCGGATTAAAAATATCAATCTTCACGGTACCTTGTAACGTGTTTGACATAGTAGCTTGATATACGATTTTTCAGGTTTCAAGCTACACGAGAGAAACTCTCCTTCAATAAAATAGGAAGGGAATTTGAACCCTATATTAGACTAAAAGAAATTGTATCGCCGAATGATAATTATTCCAATTATATTACCCACATGTGAACACCCATAAATTATCATAAAACTGCAATGATTTCAAAATTGTCTATCCTTTAAGTTTCATTTTTTTCTAGCTGCAGTAACGCTGAATGTAGGAAAGACAAATATATTCATTGATTCACAAAATACGCGTCCCGAGGGAAGCAGAGATTCACATTTTAGGTTTCATGTAAGCATGATGTATAAAACGGAAATGAAAACCGGTTGGTAGTCTGTCATGCTCCAGAAAGTCAGTTAAGCAGTCTAAAAATGGAAGTCTGTTTGCCTTAAATTCAAAACACATGTTAAAAGCATCACGTACAAAATATTGTGACTAAACTAAATGCATAGTAAAATAGAATACTAATTCCTTGGTTAAAATATATTAGCACTTAACTTAGTTTTCCATACATAATTGTAATACAGATATGGAAGCATGGTTAACCTTTATTTTTAAATAATAAAATTCAAAAGAATAAATAAAAAGACGGCCAAAAAGTCAGCATTAAATATATGACTATTTATTCACAAAAACGACGTTTCATATCCATTTTGAGCTACCTCTGGTTTAAAATTTAGCAATACATCATATTTACTCGTTGACTCCCTCAGCCGAAAAGATTATTGAATTTACATGGGAAGAATTTGGTGTCTTGCATGGACCATCCAGCGACGGTTACGACACTATTTTGTGAATAAATAGTGACATATTTAATGCTGACTTTTTGGCCGTCTTTTTATTTATTGTAAATTTTAAAGTCAGAAAACTAGGTTGTAAAATTCAAAAAGAATTTCCACGCTGTATTTTGGAGTTTTTAACCGATTTCCAAGGACTTAAAACACGAAAACTATTCATGGTGTAACAAAAGATCACAGAAAAATTGTAGAAATGGATTCTCCATATTGAGAGAAGAAAGTGTACTACAAAATGGTTCTGGAAATTAATAATCAGAGTAATTCAAACTTCCGTAACTGATCAGTTTGAAGTTCGAGTGACGATCTGTTCACATATGTTCAAAATGGTCTCACTTTGACTGAATACATGCAGTTGCTCTTCTTCGGAGTGAGTTTCGAAAACGATCAAAAATGCCTGGTGTAGTGTGTACTGTCCAACAATCTACCACAATGCGTACACGGAGAGTTAGTACATGACAGGTTGCTAAGAAGAATTCTTATTCGCAACAAGTTTCCTCATGTAACAATTGTAATCAGAGTCTCGCATTTCAGTGCACTTAATAGGGAAAGATGTGATGGACTGACATTAATAAAAGTTCGGATAGCTCCGAACCCATGTTGTAACACAATCCTTTCTTTTTACAATATGAGAAAATACATTCCTTAAATTTTGCCGTCGAGTTGTTGTCCTAAAATGACATTGTCACGTTAATTAAATAAGAACAGTAAAGAGAGAGAATTTACCTGAAGTTCACAAAATGGCATTCACCATGTAGAGTTTGAGATTATTGAATTTTCGGAGGCACCGCCACCTTCAGCAGAAGGTTTGGAAAATATTACCAGCTACGGCCAGCCGTCGACTAAAATTCAAGAATCTCAAACTCCACGTGGTCCCTGTCATCAGTAAATTTCAGTTAAGTCACCAGTTTTTTGACTCTCTTTCCTGTCCCTATTAATTATATATTTACGTGCTTGATGATAAAATATTGAAAAGGACAAAAATGTACATGGGTTCCGTATATATCTTTTCTCGTACAAATGGGATACTTAATCATAGAAAATAAATTTAAGGATGCAGAATGAAACCGTAATTACCACAATCACTTAGTGTCATTGAAAACTTGCCTGCTTTGGTTACATGTTAATCTGCTCCAGAGGGTGATTTTATGTTCGTTAACTTCAATTGATTTGGGTCCCGTATTTTGTCGGATAGTTACTAGTATGAATTATAATAATGATTCTTTGACGGCTGTCAGCTGCAGTAGTGACGAATAGTATTGATGAAAACGCAGGACTAATAATGTACGTGTAGAAAAGTTGTTCATGCCAGCAAACTTGCATCATTGCCAGCTGCAACATGTTGAAATCGTGTAATGGAAACGTAATATTAAACATCGATTCCAACCACATCTTTCCCTTTATATTTCCTTGTAGAGAGGAATGATAATTTTTATTAGACAATATCGAGCCCCGTCGCCGACGGAATATGAAGTAAGGAAGTGGGAGAAAATTATTAAAAACCCACGAAAATGAATTTTAACATTATTAAGGACGTGGTTGTTAAAATTGACCATTATGGACGTTGAGTTTATGATTGTTATTATGATTAAGACTGAAAATTAATCGTGTACGTTTAGATTAGAGAGGAGAAATAAGAATTTGAAGATTGTCCTGGCCGTTGACATTTAAATAACTGGAGGAAGGCGTGATCCAGTCCGGAGCTAATGTACTGATATTTGTTCAGCGCGGAAGTCCAGATGGGTCCAGCAACAAGTTCCAAACAAGCTGAGACGACACGGTAAATACCTATGTTTGTAACCTTTTGTCGTTTACTGGTACTGCCAATCCCGAGTAAGATTTGTGTTAGTGATTCTGATTTATGGGAAGGCCCCTTTGAACGACCCTAAGTGTAGATCTCATGTATTTAGTTTATAAGTTGTTTTATTTAATGTGTTTTGGAAATATATATATTGTTAATCGATGATGAAAAGGCCGGCTATGCAAATTAGGATTCATAAATTAGTGTAGATTGTCATAAATAAATGTTAAATTTATGTTATTCACATTTTTAAATAATAATTTTTCATTATAAAATAATATCCTGCATATTCATTACAATGTGTAAATTTTTCATTTCTCTATATGACAACATGGGTTAAGATTTTATTAATTTTGACATGTTTTAGTTCATTTATAATACTATTAATTTTTTAGTTGCAGGAAAGGTGAAAAGCAAGAAACGACGTACAATGAGTTATCATCTTCACTACCATTTATGACATGTTTTCTCTGTTCGCTTTTTTTTCAGTCCCGGATATGCTTTGTTGTTAGTTTAGCATTCCATAATTCACATAATGGTGTTTTTTTTCAAGATGTAGATATAAATTAACTTATTATGCTCGGTTCTAATTTTTACGATGATTATTTGTTATGCACTATCTAATCTTTAGTGTAGGGGGGATTGTGGGAGTTTATAGCATTATAATGTAGTCCTTTTAGTGAAGTAACAGTTATTTTCTTCGAGTAAGTTCCTTGTAATAAATTTGTGCAAATCAGAATTGTTTTATCACAATGATGGTATATAGTAAAATGTAGGGGAAATATGGATGCAAAGTTGTTTCCATAAACGAGCTTGTAATGAGATCCGCGCCCAGTCCTTGTAGTAAAGCTGCTTGGCTTGTAATTGTGAATAATCAAAACCTGATACGAAACTCTAATAAACTTGTGCTTAGTCTGAATGGTGGCAGTGTTATCAGGAGCGTCTTTGTTGCCTTGCCAGAAGCGAAACAAGGCACAATACCCACGTGTATCTCGGGACGAAACCCGAAGAGCTGGTAGCTTCAAAAACTGTTGCAACAGACGCGCCAGGGTCCAACACCCTTCATTTAATACACAAAGAACTCTTACAACACAGATAAACAACCCGTAGAACAAATGTCATTATAATAAGATTCTCTCCCCAGGAAAACTTTACTCATTTGGCACACAAATATACGACACAGGAGTACGAGACACACTAAAATAGGTATGTGCATTGTGATAAATGAAAAGAAAGAGCAATGGATTATTTATTCTTAACTTGGTTCACTTGAGACTAATTTAATAAACCGTTAGAAATTTCATAAAAATTAATGAAAGATGAAAATAAATGCAGGCATTGTAAAAAGGCGATATTATTCGGACCGAAAGTGTGACAGCCAGCCCAATTTAAACTCTTAGAATTTACTTTGTTGGCGCATAAATGTGCCATCGAAGTAAATGTTCAGATAAATTCGTGAAACGAAATTATTCCAAAATACATTACGCAAGTCATTTCAGTATTTTAAAATAATTTACTTTACCATGGCAACATGTTACCATCAGTTATCCATTCACACATTTACCATTAAATTGTATCGATATACATGGAGGTGTCTTAGTTTAATCTCACGGATTTACTTAGTCAAAGAATAATGCTTTAAAATATTGATAAAGGTCCTTACGGATGCATTTGAAAAAAATGAATTCCACGAAATACACAGGGCCTAAGCCACTGATGTTTTGTAGTGTTTAAAGACCTAAGAAATGGTTTATTTTCACACATGTGACCGCTTCCGAATCTGTTCTCGTAAACGCCTCAAAACGCCCGTAGAACAGGGTGAATACTCCAGTGAATGATTAAGTTAGTATTCAAGCTCTCAGATTTGTGTGTACAGAATTATCTCCTTCGTCTCCAATACCACTATTTTTGCCAAAGCGCAAAATGTTTGACTTATTTGGAAGATTCGATAAAAATAAATATAAAATACTCAGTAAATGAACAAAATATCGTAAATGAAAACAAACTTGACACTTAAAAACACAATACATATCTGATAATGTACTATAATTTTAAAAATAGTACTCCATAATTATGACTATAGATGCAATGGAATATATTAGACTATGGTCATGGTTGGCAGCCAACTATTGACCTGACAATGGATTTCTCGGGAATGGAAACAAATATAATGATTCGATGTCATCTGTGGGAGTCCAATATTTTAGCTCTCAAGGAGCATCATAATTACGCCACTTCAAATTAAATTTTACATGAACAATGTTCATTCACTGGGATAGAAGGTAATTCACGGTATACTTCAATTGTCGACCACTTCGCTCTCCGAGTCTCCGTCCAATTCAATTTTGAAAATTACAGTTCTCGGTATTCGAAATTGTGAAAATTAGGTTTATTTGACATTTCCGTGAAATATACGTACAAAGGCCACTCCATAAATGAAGCACACTATTTTAATTGAACATTATTTTTCATTCCGCAACTTTTTTTACATCTCTTGGGAACAAAATTTAATTTTTCACATAATCACCATCCCTGTCAACTGTCTTACGCCGCCTTGGAATAAGTTCATATATACCCGCATGGTAAAAGTCGGGACCAACATGTTTGAGCCACTGTTTGGTAGCGGTCACAATGGAGTCATTATCTTCAAACCTAGTCCCACGCAAACAGTATCTTAAATAGATAGAGAGGCAATAGCACCGCTGGCAGCGTGACGGCCATCCCCACTCCTGTAGGTGTAACTCGCTTCTAAGCCCATAAGAGCCATGTAAGAACCTCTACCTTCCGCATCCCCCTTTTCAATTCCCTTCCTATGCTATTAAAGGGGAGTTGCCTGTTTCAGGATCACCCTCATGTAGCCTGTTAACCCAAAAAAGCGCTTTTTGAGTTCGCTAAAATCCTTGTTAAAGAAGCAAAAGACAAATTAAAGTGGATTATTTATTTACACCATATATTAGTATTTTCAAATATATAAGGTACAAATATTAATTAAAATTGGAATATTAAAAATATTGAGCATGTTTCGAAATCAGTATTGCGAGTTGGATGCGATGTTATATCAGCATGTAACATCCCCAACGCTGTAGCTACCAAGTGTCGGCAGCGCATCCTTGCTCCCATCTCGTGCTAATCTCTTATTTTCCGTTCGTAGTTAACTAGCTTTCGTAATAATCATATAAATAATACATATGCATGCTTGTAGTAATGTAGTCCACAGTCATTATGTTGTCCAAGTTATAATTTCCTGTGAAAACTGTCATCCCTTATGGCGCCGCCCAACGCTGGGTGAGTTATTTATTTTATTGTGAAAACTTTTAACCGAACATAGTATGAAGATATTTATTCGCTGAATTAATAATTTACATGATTACTTGAATAAATCGTAAAGTCCATTGACAATCAATTTAAAAGCGAGAGAAACGACAGAAATGTGAACATAATTATGTTATTGCAGTTAATAATATTTGGTTGACTTAGTGTTGGCTGTGAATATTTATTGAGTTTAGGGTAGTAGGGGGAATCAGATGAAGAGAATAAAGGAATAGTTATTTTAAAAGCGGAGAATGAGGTGCAGGCTAACTGTGAGGGAAATCATTGTTAGGTTATACCTGCATGAGAGAGTGGGAGGATGTAGTCTGAGTCTGCTGTTGTGTGGAGGAGGATGCGGAGAGGGCTATGGCCAGTGTCATTGGAGTCATTGATGGAGCTTTTGATTAAGGAGGATATGCATGATTTTATTGTGGTGATCAGTGGAATTTGGATGTCATTGTGAATTACGGAGTTTCGAAGGTGCCATGGGGAGTTGGAAATGATTCTAAGGATACTGGTTTGCTTGGTTTTAATTTTATTTGAATTGGAGTTGGCAGTTGATCCCCAAATGGAGAATGCGTAGGACCATATGGGGCGTATTAGGCAGAGGTAAATGGGTGTTTTGGTGGAGATGGAAATTGGTGCGTTTCTGTTGAGAAGTAGTTTTATTTTAGTGTTAATTTTGGATGAAAGATAGGTAAGATTGGGTTTCCAGGTAAGGGATGGAATTTTTTATTGGGATTTGCGAGCCAAAAATTAAGGGGATGTTTGGTTTTGAGGGTGAATGGAACTACTAAAGATTTGGGTGAGTTTTAAGTTCAAAAAGGTACAGGAAAGAACGATATGTTGTTGAGAATTTTGAGTGATTGATATGATGTTCTCGGAATTCAGAACACTGTTCAGGTTTACTGTTTAAAAATTAAAGTCTTGAAATCACTTACATATGGAAGATATGCTGACGTCCACGGAAGGAAAATTCATATCTGAAACATTTAAGACAAAATGTAAATTCCATATAGTAATTAATATGCTTTTCATGATTAAATTAAAGATTACAAAATTTAACTTAGTACGTTTCTAATATGAAAATTAACATAATTACGTTGCTCGGTGAAGCGAGCTGGCGGCGCCCTAGATACCGCAACAGGGGCAGTAGTAGTAGTAGCAGGTCTCTAGACTCAGGCACCGCCTGGGGCACTGGCACAAGTAGTCATACATGTACGTAAGCTTCCTGACACAGTTTCAGCGTGACGTTGGAGCTAATAAGGGGCTATGGGCGCCTACTTAGCAAGCACGCCTTTCCTATGATTTAGAACGTGGTTCTTGGCACATGCGTCTCCTAACATTTCCCGTCAGCATTCACAAAAAGGGCTGTGCAGTACAATCGATGATTTCTCAGGGAAAAGTATTTAGATCACTCAAAGATTGATAATATACGCGTCACATTATTACTTGCAAGGGACGAAGAACATAATTACGTTGCTCGGTGAAGCGAGCTGGCGGCGCCCTAGATGTAGTGAATTTCATGATATTGGAACCCCGTACAATCTTGACGGATTCATTTTACACTTATTCGTAGAATGGAAAAAATGATAAATTATATGAAAACATTGCATTAACTAACTGAAAATAATGTAGTAATTCCGACTAATAATGGAATGGGAAACGATTTCGGAGGAATCTGCATTCTTTGTGAGTATTCGACGAAATTGGCCTCTGTACTCGGTACGTTCTTTTTGTTTGTTTTATGCCACGCATTAACATTTGAATTACTGGTTAAGGAAAACAATTTTGAATTTGGATTAATATCTCTTGCATTATAGATATAATTGGTGTTTCTCCATGTACTTGATAGCCCTCAACGACGGCTTTCAAAACCAGTTCAATATTATCTTATAATGACAATGATATTATCTTATAATAATTTATAATAAATTCTAATTTATCCCCTAATTAGACGGAAGGCATTTTCGTTTCATGTTTCACGTGTGATTATTACAAACGATTATTACTTCATAGTTGTAATTACTTTCATGTAATTTTCTTATTAAATAACACGTTGCTTGCGCTTATTTCCATTAATTATTAAATATCTTAAGTACGTTATTAAATAACATTTAAGAAAACAAATTTAATGGGACACTTAAATATGAAATAATCTATTCCGAGGCGGAGCGTGCTCTAGAATTCGTAGTTTATCGGCTCCTCGATGTTGAATAATGCACCTGTTTAGGTATTAATTAGTCCCGGGAAGAGGAGCTGCGGGCGTCGTAAATTTGAGCGCGAGCTTGCTCGTTACGGAGCTGCAACCCCACGCGCTTCGGACAATGCATATTAAAATTGTAGGCCTGCTGCAGAGAGTCTCTAATAATTGGTTGCCCTGGTGGCCCCTGGGAACGAAGCAGGATTAACTTGCACTGACATTAGGAACTGCTGTGGTTCAGTAGACGAGCGGACGAGAGGGAGAGAGACAGAGAGAGACAGCCGAAAAAACGAACTGAGGTGGTGGGATTCCATCCCACGATAAAAGATGATTTGACGACGAAACAGCGACTGGAGGATTGTAATATATAGTTTGTAATTACTCTCTTTCTCGTCTCTGGGAGTTTATTTCTATAGCTTAATACAGCTTGCCTAATATATACTGCAATTTCACTTTACATATGATCCATCTATGCGAGTACGGCGCTCATTAAACATTATTCCAGTTCTAACAGTATGTAACTGTTAGAGCACGAAACTATTGCCTATAAATACGCCCAAGACATTATAAGCCCACAGCAGACTCCCGTCTCGTCATTCGGAAGGGCGTGAGACAAGTACCCAATAGCCCAACCTACGTGATGCAGGCTTTCGAGGGTTGTCTCTGCATCTCTTTCAGGTGAATTACCGGGTAGGATCCTTAAACTATAGCCTGGGGACCCTAGTCAACCCTTGGGTACCTTGCTCTACCTTCGACATCCCCCTTTTTCCATTCCCTTCCTACGCTATTAAAGGGGAGTTGCCTGTTACAGGGTAACCCTCATGTAGCCTGTTAGCCAAAAAAAACCTCTATAGGTCAAACACCGGGTAGGATCCTTAAAATATAGCCCGGGGGCACTAGTCAACCCTTGGCTATCTTGCTCTACCTTCGACATCCCCCTTTTTCAATTCCCTTCCTATCTCATTAAAGGGGAGTTGCCTGTTTCAGGATCACTCTCATGTGACCTGTTACACTAAAAAACAACTCTTGGCTGCCTTATTCTCCCTTCCACATCCACCATTTTATATTCACTACCTACGCCATTAAAAGGGAGTTTCCATTTATTGGATCACCCTCATGTAGCCTGTTAACCATATATATATAGTTCTTTCATTTCAACGGTGAGCATGTACGAGTTGGCGTATCACAGGTCTTTATTGCAGTCTTTCTTCCGGGTCCAACGTTATTCTTAACCGACATAAATAAAAAAGAATATCTGTTTTTTAGCCTGCCCCATATTCTCACCCCGCGGAAGGTTTCTGACGATATTTTGAAACTTACGTAGCCTGTTAAGCGATAAGATTATAAATCTGTTAACAGTGAAATAATGTTTTAATTTAATTATAATTTTTTTAAGTAATTATACTTTCTAATTTATTAATAAATATACCAAAATTGGCATCAATTTGCAGTGAAAATTACTGAAGCTCACCGTATAAAGAAGAACTAAGGCCGCACAAACACACGCGATTTTAGTTTCCGTAGATATCTTCATTTCCAAAATTAATACAAATTACTCAATATATTCACATACAGCGTCCCCGAAATTCTCGATTCCATTATTCCACACGTTCTCTATATTTTCAAATACATTAATTATTATTTTAAGTCACGTATAAATTAAGGTTGAAGAAAGGGTTTGGTGAATGAAGGGCTGCATCAAGTAATAAAGTAGTTAAATAAAATTTGAGCTTTAAAAATTTCTCATACGCTTTACAGGAATTTATGGATGTATAAAAATACTATATTGTGTATAGTTAATCGAAAATATTAATTACTTAAACTATAATATTCAAAAATAATTATATTTACTTTTAATTTAACAAAAACTGAATTTTTAGTTGAAAATAAAGTATGTTATTAAAATGGGTAATTCATTTTGTTTGTTACTGAGACCGTAATTTTGGGACATGAACCCTGTGCAACATGACACTTTTATTACCCTTGAAGCATGGCATCTACGACCTACTAAAAATATAATCTAGTCTTTATTTCTGTTGGAGATCTAGTACCTGATACGCTGCTCTGATTCTGTGAAACGTATCCCTGTTCAGTCAATCACCATTTCCTCTATTATACACAATACAGAATGTCGATTAACTATTTACAAAATGAAATAACGGTAATAAAACTTGTGAGTGAGTTAGTAAGGCACTGCACACGTACAGACTATATTGTATACTCTTATAACACATCTATGGCAATTCCTGACTTGTTCCTTTTACGATTCGTACTGCGGTTCACTGCATATTCATTTCCTTACTTGCTTTCGCCACTCTCATTTTGTGTGTTTTAGTCGTATTTATTGGTAATATTGGAATGGTACCTCACGTTACGACAAATTATTTATTAAACATTCAATTGACGAAATAAGTGAATCGAATAAGCCTACTTGGATATTGTGAAGCCTGTTTATTATCTAAAAACACAAGGAAACTTTATACTTCTATGATTCCTCATCACCTGTTACAGTTCGTGAGATTATATTTGGCATGCTAGATACGCAGTAGAGAGAGGAGAAGGGGAGTATTGTCTTTTGAGGAGGAACTTCCCCTTCAAGAGGTCTGGCGGAACTATCATTGTTACTAATTGTATTCTCACGAACAAGATATGGACGCTGCAACAACGGATTATAACATACCCAATACTTATTATATATTACATTTTACGGATGAGTTTCTTCACGTGCAACATATCCTGAACGGACAGCAATATATTTCCTAGCGCCAATGTTTTCAGAAATGCTTTTACACTACAAAATTGCGTTCAGAAAAAATGGAGTTAAATCTAGCTCTGTTCACCCCCACTACGATACGGAAGGAGTTCTCCACTAAGCATTGCGTTGACACACGACTAGCTTAAACTCCCGAACTATACACCAAAGAAACCCAAGCCCCAATCAGCTCGTACATTGATGCTTTTTTCACTAGTTGAGTATGACTTTTTCTATTCTTTTATTGGGTAGACCTGGCTAAAACTTGAGAAACTCAAAATAAGATGGATGTTCGAATTTAAGTTCTAGCCAAGAACAGGAGTTGATCAGACTGAAAGGGAGGTGGATTCTCGCTATGTCTTCTTCAGCGACCGAAGAAAGGAGGATTCAGAAATAGATGATAGGAAAGGATTCAGGACGCAAAGTTCTTTTAACAAGCCGTCCAAACCTGACCGGAATCAAATACGCTAGAACGGATTTTGAAGATGTAGTCAAGTAAGCAAGTTGAAAATTACTGAGCTGAAGAGAGCCCAGGAGCCCAACCATGTTTTCAGAAGGAAGCCCGAACTTATACTAAAGACTTTAGAGCTCTGAAAAGCTTCGGTGGATAAACCCCCCCCCCTCTCTCTCTCTCTGTTCAGTCAGTGAGGTAAAGTAGGAGAAGAACAAATCATAATTTAGAATTTAGTCACGTGGGGACCTGAGGGACCCCTACTTTCTAGTTAAATCCGACTTTATGCAACTGCATCTTTGTAACCGAAAACTACATTGCTCCTGCACATGTCATCATGAAACAAAACGCCTTTGTTATTTATTACGGCGAAATTCCCAGTCAGCCACATCCTGCTTTCTGTCTAATGGAAATTTACAGAAGCTTGGATACGTGAAGTTAAGAGTGCGAAACAATATTGGGCACCATTTAACACTAATAACACACGTTCTATGAGACATATTCTACTTGCTTGCAGAAGAAGCGGAAACAATTTAATTATTTTCAAAAATAAATATTAGTTTTTGTTTTTGTTTTTGCGGGTGCAAATCCCCTAAACTTTATGTAATTTGTTGTTAAACGGAGCGGCGATAGATTGTAATGCCAATTACGATTTAATATTAGCAGAAGTTGAAGTTTTATATGCTGACTTCTACCGTGAGACAGAAAACCTTTTATGTAACCCGCTGACGTCACAGTTTACCACGTCAAAGGCCGATCACAAATCATAATGTCAACCTGGAAGTTTTACGTTACATTACACAATAACCTCTTTGGCAGTCGAGTTATAACAAACCAATATTTTCCTTTCTGAGCGTCAAAAATTACTCGAATATACATAGACTGAATAATTCATAGTGGAGAATAAAGAGCAATTTAATCGTTGAAATTATATACTCTCTCCACCGTAATATTTAAAGGAGAAAAAGAAAAGTATTGCATGGACATGAACCCTGTTTAATAATGCTTGTTACTAAAGAACCAAAAGTTTTTCTTATCCGCCACAGAACAATTTCAGGAATATTTTCAGTTCTTTTACGCACAGTGTTTCTTTGTCATATACTTTCCATATTTTATTTTAGTAATAAATAATGATAAGTATATTGTAGTGATCAGATTACTTTATCGAGGGAATATGATTTCATTTTACACTTATCGTATTCAATTTCGAGGACCGTTTTTATATAATAACATTATAAAATGTTACTTCCCTTACAAATTGTCACATTTAAAATTGATATAAACGTTAACGTTAAAATATGTAACTTGTTTTGACATGACAGTAGCTTTTCACACCAATGAGTGGCAATCGTCTGTAATATATTTTTATTTATTCCAATATTGTAATATGAAACTGTCTCTCGGAGAGTTTTACACACGTGATATTATGTTCATGAAGATGCAGCACTGGGCGTACTATTTATTCATCACCAAGGTTTCAATGGACTACCCTACTATTGTTTACAACAACACCATCTTCTGCTAACATTAAAATTATATTATAAAAGTGGGTTTTATAATTTTATAATATGATTTATTTGAAAAGTCGGGGAAGTATTGATCCGTATGGGCTTGCGAGATGGTAGGAAATTCCTCGAAGCCCGGACAAATATAGACGAAGTCTGAAAGCGTAATATCGAAAAGTGCTATTTTAATAGCTGGATCTAAAAATGAGTAGTCATTACATTAGTCAACACTATTGTAAGTCTGTCAATTTTTCCTCTGGTGTGGAAGGAGCCCCAGAGGGAGATTTCCGCGTAGCACGGGTAGAGTTAAACTATAAATAGAGATGGCAGACTTAATCTGGAGATCGACACACGCCGCTAATACCTGGAGCCTGATTAGTGACCAGCCAGTTCTGCACGACGCCGATTCACCGTCATGGCCGAGATCCAATTTCCTAAGACCTGACGCTGTATGTGTGTGTGTGTCTTTCCGAATGGAAGCTGCCACACTAATCCTCTCTGTTGCTCAATTACACACCTACACGTACCTCTAAATTTCATTTATTGATAATTAAAAAACCGATCATCAACCTGAATAATATTTCATATATTTAAATGAGAACTTTAAGAAATTCGCCTTATCAATTCTCATAAAAAAAACAGCATTAATTTGTAAGTGAACTATACATTAATTTGTATCAAGCGTCATGGGTCCGGTCGAGATTTTTCCATTCTTCTAAATTCTGTTCAATTGCATTGAACTTCAATTAAAGAATTTCTTCTTTCTGAAAGCGGCTTTAATGTAACATATTTACAACGTTAGGATCAATGTATAATATGCATCTCTTACATAAAGATTATTAAATATTATTAATATAGAGACAACCCAATTGAATTCAATTGATAGAGATCTAAATTCAAATATTGCCCTGAAAGTTTTGCATAGTGAAATAATCAGTGCACAATCACAGTTTACATTCCTATGTTCTCTCTCATTAAATGAATTGTTAATTATTTAATACAATTTTTCTCAATTAATAATTAAAATTGCAGTTTACGAGCCAAATAAATTAAATGTAAATATATAAACCCTCGCAATATAATAAAACTTTGAATCGAAAATTTTTTATATATCAACCATTTCTTCAACAAACGAGTTAGTTTTCTATATTAATGCTGTAACGTTAAAACACAACTAAATACGGAATTTGGCAGTACATAATCAAACCCAGGTGGCTTGAGAGAGCTTGAATATAGTTACAGACAGGACAATAAAACCTAGACAAGTTGGCGCCAACCTGAGATTTCTGAAATAATTGAGACTCCGGGAAACCTGGAAGCGGGCGAGACATGGTGTTTTCCACAAAACATTGGTGAAGTGGGGTGAATGACTCGTCCAAAAGACGGAAGTTATACTTTTGATTGGCGAGGATCGGGTCCCCGTAACCTAAGGAAATGAAATAATGGAATGCGGAAAGGTATGAAAAGCATATGAAAAATTAAATTTTGAACATTAAGAAGTAAGCAGTGATTAAGAGTCGACATTGAGAGCAATTCCCCCCCCCCCCAAAGGGGGGGGGCGTAAAATAGAAAGCCCGCTAAGACGACCCCTAGAATTGATCTCATGTCTCTAGTTTGTAAGATATTTAATGATTGTAAATAATTGTTAATGAAAAAGAATGGCTTTGGAAATTAAAATGGATTCTATTATTATTGTATTGTAAATTAATTTATGTTAACTAAATTGATTTTTCACTTTTCTATAATCATTCTTTATATTTTAAACAATTATATTTTTTAAAAAACATTAAAAAAGTCTGTATATGGAGTCGTGAGACCAACCAGAATTCCGGATCACTTTGTTTTTAAGTTTTACTTCAGCAACAAATATAATTGGAAGCGAATACATTCTGGAAATACAAATAATTCATGTGTTACTCATAACAACGCCGCCACCTCTTCCAGTTGGGAAAATGCAATAACTTATTTACGTACCAATTCTCTTCTGGTAGATCGTGTCATCGGTGATTAAACGCAACGCATTGCAGCGGTGCCGCTGGCACATCCAGAATTATTAACATTTGGTGTAATTATAAGAGATGACCAAGCTGTTTCTAGTTCGTTATACTCGAGAAACTCAGGCCTTCGAGAATAATTAAACTTGTAATCATGCGCACAAGTGTGAATTTTGAAAGCGTGTTTTGTTACAACATTCGTTACTGCTACTTTTGAGTCTCTAATGAGAAAACTAACACGCTCATTACTATAATTTAACCTGAAATTTTAACAAGAAAACATTACTCACTCGGCGAACGTCATGGAACTCCATAACAAATATAAATTCCCCCCCCCCTACATCCATACAATTTTTAAAATAATTTTAGAGAAACAGAAGGTCGTTAACTTAGGCTGATGTTATTCGGCTGAAACATTGAAATTCAAAGTAAGCATGTTACGTTCGCTTCGATTTATTAACATAAAATATTATAGAATGGCTAGTAGATTATTGCCGACCTCCTGTGGACTAGTGACTAGCGTCGCTGCCTCACACACAGAGGTCCCGGGTTCGAATCCTGACAAGGGGTTGGATGTTATTCCCACCATGATCACGGAGACTGGGATTAAGACAGTTGGAGAATCAATACGCTGACCTCTTATCACTCCAAATTTGGAATGTGTCATGGGAGATGACAGTCCGCAGTCGACCCGGTAGGCCAAGGTAGAAGAAGTAGAAGATTGGGACATTTTGACGTATTGCTTAGCTAAGCCGGTAACATATCAGCGCAATGTGTATCACGTTTCGATAAACTTAATTTTTTTTAATAATTTTACTCTAAAAATGAACAAGTTTACTAGCTCTGTTAACTCGAGACACGTAACATCCTACGATATACAACTCAAAGTTTCTCTCGCCATATTGCGCACTCTTCTTGAAACAACTTTATCCTGTAGCCGGGAGCTACTATCGAATTACTTTTCCAATAAATATTGTGTACCCAATTTTCTTTCAGAGATATTAATCGGAATCTCTTCTTTTGCAAAACACAATCACTGAAGCTGATAGAAGTTCTCTCTTTCGCCGAGAGTAATATTCACTTTCATTTCAAACAGCTTCTTCAGGGTACATAAATCTTATTTCAGTCAACTTTATAATTTTATTTTAGTACAATTTCCCTCAAGAGTGGCGTGACATATACTGTACTGCTGTTAATCGTTTCTAATCCCAAAAACTGGAACATTAATTGTACTGGAATTTATCATGAAACAACATTTCTATGAGCGCCACAAACGTGGCTGTTTTGCAGGCGAATCGAACGCAATTAGTGATAAAAAAAACTGAAAATGAAAAATGATGTGTCACATATACAAAGAATGCGAAGAATGGACCGACTATAAAGAATACAAGAGTAATTAACATCCATTGAACATTGCAAATAATTAATTTCGTTGAGTTGGGTTTGGGCGTTGGCAGGAAGGTTACACTCGGAGTCTTGCCGTGGCAGCGCCGTGGAATACTAAGACTCGTAGGCGGAGTACCTTTTAAGTACTCCTGCGTGAATGACATGCGTGCCCCAAGAATCCTCACCTATAAGAAGTCGAAGTAAAAGGCAACGCGCACCGCCTCAGACTTGAAGGCACTTCATTCCAAGAGTGAAGCCGCAGTAACTTTGATCCGCGTGAAACTGTTCCATAGAGGACTTGATGGAGAATCCATTAAGTGGAAAGTCAGGCCCGTATCTATAAACAAGAGTTCTCAAGACATAGTGGTCCCGCCAGAAGCTTCATATATTACCCCCATAAATAAGGCGTAGGTTGCCGCCAACCCCTGTTTAATTAAAAACTTGAGTTGGAAGTTTAAAATAATTTTATGCGGTACTTGGCGGAGAGTCAGTCTTGCCGATGCTCACACTGGCCACATTTATCGCGAGGGGAGTTTTATTAGAATTTATTACTTATTCACAGACCACGTTCTCTATGAATATAAATAAGATTCCCCTGGTGATTTCTTATATTAATCACGCAGTGTTAATTAGAACAAGACAGAGATTTTCTAAGCGGTCGAAAAACCACATATCCGGCAGTCACGAGGAAACTAGTCGTTACAAAAACAGAGCGCCTCTTCCTGAACGCAACAAGCAATACACATTAGGTACAGTGAGAATATTCGCCTCTCATTACAAGGTGACTAACAAGGACTTTCCGAAAAGTTTTTTAATTCTATTACTCGCTTGTTTGTATTTTCAATTATTGCAAATGATTATTTAAACTCTCGAAATAATATAGCCTACAAGAAAGAAATTATTTACGAGTTTATAACAGTTCAATTTATGGACTTCTAATACTTTATACTGCTGAAAGAATTTGTTAGTATCGCTGCTTTGTCTAACGCAACTCGAGGACAGCCATATTCAAGTATAACCCCGAAATTGCATTTTTTTTATTCATATAAAAAAATCTTTTGTCGTAAAGTCTATCAGTTTGGGCAATAATGATTCAGTATATATAATATTAAAATAAAGAATAAAAAATTTAAATACAGTGTATTATTTACATGTTGGCATATAGGTAGGTTAATCCATTTAATTAACCTACTTTAGTAGATGGGATTTCTGTGTACCTGAGAGGCATACGACGTGGGTGGGTGAGGGTTGACAGACAGTGAACTGATTTTTGGAGGATTAATGAGGATGTGGTCTGCGTGCATGATGGTAAAGTGGGTGGGGATGTGCCTGCATGATCAGGGGGAAGTATGAAGTCGATTGGGAGTTTTCTTTTGAGCCGACGGAAGCGTGTTGGTGGAGGAGGATTGTCATGGAATTGCTGGATCGTTGGGCGGTTGAGGGCGCTTTTGATTAGGGAGGTTATGGATTTGGAGATAACGGAGTTTACTTTGGAAAGGTAATTGGATTTATATTCATTTTCATTACAAGTGAAGTGTGTTGTTTTTATAGTAAACAGTCCTAAGACTGGTCTGATGAAACCATCCATACTAACATATCCTGCGTAAGCATTTTCATGTCTACATTGCTACTACATCCCACATCCTCCCTAATCTGCTTAGCGCATTACATCCTCTATCTCCCTCTTTTAGTTCTACCCCACACACTTCCCTCGAATGCCAATTTTACAAGACCATCATGTCTCAAAACGTGGCCTTGGACAAAGTTTTCCAAATTGTTCTACCTTTCCCCTATTCTGCTGAGAATTTCCTGGTTAGTTACCCTATCGACCCATCTGATTTTCAGCATTCTCCTATAGCTTCCGAAAGCTTCTATTCTTCTTCTGTCTGCACGTTTCTTCCACGTTTCGCACCCATATAACGCCACACTCCATACGAACAGTTTTAATAATGAGCTCCTAATATTCATACCCCTAATTAAATTAAATGAGGTGTATCTTTACATAAACAATCGATGCATAAAAAATAAACAACATTTAAATAGTATATCAATTAACATTTGTTTCTCTCAGTCATTAAGTTGAATAAATTAACGACCAATAACAGACCATAAAAAAAGTTTCTACTTTCGATGTTTCGTCTCTAATTAGGGGACTTCATCAGGTGATTTCTTCAAATGTTACGACAAAACACGTACAATAACTTGGAAAATATGAAAACTTAATAATATTTACAGTTACTTATTTACAATAGTAAAAGTTAATAGTAAAAAACTTACAATTTTGAAATACTTAGCTATCAATTCTGATAAACTAATAGAGGTCAAAATTTATAAAAATTTGAACTAGACTGCAACCAAGGACATGTTTCAACCAGAATGTGATCCAAGATTACAGAGGAACAAAGTAATTTAGACAGTTAACCCCAACAACGTGTAGAAGCGGGAAGCTAAAAATTTAATCGTTCAACAGTTAAGCTTGTCAAAGCGAAGAAATAAGAAATACAAAATATTGAAAATAAAACAACAAAAACCTTTCATTTCATGTCAACTTTTATTATTATATCTCTGTCTTCTTGTAATAAAACTAAGTGATTTATATAAAAAAACAGGAAGCCATATTTATATTCATAGAGATTTTTGTATGCGAATAAGAAATAAATTGAAACAAAACTCCTCTCTTGATAAATATTGTAAATAATTAAATTCTAAATTAGAATCATAAAACTAATGGAAGGTCTGATTGTGTTTTGTTTTTCATATACTGAGGAATAAATTTTTGTGTCAATGTTTATTTCTCCTTGAATATTAACTGGGCTTACAAAAGCATTTTTTAAATTTCTGTGTTTCCGTCGATCCCTCTAATTAAAACTATAGTAAATTGGCCCATAAAGTCCTCGTGTCTATTGCACACTCGCTCTAATTAGGAGCGAGGGGAAAGTTGCGTAGACAGTCGCCAGAAAATGACTAACAGCCTTTACACAAGCTTAAAATGTACAGTCTGGAAGAATTTCCACAACCTGATTGCAATACTGACCAAATCCAATTGTCCTTAAACGCTTACCGTTACGTAATACGTAAATAGAGCGAAATTCTTTTTCATCATAACTTACATTATAATTTTGGTTTTACGATTTCTTACAGACAAATACGTAATTTCCTGACATTTTATAGAGATTCACGCGTGAAAATACTTTTTTTCATGCGAAATGAAAATACTGTGTTACAATTCAATACTTCAAGTGAAACGTCGAAGAATTTACTTTCAATTGACATCAATCCAACAAAATTACACTACACGAGGTCGCAGAATCAAAATATGTATTATAAAATTATTTGTCTGCTTATCAACAAATTTTTATGACAAAATTCAAGTACAGACTGACTGAATTTTACAGTCTGAACTAAAAATATTTTGTGTTCAATATCCCCAGGACGTATTCTATTAACGTTTTAAATTAAAACAGAGGAAGTACTTTTAGACATCTGTACCATTTTGTTCTTCCATAGATTATTTTCTTCGCGTGTTCCATTTTATATATTTGAGAGGACGTAGCTGACATAAGTTTGAGAAAAAGAGAAATTAGATGCACTCAGCGACAGCGAATATAGTAATATGATAAGAAGGAAGTTTATATTGATGTTTCGAACTGTGAGCAACTCTGTACGTTTTCAAGGGAATAGGAAGCATCATCTGGTCGTTGTCTTATGGTATCTCGCCGTTCTATTATCCAGAGTAATACCTCTTGGAGGCTTTCGTTTTCACCATATGTAACACTCTTTCTCTTCTACACTACTGAAATTTCAAAGAACACCTGTGAATCAATTTTAATTAATGTTAATTATTTTAGAAGTCCAGCATTTCAATGGCATTTTCATAATCTTACACATCGTAAAATAGATAAAGGGTTTAGCAGCCACCATAGTCGATTAAGAGACTTAAAATGCTTTGTTTCACAACGGTAAAAAGATGAACAAGTACTATTTTGGAATAAGTTACCAATCGCTCGACCTATTTCAAGGAAATCAGTAGATAACCACATAAAACACTTTAATTTTTGTTGGTCTTCCCTTATATAGCTGATTACAATCCGCAGATAAGACAAGTAGGATTAAAACTCAACCGTTACTACTGACTTCAAGGTCTATGACATGTAGGACCACCTTCAACCACCACCGTACTTATCTTCTCCCCTCTGTTTTCCCACATATAACCTTTTCTTGCATCCTGTTTGACCAATTAAATTACCAACATTAATAGAGAATTCATAAAGGAAGTTTCTGAGAACTTGGAGCAGAAAATACGGACGGCGGAACCAGTTCAGTTTTAGATTTAGAGTAGAAGATTACTTCTCGAACACCATTTTCTAGTCTCTTAATTCCAATAAATATTAACGTGGATCAACGTAAATTAATTATGTTATCTGTGTGTCGCCATCTTTGGACGGATATCTCTTCCAAAGAGACTACTCTGGCAGTTGGTGAAGTTAGGGGAAACGTCCCTCTGATCAGCCGTCACCGGTTGCTATGACAGTGACGTAGTCCAAGACCGGCATTGTTCGCGTTACCATCAATTTCTTCAAGTGCTCTTGGTTATATCTTCAGTCACTTTCCATCTATCCCTGTAATATGTAGTTAGACTTCAACAGGCACAATAAACTCAAATAGAATTGAAGTGTCTGTCTGTATTGAAGTTTGTCTCGAATAGGCTCCGAAACGGCTCAACGGTTTTCAATGAAAATTTTAGGAATTAAACTTAATTTTTTGTGTATGTTTCATTCCGATATCTTTCAGATATTAATACAAATATTTTTAAATCCATTAAATTGCCCTGCGAAAGCCAGACCTCTTGAAAACCAACTGCAAGTTATAAAGTTTGCCCTTGATTGTATATTTTCCCATTCAAAATGTGTGTCAGTGTTCTTCACCTACATCCAGTGGCAAGAAGTAGAGAACCACCTGTAATGTTGTTTTCGCGGGAATTGCACTTCTAAAATAGATATTCTCAGGTTGAATTTGTGACTGCACGTTCTTAGAGAAGTTTCCTATTGATCACTTCAAGATTTACCTTCTTTCACCGCTTTCTGGCCAAGAAAAGGTCCTACCCTAAAACCTTGTTCTCACTTGGTAAGTAATTTAGTCGAGTAGCGAAGAATTTAGTATCCATACGTGTATGACCAACAACAATTTTGTTACTTGACTAAATACTCATTTTACTCCATTCCTTCTGGCACCACCACTATCAACGAAACAAGTGTGAACCTGATGATTTTAGTCTATCCAATTAGTTCATAGCTACCGTGCCACCTACATGGGTTTTCGTTATAATGAAGATGTTGATTGAATTCTGAAGTAGTCTATTTTCCAATGCGAAATATATGTGTCAGTTTTCTTCAACGACATCCAGCAGCAAAAACTAGAGAACCATCTTTAATTTTTTTTTCGGGAATTGGACTTCTAAAACGTTGAATTTGTGACTGCACTTTCACTAACAGAAAAATAAAACAATTTTCCATCTTCTCAATGTTCTAAAGTGTTTTTTAAGATCTTCTTATGCTATTTCTTGAGAAGAGAATTAATACTTCGTAGTTCATTCCTTCTCTTAATCCATTTTCGTACCGATAATGTTTTTTCTTTTAACACTATGAATTTCTTCTTCTACTTCTAAAATAACAATTTCAATACATTTTACTAGCTTATTTACTTTATTGCGTTGCCTGTTGTTCATGTTTATAATATACACATTACTAATGCGCTGTATAGTTTAGTAAACTGTGTGAACGGACAATTTTTGGCGACTTGATACTAGCTCATTACGCGTCACTCGACCAAATTACATACCAAGTGCGAACAATGCTTTATGACATATAGAACTTGCAAATGGATAGATTATGTCCTCACGTGCCAAGCCTGTTAAACGAGATAATTAATTAGCGTTAAGCGTGAAATAATGCTTAAGTTCAACTAACATTTTATTTAAGTAATTATACGTTTTAATTGGCAGCAGGGGAGAGTGTGTGGGTTAGAGAGAGAGATGTCGAGAATTCTCACTACATCTATTGTTGCAGCAGGAGTTTTGATTAGAGGTCACGGCATACGGCATTTTTATTTCAGATACAGGACTATCAACACGAGTTCGCTTTTAGTTCATCGTCACGCAAAGCCGAGAATACTCCTCGCAGCCGGGGACAGATGTATGAAACCGAGAACTCACCCCAGGAAACGGGGGTGGATGGTCGCCCTAATATAATAGATTTTTCGGGTACCCAGCTAGTTCAATATAAGAACCATCGCATTAATATTGTAATCATCAGACCAGAACCCAGTATAATTTTTGTTAATCTTCTTGTCTGCATAACTCATTGAATTGAATAAAAGTGCATTTATTTTCCCACACTTAATTACGCTAAAATATAATTCACGCTTTTGTTGCTTCAGGCCTGTATCAAGTATGAATATCTTTGTCTGTGATAGTAACTACTGAAAATTATGGGACTATTTTGTGGTGGCGATACGAGTGTTGACTTCGAAGCGGGTTGTTTCTTTGGGCCGTACCAATTTACTCTGAATGATTTTCTTGTAGAATGTATCGTGGTAATCGTGTATCCATAGGTGAAACTTGAATATTTAATGTATGTATTTATCATAAAGCATAATACTGTATAGTAACGTATTGTACTCCTGGCGTCCAAAGTATAATTAAAATAATTTTAATGTCCACGCTCAAATGAATCAAATATTTCAATGCTGAAAGTTATTTTCCTTTAGGTATTTAATTATTCATCTACGTTTCTCCGAGTTTCTTTCTGAAGGATGTTTCGGAATTGACCTTTGAATTAATAGGATTTGTGCCTAGGCCAGTCAGCTGTCAATATCCGACGCACCCGTCAATTATTCAACGATTATCGGCTGACACCTGTAGAGATTTCTTTCAACCCTCACCTGTGCTATATTCGCAATCAGATCCGAAATGCGAACAATTGGAATCACAAGTGTAATATTTAATTTAAAAAAATCGTTTCTTCGCGTTAATGTAAGCGTGCGAGTTTTTCACTCTTTAAAAATGGTAATTATTTAAGCTCATTGAAACCGTGCTTAGAATTACAAAACTCACATTTCAGGCTTCGTAATGGCCGACAATTGCTCATGACGGCGGTACAAACGGCGTAGTAAATATCGAAAGACAATGCGGTCGACGATTTGCGAGGATCTGGAAACACCCACTTGTTTTACAGAAATTAAATCGGTTCGTTTGACGTCTGAGTATGGAAATGAATGCGCATAATCAAGAGAAGGATGCGAGGACAATCATGGCGACCTCGCCCAGTTCAGAATCCTCACCCCACCACCTCCGACACTTTTTTTTATTATTTTGAAGGGTAGATCGCTAGTAGCCTAGTTCTTCCTCTTTTATCTAATTTTAGCTTATACCAGGGTGCTGTTGAATATGCAACAGGAATCCTGGGTCGGAAAAGGGCAGAGTTGCTGTTGCCGTGTAAAAAATTGTTTCTGTGGGAAAGGTTCGCACACATTCTGATTGTTGTCACCGTTTCTCAGATATTAAAAAAGAAAATTTTCTGATGATACGTAAGTTTTGATTGCATCTAATATATAGACATAGATGGTAAAACTTATGAACGAAATTCTTCGTTTTTTTTCTTCAGAATAAAATAAATATTAAAACGTTTCTGTCATATTTATTGAATGGAACTCATGAGAGCTTATAAAGTGTTACAAAAATTAATGTTGGAAGAAATCAATTTCAAAGTTGGTCAATATACGATATTCCGCAAAATGTGTTTCTGAGTAAGCTAAGAAATATATATTTGTAGTAAGATTTGCACCATATGTCAAAAGCAGAGAATACGTCGTGAGAAATGATAAGACGCATGAGATACCGAGAAGGAGAACGGAGAAGGTGCAGACGAGTATTTTCGACATGGCATAACGCTACTATCATTTATCAAAAAAAAAATTATTTTGAATGACGAGATATACAAGCAGCAGAAAAGTATTTCTACCCCATCTTGAATTTGTAACTTCTTAACTTTTATGGATGATAATTCGGACTTACAACATAAACTGTACTAAACACAATATATTTCCTTGCGTCATTGTTCTCAGAATAGTTTTTATACTACCAACTTGCCGTAATGAAATTCCGTGTTAAAGTAACTCCGGTCTAATTCCCACAGTTACTTCGCCCCAGGTATATTCTAATTTCCTGATTCCATTTATCTTTTAGGTCAAATGATCAATACAGATTACTGCATTTAATTAACGTTTATCCACTAGAAGACTGTCATTATGATTCATATTTATTTGCTTCTTTAGTTTGTTATATTTATATTGTTTTGGGAAAATATTGTACGTGACATTACTTATTTTCGTTGGATTTTTAAAAAAATGGTAATAAGACTGATGAGAACATAGTTTTCCTTATATCGTATAAACACACGTCGTTGCGTTTCAGTCATCGGTTGTGGCCATTTTCAGGTGTAATAAAAATAAGAATATATAATTGATAAGTTTAAATTTTACGTTTGTTTATATAATAAACAATTAATGACCTTTTACAGAATTTTTCTTTAAAATTAATTAGCAACAACGTTTCGGCATATTTTTATACCTTCTTCAGGTTTTCGTCCTATAGAGGAAATATGTACAACAAATTAACCAAGGAAGGTGAAAGTAAGATAATTTTTTAAAGTATGCATAAAAATATGACGAAACTTAATTACTAATTAAATTTAAAAAATAAAGTCTGTGAAAGATCATTGTTTTATTATATGATCCATAAGTGAAAGGGTAAAAATTCCTCATCAAAGAAATAGTCTTCAGAATAATTTGTCATAGATATTGTTGAAATTTCTGTCAATGTTAATATACACATTTTTAGAAAAAATCATTAAAAGGCTTCTAATACTCTCTTGTTCTTCATAAAAGTTATTATTTACTAGAATAACCATTGTGTAAATGGACAATCTGTAAACAAATTCGATGGAAATTATGAAATGATATTAAATATACTCAAGAGAATCATTTGAAATCATGTAAAATAAGTTCAAATCAATGAAGTTATTGTCTATATAAATAAAAATGAATTTCCTTAACCATTCAACCTGAAACATTGGTGTCCCATACCTTCCTTATTTTTTCTATATTAATTTTGTATTGGTCCTTCATTATGTTACGATATTGATAAAGGTCTAAAATGAAGACGCAGACAGTTGCTTCACAATTAACGCATATAATGTAATTTCGTATTTTTCTGAATTATGGACTGGGGAGTAATAGGATGTTGAAAGTTGCTCAGAAGTAGCGGCTGTGCATACGAAAGCGAAAAAAGAGCAAATAGATTCTACACGCAGTTGAACTTTCCGAGGCTGTATTTACCTTTTAGTTGCTGACAATGTGCGTGCAGCTTAGAGGAGAAATGGTTGTTGGTCGGGCACCTACCGCTTCAGTTTTATCAGCAATGATCTTGACGCACTATCAGCAGTCCTCTATTTCACCTCAGAAAATTAAATTTAACAGAACAATTGACGTAGAAAATGATTAAATTATTTCAAATCACACGAATTCATCTGTAGTTTAATTTTTATGAAACGTGCACTGTAATTAAGTAATATGAATTATAGTTCTTGCAAAACATAATAATTTATTCAACGGTGCCAAACTGAAAGAGAGAGACTTCTTTAACCGTTCCTGACTTGATGAACAATAACATAATTTCATTTTTTGTTAAAATAATTCCTATCATATTCATTATTTATTGGTGAGCTGTAACTATCGCAAATTAGTGGCATGTTTGGGGAAGTCATATTACACGGTATAAGCTGTGTGTCACACGCATGTTAGTCGTGTTTTTGCATTTAACATTCGCAGAAGATGTCGTTTTATTTAAATGTCAGTGGGGAAGCGGCCGTCAATTAGTTCAGAGGCTAGGCGATAGGACCAGCTGTCGGTGACATTTAAATCCCGGAAATTGTTTAGCAAAAATTACATCGTCAGTTTCCATGCGAAGTCTGCAGAGATCGACCAAATTAAAAGAAAGAAACAACCTTGACTGTCGAATAAGTTAACGCAATCTCAAAACATTTTTCAGAAATTATTTTCTCCAAATAAATTATTAATATTTTCCAATGTAAGTAATGTTGTGAATTTATAAAATGAAGACTTCTTTTTAAGTAAGTAGCTTTTTAATATTTTTCACTGAAGTTGTGATTTTGAACATGTGTGGTCACATCATTCATTAGAAAGCCAGATGCAGCTGTGGAGGATCGTCACTTTGGGTTTCCCTTTTTTTAGAGCGTTTAGAAATGTTCAAAATAACAAAACGCTCCTCCGACTGTGACGTCAGACCAGTTATTACTTTCTTGAGTTAAATTAATGTTACACCAGCAAACATTCACCTGGTACTGTGTGAGGTTTATGGGGATACAATAATCAGTGAACAAAGTAACAATCTATGGAGTACAGGCACACAATATTCCCCGTGAAAAAGAAATTTAAACGGACGCTGTGCACTCGCAAAACCGTGTGAATGGCTTTCTGGGACATTATTCTCCTCGACTCTGGCAATCAACAAAGACGTTTATTGCGAGACGCTACGAAAGCTCCGTCCTGTAATACAAAACAGAAGGCATGCAATGAGTTCACGTTAAATCATTACGATTCATGACCACACCCGGCCACACACTGTTTGACTAACTCAAGGTCTGATAGCATCGCTTGGTTGCGAACAAATCGACCACCCTCCGCATTATTGGAGTAGTACTTTGAGGTGTAAGGTAATGATTGATAACCAATTACTGGAATATATTTTTCTATTATTTTTATTATGCGTATTTGACTTCCATAATGCAACCATATATTACTGAGTTCTGAAAGAATAGGGACTCTGGCTACTATAATTCTAATTTAAAATCTTGTTATTCGTGAAAAATATAAAATAAGTACATAATTTCATGCCGTGGGCAAATCAGATTTTGATGTCTCAATTGTTTTAAATCAATAGGATTGTAGCCGATAATAGATATTTAATGATATTTACTTGGAGTCAAAAGGAGAAGAAATGCTCCTATTGAAGCTTTGGTAAAGAGCTTAAATATTCACATTTATGTTTATTCGTTAGAGCCTAAAAATTGGCATTATTGTCACTATGAGTCTATGATTTGACCTGCCTATATCGCTATGTAATGATTACTCTAATACTTTATTGAAGAAGAATTAAAAAGGCAATTACTTCAAAGGACCAAATAATAAATATTTTTATCAAAATTTTGTTAATAAACTAAAATCATTCATCAGGGCCGTACTGCGGTTATTTCGGAGAAAAAAAGGTTTATCACTGTGCAATAAAGTATAAGATATCACGGCAGTTGTTTTCATCACTATCACTTAAAGAAAAGAAAATTAAATAAAAATAAAACGTAAAACTTTCCGTCCAGGTCGGGCGCAGAAATGGCAGGCAACATCAACATAACTGGCGGTCCAGTCAGTCTGTTGGTAAATCTCTCAGACACACAACTGATTATCACATAGCTGAGATTTTTAATACAGTGTTAATCCTTCCTTTTCGCAGGACAACGCTTTCCTCGGAAGTATATACGGCTCCTTCAAACATGCCTTCGAGGTACTCTAACAACAATTAACATCGTTCAATTAAAGAAATAATATGTGACTCGACCGAACCTTGAATCGAGCCCGGTATTACTGATAAGTACGCAGGTGCTTCCGTCCATTTCTCTGGTATACTCATGCAGCTGAGACCAGTATTCAGTTTTTATTCAAATTCCTGTTCACATAAAAATTAAATGAAATTTATGATCAATTTTAATGTTAGTTGTTTCTTCCTGAGTCCTAATTTAGGTCATGATAGAATTTGAATGGTAGTAAAATCGTTTATTTTGGTCGAAAATTACTTTTAACGGACTTTTCAAAACGGATATCTTCGGTTCAGTAGTTCGAATGTTGCAGTGCCTCCAAAAGTAATAGGATAAAATTTTGCCGTTAGAAATTTGGTCTTTTTGTACAAAAAGAAAAATAAAAATGCATTTTTGAATTAAAAAATAAATGTTTATGTTGTTATAATATGGCTCTCTTATAATGATACGACTCTCATTAAAACTAAAAATTTCCGCATTCCTTTACGTCCCAAATTTCTACTCTCGCCTTGTAATGGCAAGTTATATTTCACGCCGTACGTTATTGCATTGAGGGCAGCTTTCCACGTGCCTTTCATTTCTTATTCATCAATTCAATCGCGCCAAGACGTATCTTTCTCGTACACTTTACAGTGTAAATATGCTCCGAATAACATACAAAACCATGTATAAATTGTTTATTTTGAAAAAGCAGGGATCATAATGATAAGAGACGGTGTCTGTAGATACTTAAAAACCATATAAAATCATCTATTTTGGGCTGATAAATGGTCATTTTCTCAACATAATCTCATTTCCAAATGATACTATTCCTCAAAATTTCTTTCAAATATTCTGAAACGTACGTTTTCATATTGTGCTCAAAAATAGACGTCTGATTTGATTTATTCCATTAGCCATCGAATGAAGTAATTGATACGTCATTATACAAAATTACAAAAACATTAGAACCTACAATTAATAAGAATTGGAGGTTTAACTGTACATAAGGGAAATTCAATAAACGAATTTGCCGTTCCAATATAAGTAAAAGTACAATTTAATAATATTAATAATAAGTCTTTAATGTTACGTACGCCATAATATTTGCCGTTTTGCCGCATGCACCAAAATTAAACAAACACTAGTTTTATAAAATTACATAACAGACGAAAAAACCTTGCGCACGGTAAGGATGAAGCATAAACACTTCACGGACCTGAACGAAGGGAATTTTTAACTACAGGCGAACATATAAGAAACAAGAAAAGGGTTAACAAAGAATAAACAACGAATTAAATAAATAATTTAAGCAGCAGCAAATTCAACATTCCGGCAGTACAAAAATATTTCATTGTAAGGGCAGGGCAATGAAAAAAAACTCGCCTATCCGTGAAATATTCTTACAGTGATTCGTAAAACTCTGTTTCAGATATAAACTTGTCCTACGTGAATTTTTTTTTCGGCGCGCCACTTTTTCAAATAACGTAATAGACAAAAGCCGCAGAGTCTCAAATCCGAAGAATACGAATTCTTGACGCGCCTCCTGATATTACGAGAGCAGAATGTTTCATTCGCCAACGATATTTACCGAATTTAAATTCAGTAAATATTTTAGTTTAACATTCTATTACATAAAATTCCCAATGAAACTGACTTTCACCAGGAAGATTCACAACCAGCCTCCAATATTATTAAAATATACCCAAATAACCTTCAACAATGTCTAGGTAATAAGTTAACTATAAAATATCTACGAATATTACATTTACTTTACTAAATAAATATCTGCGAAGTCACAATAAAATATGTGTGCCGATTCCACAAACGATAACGTACAGTTAGACAATAAAACGACTTGGAAAAACCGGCATAAAAAAACGAGCAAACAAATAAAGACATCTACAATGGTTGATAGGAATAAAATAACGGTTGTCTATAGAAAATGAAATCCTGAAAATCAAAGCAGTCATCAAAATAATCTGATCTTATTGAAAAGAAATAAGGGGTTGTGGAGAAAAATGAAATCTGAAACACAAAAATTAACTTTTTGTGTATATATATATATATGTTCCGTATTCAAATCTAAATGAATGGAGAGAATACTACCCGAAAGTAAACACTCGAAGTAATACATGAATAATGGACAAATATTTCTCTCGATGTATTTTGTGTATTATTTCAACGGCGATGTGAGTGGTGCTGAATTTATTTCCGGCATTCAACATGTAGGTTAAGTTGTAGTTCAGCCCCTATGAGTGGCGGAAGAAGAGGGAATAACAAAGTTCCGCATACTCTAGCGTTTTTCAATAAGGGTGGCTCGATCTTTCAATGGAATAAAACAAGCGGTGTGTAAGATATTTACATATGCATTTCAAATAAAAAATTAAATTCGTAAATACCTCACACACGGCTTCTTTTATTCCATTTCAACATCGACCTGCCCTTGTTGAAACCCGCTATATCTTTAACGTGTGGAGCAATATCGACCAAATTTTATACTCGTGCTTCTTGTCAACCGGAAAATGCACTGTCGGAGTAAGACACCACGACTACCACCCGTGGGTCAGGAATGGATGGAGGAGGAAACATTAAAATATGCAAGAAACGCAAGATATCAGTCTGGAATAAATATTTTTATGGTTCATTGAAATTAACAGTTTTACTCCTGATGATGTTTGTGCATTGGATAAATAACTTATGGGAAAACGGCGGATGGGTGTTTCATATAAATAACGAGAAAACAATCGAAAATTGTGTCTGTTACGTTCAACATGAAACTTAAGTTTCACTTCAGCCCCCTATAGGAGAGTGTGGGTGTATGGGGTAATATGAAATACCTGAAAATCAACCGACGTTTGTGTCTAGGCCAGGGTTATGAAAGTAGCCGAGTTTATTTCTGAAATTCAAGCTCTATTTCAGTCCCAGATCTCAGTGGGAGTAAAAGGGGATGAAAAGCAATACCAAATATCAACCAAGATTTGTGTCTATTCGGCGTTATGGAAGTCGTTAACAATTCAATACTGTACAGGGATAATATGAATTCATGCCTATGAATCTTCGGGCACCTAGTTAGTGTATAAATATTTCATGAGTATCAATACAAGATTGCAGATGATCCTTGCTGACGAATCACGAACTGTTCAATCGGGGGAATACATCAAGCATCACGCTGTTCTTCACAATCATTCAAATCCGCTCCAAAAATTATTACATGGATCGTACTGCTAGTGTACATAAAAATAGTAGCCGTATTACTTTAATTGTTAAACAAATAAAACATCAAATTACCAGCAAATATCTACGCTTTTGCGACATCCTCAAACAAAAAAATGAAATTAAAATTTTTTTTTTAGGTGAGTAAAACAATTTCCGTTAAATCAGCACCTAACGTATTGCAACTTGCAGTTCTGCACGGACTTTAGCGATTCGCTATCAGACGTAACGACCGATAATTGTTCAACATTCAAACTCATAGGGTAGACAGTTCTATGGTTTGAACCAGCCCATTAATGAGCAATTACGGATGACAGAAGGCGTGACGCAATCAGCCAGATAATCACGTAGTACAGTCGTAATTTATAGGGCACATCTGTTGAGATCCGTTATGGTGTGATTGTGGCTGAGCGGAGCGGAGCAGAGCAGAGCAGAGTGCTAAGAGGCAAACATTTCTACCGGCGATCAAATAACACAAATCATCAGCTATCTCAAAGAGTCGTACAAACGTTATATATCCTTTATAAGCTATTAATTTAATATATATAATTGAAACGCACAGACTAAGCAATGAGCTACCTGACAAAATGTGTTTCAAAATTATAGTATGTTATGTGAAAATATGTAAAAGCTTAGATGAAGTGAAAATGCATAATTAGCAATCCCACTGATCAGAAGTTACAAATAAATATAAAAAAATGTTTCTTTTCTTTTCCCGCTGACTGAAAGAAGTAATACCTGTTCAAATTTATGCATGAGTGACCAATAAAAGTGAACTATAACAGCCTAATTTAAAATGACATCCGGCGCCATTACCTTATTTTTTTTCTTTTATCACCATTAGCGTTTAGTAGTGCAGTCGATTCTGAATGTTAAATAATATGTTGCGCGGGTTTGCATATTCAATTACATTTCATAAAATTCGCGTCGAACGTCATAGTTTGCAGTTTATGAAATCCCATCTAACAGGTTGATAGTAAAATAAAACGGAAAATTGCGAGTTTATTATAAAGCTATTAAAATTTACTTCATTTCTTTATATAATATTTAATTTCCACACTGAGTATTTGAATTGCCAGCGAAAATAAGTATATAATAAATATCAACTTCTTGAACAATTCAATTAAATATATAAATATATTTAATTAGATGGGTAAGCGTTTAGGTGTCGGTGTTTGTAAATGCGTTTTTATGATTACTAATTTTATATGTTATCTTACTAAGTAAAATGCTACATAGACTGTAGGTCAATCGTCAAATTAAACATTTTTTCTATTTCACTTTATCTGATTGTGAAGCATATATTGATATTTCCGTTTAAATTTATTATAATTGAATTATAAGAAAAAAACGACTAGTTTGGTAAACCTTATAATTTAGCCAAAATTAATATGTCCGAAAAATACTGGAATGTTTCGTTAGTTACTTGAAACATTCCAATGTATATTACCTTTAATGGTTATAGAAGTAGGCTAATTATCATGTCCCCCTCATAACACTACATACTTAACACTTCCATTAACCACTGAATTAACACATTTACCTATAAATAGCACTATATGGGTGCCCGGCGTTGTCCCAGAACTTATTAATATATCCGGGTACTGTATTGAATTCTAAGCCACTTCCATAACCCCGGAATAGACACAAATCTCGGTTCATTTCGTACAATTGGCGTTTCACTAGCTCCTACACCCCGTCTTCATAGTAGGGCTTAAGTCAAACTTAAGTTGCAGGTTGAATGTCAGAATTAACTTCAGCAACATCCATAACGCCCCCCCCCCGATTTTTTCGCGTTTATTTTATGAAACACCCCTCCACTTCGTCCCCTAAGTTTGTGCTCATTCCATGCCGTAAGGGGTTGAAATTATGAACAGACAACCATCTGAGAATCACTATCAACCTCATTGACACCGAAAATAATTTATTCGACGCAAATATCAATCGTTTTTGAATTGCGGTTCGAAATATGATATATATTGCTCAACGTTTATACATTTGTATGCATAACAGCTCATTTCTGATACTTTTACACAAAAAAGTGAATTTTATTTATCAGAATGAGATACTTGAATCATCTCTACACTCTTTTTAAATTTAACATTTTTATTTTAAGTAATTACATTTTCTAAGAAATTAATAAAAGTGTAAAATGGTTTTATAACTCATTTTGCCCTTACACAATGTGCCATATTTAAAGAAAAAACGATGCTAATTGCAGTCAATTTTGTTTTTAAGAATAATAGGCGTAGTGTCAAAATGAGTTTAATAACTTCATGAATATAAACAAGTAGTAATTATATATTTCCCCAAATATTTTATATCAGTTCCATTATTTTAAAAGAAAAATTAACATGTTTTCAGAATTATTTAATTGTGAATTTTGTAAAGAGAATTTACCTTCATTATGTTATACATTTATGCTAACATAATATTTATATACGCCTATATAATATTTTATATCAATTTCTCAGAGAATCGCAAATAACCGAAAATGTATCTAAAAAATAAAATAACTCTGAAAAATATTAAAAGTTTGATTTCATTAATAAATTTTATGGGCTGATAAAAAATTATGAAAAATAATCATCACAAAAAACCAGTCATATTTTTTGAAAAGCATATGAGAAAAAAATAGAAAGTTTCTGTAACATCAACCCTCTGTTTCCGCTTAACATGTTCCTGTGAGGTTCTCCCTCTTGTAATGTTGATTAACGATTCGAAACAGTTTACTTTCCTGGCGCCATTACCCTGGGCTTCGTTACTTATTGAAATTCAATTACTTTTACCGGTCGGAAAATAATTACGGCACTTGAATTATTTATCTTATACACAGTCCAGGTCGAGAGATCGTGTAGCAAGGGTTGAGGGAAGAAAACACTACATCACGGTTTGTGACACACACACAGACATTTATCCAACTGTGATTCCCGTTCACAAAATAAAACATACCGAAGTTGTGTTGAGTTACTAAATACATTTTCAAATAGTGAAGCATTTCAAAATAATTAGATGAATAACAAAAACGTATAAAAATTCTCCATAAAAGGAAAATCGATAAATTTTATGGAGCTTCTAAAATATCTTTAATATTTATTGTGATGAATATAATCGTGTCAATGATAAAATAGAACGCGGATTGTCGCCTTCTACAAACTTTCAACACTCTAAACATATATTGGTAAATTTCTACTCCTTTATTATTTCATCATCAGAAACTGCAAGGAAATTTTTAAACCACGTATTATTTTGCTATAGAGAATATAGTGATGACAATGCAAGCACTTGCCTATAGAAAGGCAATTTTTACAATTTTAGTTTTATATCTTAAAAATTAGTATTAATCGAACGACAAAATATTGTTTCGGTAGAACAACCGTAAGAAACGTTCCAATACAACATTATTGTTTCAGTTATTTTAAGGGACTGAGTAATCCTTGACGTTCTGACCAACTAGAATTTAAGATTAGCAGCAGAACAAATAAGCATAAATATGAAAAGCGGAGGTAATAGCTTAGCTTGAATTCGTGATGACTCCGCAATCTGAATAATAAACCACCGGGATAAGCGAAAAACGCCAAATCGGTAACAAACATTTTATGTGTTATTTTTACGGCAAATACATAAAGTATTTATAATTCACAGACACGAGAAAATTCGACACAGTAATTGAAGTTAAATGATTTCTAGATGGTATTTAATGGCGGCGTATTTGAAAATCAGGAATTCATTATTTTACCAGAATCACTTCGAGTAACAACAGAAACCAATGTGTATTTTTTTATATCTAAGCTCATTCGATTCCGTTTAAGACAAATAAAGAGGTTTCGTTTCATTTATTAATAATCTTAGTAAAGAACATTTCAATTATAGCACCATAAATATTATTTACCTTCATTAACATTTAGTTTAATTTTGTGGCGTTTCAGGGAAAATAGGTTCTCAATTTTCAGAAAAATATATTATTTTGCCTTATTAAGACAGGATATTTTCATAAGCACATCGAACATTCATAAAATTAACATACTGTTATTATCGGAGATTATTTACAATGGAGTCACACATGGAAAATGTTAATACAAAATAAATTTGTAAAACATTCGCTTGCTTTTTTACTGAAAACGTTTTGTGGTATTGAGAATCGTTCTTCATATGGGCGTAGATATTAAAAGATCGGACCGCTGAGTGTAGCAGGGACGGAGGTTCCAATTAAGCAAACAAACTAGTCTCCAACCCTGAGGTCGGCTTGCTACCAGCCCCAACACGAGACTCAGTAAGGCGGCCTCTTCTGGCAGCTCGACAGAGCGTGACATGATCCAAGAGAAACACAAAATTTAGCGTCCCATCAACTCTCTTAAAACGAGTATACTTAACTTAGCAAATAAGAATGGAAAAATCTCGACTGAAACCTGAACTTGAACTCGGGTAACTGCTATACCGTCTGAGCTAATGCCAGTGGATTCCCGAACTGCTACGAGATCTCTCTCTCCCTTGCATATTTCATTTTTCACAGCCTAATTTTAAGGATTCAGTGAAGAATGGACATAGTGCAAATTGATTTAATACAAAGGCAGAAAAATGGTTTCCTAATGATCCTCAGGCAAAGTCCGTGAAACGGAATTTCGGAAACACTAAAAATTAGAACATTACACGCTTGCACGCGAAGCTTGAGCAATGAATTCTGATTCTATGATTAAAACAAACGTAAATAAATAATAAATGCTCTCTAATAGAAAAAAAATGTGTACTGTCTTTCAAATTCTCATTTTAAATTATTTCGTCAGCTTTCTTAATTAAAAATATACTAAATTCAAAATACAACCTGAGATTTTAGACATTAATCAATTATATTACTCTGTCAGCCCTTGAAAGTAACAATATATCCATTAAATTATTATTATTTAAATATCTTAGCAACGGTTATTATCAAACTTTGATATTACCTAAAGTCTCTACGTAAAGATATTCGTTTTGGAAACCTGTCCTCCTCCATGAATATATCTGATTTTGATAGGTGGTTCTAAATAAAAAAGAATTATTAAAAAATATATTTAAATATATTTCGTATTTTTTACCATCACCCTTCCACGTGTTCGTATTTTTCAGAATACTGATATAATATGATAGTAGCACACTATAGATAAATAGACACCATATTACGCGGAATTAAATAAGGACGTATTTCCCGGTACTCTGTGTCAATACTTGGTAACGTCACATTTTACATTTCAATTTATTACCGAAATACACTTGTAATCATTTTGAACGCAAAGTTCAAAAATATATATTTTTTATTTTAGACCCTAACGCTAAAATATTCATTGGTACCAATTAACTAAAAATCAATGGAGTAAATGGTTGAATTTTTGAACGCAAAGTTCAAAAATATATTTTTTTTGTTTTAGACCTTAACGCTAAAGTATTCATTGATACCAATTAACTAAAGAACAATAGAGCAAATGGTTGAATTAAAAATTGGAAACTTCTTCTATGGACTCTATATACTTATTTATTCAAATACTAGAGCAAGGAGTCTCAGAAAATGGAGTCATCAGTTTTGGAAAGTTTTTGTATGTATTAAAAAATATATCCTAAATTGAAATGGAAAATTTCAGCAGAATCGGGAAGATTTAGATTTATTCTGCATCTGATGTCACTTAAGTAGGGGAATATGATCGTAGTTAAGGAGAAAATGGAATTTACGGATGATTAAAATCCTCTGCGGCAGACTTCTCTATGCGAAAACGGAGTACGATTCGAATCGGTGCATTTTAACCGAATTAATTTCCCTTTGAATATTTTTTGCTCACGAGATCTTCTGCAGACGTCAACGAGGAGGTTCTGGAAGCCGTCAGTGGCGATATGAAAATTATATTGAAACGCTGTAATTGAGATCTGTAGGGGTTAACTGGCCCAGGTTTGGATAATAGGCGTCTGGGAGAGACGACTGCGTGACGGAAGGCAGGCATAGCTGGAATTTCTGGAGTTCTTATTAACCATAGCCCACATTCCAGCAGGCGCCGCCCTATAGTCGAGAGCCAGCTACCACTTTATTAAAACACACGGCTATGAACCCGCCAATGTTTCCATGATTTACTCTTCAATATGGCGCCCTGCTAGCACAAAATTCCTCCTCTGTCGCATCGCCTGCTTTAAGTTCAAAATATAATTCCTCAAAATGCATAAACTTGAAGCATTCAAAGACTCTAGAACTACTCTACACTTCTTAGGGTTTAAATGCACTATGGGAAAGTCTTCACGACCATTAAGGATACTCATGAGCGACGCAATAAAAATGCCCACCATTTACTTCAAATAACCTTACTGCCATGTGAAGTAATTTGATAATTACATTTCCATTTTCCATAACATATTTTTGTAAATATTTTCACATTGAGTTACAGCTTCAGCGTTCCTAATCTACTTGTGTTTGTTGCAGAGCTGATCTTTTAGTTTTTTAGTCGCATCATAGTCGTTTTTTCAAAAACGAAAACTCGGAGAAAATATTGATTTCTCGACACAAATTCCGCTATATAAGTGCCAAATAATTTAAATGTACTCCTCAATGTATACAGAAGGCACTACCTATATATATAAAAGCGTTTTTCAGTATTTATGTCCCAGCTATAAGCGTTCAAACTACTAGTCAGAATTTGAAAAAATCGGGCCCCAACGTGGACTTCATATTTTTTTTAATATACTAATTATAAATGTAAAGAAAGTGAAAACCATTTTTCGTAAAAAGTTTCGTGTCCCACACTTGCATCAATATCTCCTAATCTGAATGCAGATTGCCCATATTCTGGATCTGAAATACTACATATTTTTTAAAAATTATAAACATTTCGCGACGTAATTAACCTATCGTTAGCAGAGAGGTATGTCCCTGAGGAATAAATGTCTTTGGATCGTCGTTTAGATGGATACGTAAATTAGCTGTCAAACAGTTTTTTTACTTTAAGTTTACAATAAATAAAAAGACAGTCAATAAGTCATCATATAATTTTATTGCTGTTTAATTAATATAAATGCGACGTTTCGTCTCCCTTTCGAGACTTCATCAGGCATAAAATTTATCAATTCATGTCCTTCACTCCTTGACATAATTTCGGCCGTAATCGTCGCAGAGGGTAGTCCACGATACTAAATTCCTGTCATGTAAATACTTCAATACATTTAATAATCTTTTCGGACGAGGGAATCGAGGAGTGAAGGCCATGGATTGCTTAATTTTAAGCCTCATGTAGTCTCGAAAAGGACACGAAACGTTGCATTTATATTAATTAAGTACCAATAAAATTATATGCAGACTTATTGGCTGTCTTTTCATTTATTGTAAATTAGTTTCATTTTTCGCGTCAGGTTAGTTTAAATATTTAGTAATTGTTCATTTGTAAAAGCAAATAAAATATTGATAGTGACATTCATCACAGGCAAAATAATTACATTAAACAAAATTTAATATAAATACATAATAAAAATATATATGAGAAAAGTGAAAATGTCAACAAAACTCTGTTTTTTCCACTGTTTGACGGTGTTTCCCGGTATTTTTCCGCCTCTAGCATAATCCGTACTCGACGTGAAGTATCGCCCAGACATATTATTTCCAAGGTGGACCAACCCCTCAACCCCCCCCTTCCCCGAGCTACAACACAGTAAAACCCCTCTCAGTTTAAGCCTCTGTTGGTCGAAAACTGAGGATTTTAGAAAAATTCTGAGAACACAGTCGATTCTAAATTCGATTCTCTACAATTTTGGTCACATGACCTTTTCTTCTCAGACCACCGTAATTCGGTTAAAATGACACTTGTCTGTAAAAAACAACCTACCATGTTTACACGACCTAGGACTAAAAATAGGTTGGAAATAGACCTAGGCTGTTGGAAAACATATAAAACGAGTCGTCACGCCCCTCTAGCTAAAAGTGAACCCTCTGGAGTAGAGCTGTATTAAACTTATCTTTAATTACATTCCTGAATTATTATTTACGTGAACCCGAGCAACGCCGGATTCTTCAGCTAGTTTGTAACTAAAAATAATCAGCTAAAGTTGGTACGGTGCTCATCGAAACGAAAAGGTAAATCGAATATTCCACAACAATACAACTTCCGTTAACTACTTGTACAGCTTTGAACGCTACAAAATCACATCAAAATTTGCCTACGCTCTGATAATGAATCCATGCATATTTTAATTCTGCAATGTTATAAAGTGTAATATATTGTAGTTAATTATTTATGTAGACCTATACTGCTCGAAAGCGGGTCATTGAAATAATGTATGACGTCGTATAAATGTATGTATATTTTAGTGAAAAACGTAGGCATATTGACTGTTCAGAGTCTACATATTTAATGGTATTTATTATAAAAGTCATTACAAATTCATCACAAACTTTAAGGTCGCAACGTCGGGAACAAACAACACATTTATAAGCAGTGTAATCAGTGTATAAAAAATACAGGGAGAAAATATTTTATAACAATTTCAATGAATAGAAGTGAATAAAAATTGGAAATAAAACAGTATTTCTGTTTAGTTACACATCTGTATTCCGTAAAACATAGTTTTAAAAATAATGTGAAGTACTAGTTTTTATAATTAGTTTCTTTAATGTATGATTTAAATGTCATCTGAAGTTATGTATTTTTTAATATTCATTGTAAAATATTCTAGCGCATAGTGACGGTGCATTACTGTGTACTTGAAATTTGATTTGGATAGTAGTATATATTGAAGTACAATAGGACCCCTACCTAAATTTTTTCAAACTTTTAGTATTTTAAAGGATCTAAAAATTCGGCGAGAACATTCTACCTGGCGATAGGACACTGTTCCCTTTGTCATGGAAAATTTCCCGCGATGGACGAAGGACTCATGTGGATTGGCGGAACAAACATCATGTGGGTGTAGCTTTTCCTTTAGAGAAGGGGATGCACGAGTTTAACTGAGAGGCGAGAAGCCGTAAAGTATGCAGAGTGATGCAAAACGTTTAGAAGGCAAGGAGGCAAAGCTGGAGAATGGGACGAACGTGGAAGGGAGGAGAAAGCTGGAGACTGGAACGGATATTGAAAGGGAGTAATAATCTGGAGAGCGCAACAAGAGTTGAAAGTGAGGTGTGAATTGTTGCTCTTTAGTAAGAAAGTAATGAGAACAAAGAAGGCCAGAGGGAAGAAGGAGGAACATTTGGGTTTTTCTTAATCACCGGCAGTACCAGGTTCATCCCTCTTTCCGCCGGAAGAGGAAAACTTTACAATTCAACCCGAAGGAAGAAGGAAGTTCCGGGCGCCTAGTAACTTGCATCGAGACACAATTGAAGATAAAACGCGTTCCTCAACTGAACTAAATTCTGATGCACGTGGTTACCCCAATATGTAATTTACCCTGATATTTAAAAATCGTCCCCTTGAATTGATTTATTTGTTTGTAATAGCGCACAGGACCCCTTTTAAGTGATTGTTTTTATAAATAAAATTATTTTATTATATACTATAATGCAAGTAATTTTATTAACTAACTTAAATAAAAACCACTATATCATTTACAATATATTTTCAGTGTTCACTTGCTGACCTTTTGAATTACGACTTTGGTCATTCTAAGTTATTTTTTCTTAATTTTTCCTATTTTTATAATATTGGCCAGTGTAATGGCGGTTATTTGCTGAGGGAACATAAAGAAGATTTCTTACTTCCGTGCTCAGTGGATCGAGTACAATAGGAAAGCCTTTGCTGAGTTGACAGTTGGAGAGTGGTCACTCAGAGGCTTACAGATCTCTTTGAAAAGAGGCTAGCGTTTACTCTGGCCAACAGCACAATTCTAAGGAACCTCAAATTTGGAATATTTTAAAGTAAATAAGTGAAGAATTCTCAAGCGACGACCAGAATTAAATGAGTTACATGTCGGAAGGACGGAAGTCTCTGTGGGCCTTTATGTTACAGTAAAATTGCGATTGTAAATAACTAATTTATACTCATCAGACAAACTCATATTAGTATCAGAAAGTAAGCCAACCATAGACCCTGAAGCTCCATATATATTCCTATATGAATATATCGATATTTTCTGTATCATATTCTATAAAAAAGAAGAGATTCAATACACGTTTCAGTGTGGTGACAAATCATGGCGTGTAATCATGTAGACTTGTATATCGCAACAATAAAATAAAAAATATTTTAATATTTCTACGACTTTTTACGTTTATGCACGCAAAGAGATACAGCGTAAGTTTGGGCTCTACAGCTACGTATCTAATAATCTACATGAAACAGAAATTCAATTTTAAAACAACAAAACCCAATAAAGAATTCCAGCAGACATTTATTCCCAGTGGCAGCTTATCAATGGTGAAAGCAAATATTAATAATGTGTTTCACAATTTCTGGAATTTATTTCAGTCTATTTAATCGTGCAGGGTTCCGCGGCTGTTATAAATCATAAATGAGAAACATTTGAAAATTTTACATCATCCAATGATAAATAATAAATTAGTATAAGTTGAAGAATTCAAACAGACCTAGTGGAACCTCTAAATACTGTGAATGGACTAAGGCAAGGTGATTTCGTAGCATCTTTATTATTCAATGTAGCCCTTGAAAAGATTATTCGGAAGACAAAGATACAAGCAAGAGGAATAATATTTTATAAATAGGTTGAGTTATTAGTATTTGCTGATGATATTGACATAAAAACAAAATCAGAATTGGACATACAGAAAGCCCTAGCAGTCTTAAAATGTGCTGCAGATGGAATGGGTCTTAAAATCAATAAAGGAAAAACTAAGTACATGACAGTTGTCAAAAAGGTTACACCAGAAACACATATTATAATTGATAACTTTAAATTTGGGAGAGCTCAGAGCTTTGTATATCTTAGTTCGTTGATAAACAGTAACAATAATGTATCCGAGGAAATCAGTAGAAGAATCCAACGAGCTAATAGAAGTTATTATGGTCTGCAAAGACAATTCAAATCAAGATTACTCTCCCGTAAAACCCAAATGTGTATTGTATAAAATATTAATTAGGTCTACATTACTGTATGCATCTGAGACTTGGTTTCTTACAGAAACTGATAAGTTGAGGCTAGGCACATTTAAAAGGAAAATTCATCTGGAAATATATGGACCTGTAAAAGTAGTAGTAAAAGAAAAATACAAATTAAAACTCTGTCATAGTATATGGAATATGCATATACAAGTAAATACAAATATATAAGCATATTTTTAAGGTTTTTCTATACCAATAAATAAAATTTAAGTGTGTCTGTCTGTGTGTTTGTTTCGAATAAGCTCAGCATATTTCAATGAAAATTTTTGATTTTAAAAATAGGAGATTAAACTTAAATATTCGTGCATGTTTAAATATATTGCAGGAGATATTAATATAATATATATAAAATGGAATGCGGGTTGCCTATACTCTTGATCTGTTTATGCTCCGAAGCAGTTTATCCATTCTTAAAGTAGAATTCGCGTTAATTTTAACCTTTAGTTGACAGAGAGCTAACTCCCTGAGAAATAATAAACATCTTTGGATCATCAATACGATGTATACGTAAATTGGTTTTATTAGTCGCGTCAGGTAAATTTTAGTATTTCGTAATTGCTCATTTTTATTGGCTCCAAACCGAATGATAGCGGGACCTATTGAAAACCAACTGCGAGTAGTAAGGTTTGCCTTGAAGCGATCGTAAATAGAAGATACCATAAGTTTTATACATTCAATGAATTCAACTTTATCAAAATTCTATACCTGTTGTTTCGATTTAGGGCAAAGTAAAAGGTACTATTTTAGCGCGAACGAAGTCGCGGGGGTTAGCTAGTTGTTAAATAACAATGATATCACTACTAGAGGTACCTCAGACATAAGTTAGTATGGTGAAATGGCCAAAACAAACTAAAGGTTAAAACGTTAGGATGGATAATCTCGACCGGACCAGGACTCGAACCGGAGACGTCACCTTAAAACGGGGTTTCCTTTAACTACTGTATCGTCGGAGTTGACTCCATACCCGCTGCAAGATTTCTGCGTATATTATGTATCCCTGAATCAGTCACCCCTACAATTTACTGAATCACAAAAATTTTAGTAAATCAGTGAAGAATCGATGTTATATTTCCTTTGAACGTAGCGCTTCACTGATATCATTTCAAGAATGTAAGAAATTCTCTCTGTAAAGGTCCGCAACAGGTTCTATGACATTTTGATTCCCGGTCCATCCTGATACTTCAATTGTAAATAAGTATTAAAAACTTTAACGTTTCTTAGTTTGGAAATTTGTGGTCTGAGGTGTGGGACGAGAGAATTTTGCCCAGAGGAAAAACATCACAGTGGAAGACACATGCTCCGTCCATATTCCGGGATGGAGGGACAAAATCCTTTCTTTCTTTCCCTGACGGACCCCTCAATGCCCCTTTGACAGCAACTCCCACTCCAAACAACAAGAGACACGCCATAGAAAAATTCACGCTTTTTACTTGAATACCTCCCTCGTCCTTCAATTTCACCTGCTCAATGGTCAATTAGTTGTGGCTGCGATGTTATTAATTTGTTATAATTATGCACCGTTTTTTGGTTCTATACCGTACTTACTACAACTTATTACAGTATAATTTTATATTAGAACACAACGAAATTCGGAACTAAGTAAGATATAAGAGATTGTGAGAGAGACAGGCGAGAAAATAAAACCAGAAAAAAAACTGTCATAGTGTAGAGAAATAGAATCGCAATGCAGTAACAGAGTGAGAGGTTAGGAATGGAGAAGACAATTTAGGAAACGTAGCATCTGACGCCAGCAATCCTAAGATGACGTTCATTGTGATTTAATAAATTCGGTCGAATTAACATGAAAATGTTCTCTTCACCATGGAGCAACACATGTAACTTCTGAAGTTAGGTTTTGGACGGAGCGTTCTGGTCAATTATAATCCGTATCAACTACTTCATTATTAAATAAGAAAAAATTACAAATGGGCGTGGTCGTTGTTTTGTAACCTTTCATTGGATAAAGCCTCTTTCCATATTCCTGTATTTGCGTTTCCCTTGCAGTCAAATTTCGTAACGACAGGATATGGCCGAAATTTGTAATGTGTCTAAAAAGAATTCTGTACAAAAGTAGATTTCACGCAGTTGCCAGCAACCAATAACCCTGAACATATTTCGCCATTCAGTATCAAGCATCGCCGTACTCAACCTGCTTAACTCGGTTCTGTATTTGCATATGCCGACGACGCGTAATTATGAAAATGTATGCGTTCCATCAAGACGCTGTAACAGATATAATATTCATCCACTTTTCTGCACTTTATAATGATATTTTAACGACGTTTCTACGATGACCTTCGCGGTTGCAAAAAACATAAATTTGGTTATTTTGACAAAATTATTCTTCAAGATGTGCCACGGTATTTAAAAAAACAGATGACCTGATTTTGATGATGAAATTTGTATTATCACTTCGTTGCGTCTCAGTTATTAAAATAAATTAAAGACTTATATTATTTACAAAATTGTTACTTAAACCACCAAATTCGGGACCTCAACATATTTAAAACATTTACGTTGCATTTAATTTATTTCATTATCACTAATAAGATCATTAAAAGCGTCCGTCAGTATAACCTCACGGTTAAAGAAGGGCAGGACTTGCGTTTTTCAGGTCTAGGTTCGAACTCAAAATGAGATACTTCTACAGATTATCGTATCACTTTAAATTCGACTTTTCACTTCCACACAATAATAATAAAATAAAAATAATCTATTAATCATAATTCATTTAGTAAATTAAATAAAATAAAAAATTAACTTTAATATTAAACAATATATTACCGTTCTACCTTTTTTATAATCACTTAAACATATTTAATTACATTTTAATTATTGGATCAAAAGCGAGGTTTCTAGTAGCTTCCAACCAGGGATATGTTTAACAAAACATCCATAAGACATCGATGTTTGAGGTTCACTGAAAAATTTTAATTTCAGACTAAATAGTTTGGATTTTTTGTTGCTATTTGTGCTATCTATTCTATAGATAATTTTCTGTGAGAAATAGATAAGTGGGGTTTAGTATAGAGGCATAAAAATCATCCTTGTTCTAGTAACTGGAGTACTGGCGCGTTTTACTCGGTACAGGATTTTCTTAATCGTCCTTGTAGTATTTAAATCAAGGCTCCTGCAAAAAGTGTTGAATGAGCTGCCTTATAAAATAGCACATCATATATCTTTAAAATTTCTATTCAGTTTTTTCTGCTCTTTTGTTTGTTTGTTTCAGGTATTGCCTGGAGCTACGACAGAGGGAAGGACAGTTTCCTGGTCGCAGAGCTCCAAGTAGTTAAAACTCCATTGCGTGTTCCTCAGTGTGTGTGTGACATCGTGTGTCCGTGTTGTGTTTATATTGACTTTTGTCTCTATACATTTTCTTTTATTAATTTATTTTAAGATTATTTGTCTTTAATTATGTACTTTATTTTGTTCATTTTTAATTTTTAATTTAATGCGTATCCTATTTCCTCAATCGAGGATTAATGGAAACAACAATAAATCTAAATCAACACTGGTTGGCATCCACGGTCATCCGGCCGTCCATACCACAGCAGCAAACGAAGCCAAGACTAACGACAGTAAGCGATATCAAGTCCATTGTAAGTTCAAATGTAAATTGGAACAAATTTTTAAAACCTACAATGCTATCATAAGGTATGATTTTTATTTTTACTCAAGGACAACCAACCCACCAAATTTTGACGATTGTTCGTTGTTCCTTAAATGAGTCTTAAGCTGCTTCAGTAGTTCTTGGGCTTCCAGCCGGGTGAACGTAGCCATTGGCCGCGACGTTTCGACGGCGGTCACTGCCATCGTTTTCAAGTGTTTACTGGTCGATGGCAGTGACCGCCGTCGAAACGTCGTGGCCAATGCCTACGTTCACCCGGCTGGAAGCCCAAGAACTACTGAAGCAGCAGATACACCGGGAAAACCTTTGTTCTTTGATATGAGTCTTAAGCTGTTTCAAAGTGATATGTTCTCCCAAAATTGTAATTGTTTTGTATTGAGATTAACCTTGGTTGGCATAGTTTTTTCATGGTTTCCTATAGCCTGTAATATTTTGTAATAAAGATTTCAAAACAAGTGTTTGATTTTAAATAAAATTTCATACTAGAAAGTGCCAACCTTTAAATTAAGTACTTTTCAACCTGTCGTCGCCTGTAAACTTACGTTTTAACAGCCCTGCATCCTAATAACAAAGAGACGTGAACGGCTAACTTTAATATCGATATTAAAACTAGTCTCAAATTATAAATAATGAAATTTACGATTCATATAAATATAATAGTAGAAAACAGTCGGAATAGTTTATGCTTTCATAATCTATCATCACGCTGCTCCTTTATCACCTTAGTAAATGTTGCATGTGTCATATGATTCAACAAATTAGTTATACAGCCCATACTAGTATGAAGATTAATAAATTCCTCAATAAACCACGTTCGTACCAAAACAATTTATTAAAATTTTTGTTATTTCAATTCTTGCAACGGCAACCCGAATCCAAAGACTTAATAAATATGTTGAGGGGAGAGGGGGATTACACCTCTAGTGGGAATTAAATAGTGAAGACTGCATTCGGTTTTCTACATTTAAATAATTTATTATTAAAATAATAATAGTAACCGTACGCAGCACCGAGAAAAGATACTTTGCTCGGGAAGATTTCGAAACTTTGTCATTTTCATCTTAAAATATAATACATCCTGACAAGTATGAAAACATCAGATATACTTGTAAAGTAAAAATGACATTTGTATAGAATAAACTTGCCTTTTAGTTTAAACCACTAAAAATTAAGTAATATTACATTGCAAGGATTGGTACAGATATATTCCGTAGTTTGTCAACAGTTGCATTTCTATTGCATAAACAAGCTTGTACACGAATAGTCAACAACATTTATTCGAAGTCCGGTATTCGAACTGAAATCTATCAGTATAAGGTCTAATAATATAGAAATTTAAATTAAAATGAATTTAAACATATAAAATAATAACTATTCTAGAGTATTATAATTACTTATTAGCTATGCATATTAACACATTGCCTGGTCAATTCAAGGGTGAAATTAAATTACAAAAGTTCAACATTTTCATTTCAAGTAAGTTTATTATTTCTGCCTAATGATGTTCAATTTCCCCTTCTTCATATCTTTATTAACAGTCATATTTTTATTTAAGATAATGTACACGGTTTTTCCAAATCTAGGTTTACTTTCGAAAGAATTTCGCGGCAAAATATTTATATATTTACATTGTTAATTCGCAGTTGTTTTAGCGATGGACGGAAAAATTAAGAAGAAAGAAATACAATGATCTCGTATAATACAAATCTTCACACCTCTGTACGATTTAGTCGATATATCAAGTGACAACATATTCCATACGTCCGTTACAATTCAAATGTGGAAATGTTAATTAATGTGTGATTCACGAGAAAAGTTTGATAAGTTGAATTTTTATCTATTGAAATAAGTGAGATGTCATATCAATTCATGGTTATTTGAGGAGGATGAATTATTATTAACTAAACATATGAATTTCTTACTTAATGCATTTTTTATTTTGTTTTCGTCAGTTGAGAGCAGCGTATAGCGCTCTTTGAGAGTTTTACGAGTTGTTAACATTTTTCTAGCGTATCTATTCATTACCGAAAGGGCCCTTCAGTTCTTGGAAATTCTAGTCATTTACAAACTTTAAGCAGAATTGCAATTTGTCCAGTGATTGTTTTGCCATTAACGACGCGTCATGCACAAAGACAAATCAGTCGCTCGCAAACTCCGCTTGCAAACTACATGGGACGAATTCACTAAAAACAAGACAAGTGATTTCAAACTTCTGCGCTCTGTCAGACAAACATAATTAGAATGGAAGTTTATGATTTTTTTTTTGCAGAGGATAGAACTTGATATCAGTCGGTTGAAATTTTGTAATCAAAATTACTATGTGTAATTTAAATCTAAAATAATTTACAGTGCAGGAATTCTGAATCTCAGATTCATTGTCATTGACAGCGAGAATAAAAGTAAGGAAAAGCTGGTGATGGAAGTCGCCCTTCAGAATATCCACAAACAGACAAATTATTTTATTTAGGTAAGTTCTTATTATATTATTTATATAGTAATCTTGAATTTAAATCTGAGAGTCAGCAAATTATAATGTGAAATTGGAAGTATATATTTAATGAACGAGTAACTTATTTATAACTTAATTTGCCTAATTTACTTAACGACATCCAATTCAATTTTTATTATTATTTTTGAACCGGAACTAACGACTTAGTCTCATTATAGTTTACCCAGACTGTATCATTGGCGTTATATAGTCGATCAAAGTTGTTTGTGTGCTAATTTTAATGAGTTCGTAGGAGAAATAGACCTTTTTATTGGTGGAGTGGTTGTAAGCTTTTTGCGAAAAAGTTATAGCTGATTGGATAAAAAAGTAGTTTCCGGAAGCTTCCGAGCAGGGAGCACTTATCCGCTCGGCATCGATGTGTGATGGACTCGTTGCAAAGTTTTATATTCAAACTAAATGTCAAACCTTAGAACAGTTCAAAATTAAAGTAATAATACTGTCAACAATAAAAAATGGAGTTTATAGACCATTTCTCTGCATTGCGGAGGTTCGAGAACTAAATTGGACTGATGGATACATATTCGTGGCTGACTTCACCGGCGAGCGTTCGAGCCATGACCAAGTTGGATGACGAGAGCAGTTAAAAAAATATCGTTTTGCGAAAGGAAAAATTGATTAAGCGATCAACCTTACGCTAAATAAGTATAAGAAATACAACAGAAAATGTGTGAAGATTTTTATAAAAATTTCATTTAATTTTATTGCACTATTCCGTTCTGCCCTGGGTAAATTGGTAAGTTTCGTTTAAAAATTCATCAAAAATCTAAATTCGTTGTTATAAGTTATTTTCATATCAGATTAAGTAATGAAATAAATGAATGTTTTATACTTTTATGAAGTTAGTTTTCTTTTTCCATAATTTTACAAAAAATTGTTTAATAATAAGTGTCCCGTTCTGCCCTTATATTCCTGTAAACAAGGAACGAAAACTATCGCCACTAAAACTTAATTACTCTGGCTTTATCACACATTACCTTATCAAATATATTTTTCTTATATTTGATCTTAATTTTATGACTCTCTGATTATTGTATTGATATTGAATTTTTATACTCACACTAAATTATTAACGAAAATTTATTAAGTCCAGTCAAGTGTTTACTTCAAAAACCCATAATTAACTTATTCATTAGTTTCCTCTTTCAACTTCCACGAAATAATTAAATGGCATCTATTTAATGAAAATTAAAAACAAAATTTGGTCTGAATTGTTTAATGATTGAAGTGATCCCTACATCAGGGGGGAGGCGGATTGGGGGGGACTGGAGATCACGTGTGTTATTGGCGCATGTCACTCAACCAGACGCCCGGTGATTGTCAGATGAATAGCCTATGGTTACAGATGCTGCTGAAACACCCACCTGAGGGCCAACGCAAATATCCGCTTTATCAGGAATCGCCAGGTTTTCGCGTATTCGAATCATCTGAAAACGTGTCTAAAAATAGTTTGGCAATTCCTCTGAAGCTAGCGCTGTTTTCAAACTAAAGCGTAGCCACATAACATTCAGTCACAGGACCGGAACACTTGTTAGATAATCAAACAGACGTTTAAGTGATTAATTAAAACTTTGCTAATGTGTCTCTCTATATCAATCGCAATCGTTCCGTTCACACCAGAAATTGGGGGATGTTTATACAAACACGGATTACAGATGAAGAAAGTTATTCGGATAACGGAAAACAGGTCCTGCTACAATCCTATACATAATTATCATTGTTTTTATATCCCCGTTATAGGTTCAAGTTTTTCTTTTTCATAAAACCAGGTATCAAATTTAATACCACCAAAAAAATTTACATTAATATCAGAACAAAATATCTGACCTGCCATCGGTTTCCGTTTTTCTTATATCATACAAGTATCGTAGTCACCGTTAGTAAATCTACCCTTAGATCCTAAATACGAAAGTGGAATAGCGAAAAGCAGTAAAATTCTCCATATATATATTGGATGCAAGGCTGGAGAAAACAACTGTAAAGCCCTCTTCGCATTGGTTATAAAGGTTTTATACAATATCATAATCAATATTATACAATAAATTAAAATGTACTCACGAATGTTTCTAATTATTGAATAATACTGATTATTATATTTTTAACCAAAATGCAAGAGACAATCCGGCGTTTCGTTCAGGAACGGAATATAGCAGAAAGTGTGTAGCAGCTTAGTCACTGACCTTTAAGCGTCAGATCCTTTAACCTTACTATCAGGATTTCTGTAATTGTTACACGGACGGTTCTTAATGTAAGAGCCGTTTTAATAATTTGCCGCTGCAGCAGTGCATTTGATATTTTGAGCATGCGCGATCACATCGTCCATTCATTAGGAAGCCAGATGCAGCTGTGAAGCATCGTCGATTTGTTTTTTTCCTTTTGTTTCAAAACAATTGAACGACCGACAGCCTGTGAAGTTTTCAATTTTTTCAATGGCTCGTTTCTGCAAGGAATGTTACGCCAGCAAACATTCATCAGAAAATGGGTGTAAAGAGTGATAGAATGGCGAGGAATTGGATTAGACACACAAAAGATGCTAGTGGAAATGTGCACGACGAACCACGGCGAGGCCGACCATTTGTGATCGAGGATGGTTTTGTGCCAGCAGGACAGACGATTCTCTGTATCAGTTTTAGCTTCGCATTTTCCACAAATTCCATGTTAATTCCACTACAAAATTGTAAAAACACTTAGTATATCGAAAATTGTGTTCAAGATGGACGCACCAAAACTATTACTAAAGAACAGAAGACCAAGCTGCACCGACTTTTCGTACGCAATATTTTGATGAAGGCAATGATTTGCCATCGCACATCGTCACAGGTCAAGAGGCATGGGCGTTTCACATCACTCCTGAATCAAAGCAACAATCCATGGAGTGGAGGCATACAGCATCCTCATGAAGAACTGACGTCTCAAGAACGTGTGAACGGCAGTCTGGGACAGAGAAGGTGTTTTGTTGGTTTACTGCTTGTCAAGTAAAGCGACAATCAACAAAGACGTATATTGTGAGACATTGCGTAAGGTTCGTTATGTAATACATAACAAAAGGCGTGGAATTATTTCCTCATGACAACGCCTGGCCACACACTGATCCCATCATTCGGTCGTTAACAATTCGATCACATTCTCTACAATATGAATTTTGAGCCAAGCAATTTTCATGTTTCTTCGTCTGAAGAAGACATTTCAACGACAATGATTATGTGAAACACGAAGTGCAGACATATTTCATCACACGCGGCATATTTATCTTACTAACGCATAGATAAACTGGTTTCCTGTTACGACAAGGGCTTGAATGTTGAAAATAACTCTCTTATTTTTTATTTGCTATCGTAACTTACTGTAAAATAGTACTTAGATGCTTTTTAGAACGACCGTGTGCGTTTGTAGTCAAGAAAAAAGAATTTAGGAAAATAATCAGATGAGATAACCCCCTGCCCCCCCCCCTTTGTGAAAGAAATTCACCGCGAGCAGTGATAATACAGTATTACAATATTTCTATGCTGTAAAAATTAATACCTTGGCTCGTGTGTGTCTAATATTACACGCCAAGGATCGAACGACATGAATATAAGGATGAGAAAAGTTTATTCATGGAGAGAATAGTTGTGGGAAACGAAAACTTCGCTGTATCTCGTCGATCATGAAATAAACTATCGGAATAGACAAGACAGTTATTGTAAGTCAGGTCGTAGCTAGAGTTTGTTTACTCGTGCGCATGCATAAGTTTTACTTTGTCTGTTCCGGGCCCCAGGACAGCCATCGTGAAGCCGCCCCGACTTTAATAACGTCTTATCTTATTCATGACCCTGCGTGGAGTGATTACTTCAAATCATTCATTCGTGATTAAAATATCATTTTTCACTACAGGATTGCTGCGGGGTAAATCTCGTTTTCTTTTGATGCAGATATTGCAGTATATATCCAAACTTCCACCAGATATTTAAATTTTCATAAATTACGACTTTCCTTATAATTCAACTTTATTGAAAATAAAAATATATACATATATACATATATTAAACTAGTAAACGTGCTTTTGGTAGTTTGTTCGTCGGCGTTGTCTTAGTCACGTCGTGTACTGTAACGTGACTCTTTAAAAGTCTTGGAATGATAATGGACAAAAGCTCAATATCTCCTGGAAAAGTTGGGGTTTTACACAGTAATTTTTTTTCGCTCAATCGTTACCTGGACCAATCAAATGTTTCATCTAGTATATTCAAGACATATTGCATTTGTGAAAAAGGGTTTCTGGTATGAATATTTGAAATATCTGAAGTTATGAAATTTAAGACTATTACGACATTCACAGGTCAGTGAAAGTGCTCATTGATTTAATAATAAATTTTGACGCATCACGTCATTTTCGGACTTCATCTCCAGCAACAGAAGGCCTCGCCAACATTCGCTCATAAAAGGAAACACAGATTAAGAATGTGTGAATAACATACATGGTGATACGAGGAACAATGTGAACAGTACATGAGCATTTGCAGAAAAAAATTGCATGTATTCAGACGTACAATGAAATCGTCCGCAGGGCATTATGCACCGCATACAAGTAAATTGGTGGATTTCTTTCACCATTAAATTACAATTTTTAAATCCCCACAGTTCCGTTGGAATAATAACTAGTTTAGATTTTAACCAGAATGATTTATAGTAAAACATTGTTTGTTCTGTCCTATGCCAATGTGGAGAAGTATATAGAGAATGTAATAGCTCCGTGAAAACAACTTACGGATTGCATTTGAGCCATAGTTATGCAATTTAAATGCATACGATTTAGATCTGGGCTTATCTGTAAATCATACTAATTTTTTCTCTGAGTATTAGTCAAAAATGAGGTTTCATCCATTCTATAAGACTTAATAGAACTAACTCTCATAAATGAGGTGAGTATGAACAGATTACTCTTCATATTAGTAATTATTCGTATACGAATGAACTTCGGTAAACTTCGGAAAATATCTCAAAACTTCGGTAAACACTGCAGGTTTTTATGTATACACGTTATATTCCCTACACAACAATAGAGTCCAGTTAAAAACATTACTTTTCCAGTCTCTTTAAAGATTCTTGGTTCATTTCTGTCCACACTTTTATAATCACTCATCTCGGTCAACGTTAACTTATCTCATTTACCGAGGTCTGTTCTAAACATTGCCTAAAGAAAATTGACGTCCCAGCGGCCAAGATGGAATAAAGAAACTTCTTATAGAAAAAATTTAACATAAATGCAGAATTTCAAAGAATCAATTAACTGCGAAATTATTAAACAGACTGGACAATTCAATACATGTTAATATTAGAACAATTTTAATGTTGGTGATTCCAGTTGTAATGATAAAACACTTCTACTCGGTATTTGGCGGCGCGGACCCAAAGGCAAGAGACGTGAGGGTTATAGAGAGGGGTAATAAAAAGTCAAACACAATGGCGTTACTGGTTTTTTTTCCCACGTCCCGTGAAATTTGGCGACAGTGGATGGTAAGGAGATTTGTGTTTTTCCCCAAATCGTCGGTGGGGGGGAGGAGCTCCCAGAGAGGACAGACAATAATTTTGATTGGACAATATCGAGCCACGCCACCGACGGAATACGAACTAATAAAGTAGGGAAAAATTATTAAAAGTCCCAAGGAGAAACGCATTTCGGGACGATTAAAGAGATGAGGAGCTGGACATTAAAAACGTGTAGGTATTTATGCTTTGAACAATTAAGGACATGATGGTTTGATATTTAAGGACGTGGTGGTTATGCTCGAAGATTAAGATTGCACAGATAATGATTGGAAATTGTCCTGCCCACGGACATTAACAGGCAAGCTTAGACGACAGGTAAATACCACTGTTTGTAACCCTTTGCGGATTTCCTAGTACTGCCAGTTCTGAGTAAGATTTTTGTGTTAGTTATTCTGCTCTATGAGAAGGCCCATTTAAAACGACTCTTAGTTTAGAGTACTTGTATGTAGTTGTAAGTAATTTAATTATTGTAAATATATAAATAATTGCTAAAAGTAATATTATTCACATTTTTGTAATAATATTTCATTATATAATAATATCCCCCACCTGATTCATCTTACAGTGACGGTTTAAATCGAGTTCAGTAGCAAAACCAGGAAAAGTCTGATGACATCAAATTAATTTCTATCATTTAAAAATATATCTACAGAGCTATTGTTTTCCATCTAAATGATGGCAGTCAATTCCCTCAGCAAATACGGGTTTAATTTCATAACATTTACAATTTTTCATCTGACATATAAATTATATAGTGGAGTAGGTTACAGAGAATACCAGACTTATCAGAGTGCGAAAGCAACGTAATGACGATTAGTAACGTTATGACTTTGTAATGATGCAGTTTTACTTCACTATTTTGTTTATATTTCGAGAAACGCGTTATGTATAGTCTGCAATGTAATTTATGCAACGTCATAATAATTTTCAGAAATTATGATTAACAGAGAATTTAATTAAATTCTTCATTGGCTCCAGGTCTTCCAGTTTAAAATCTTTAAGATTTTGAGACAAAGCCTTATCGGAGGAGGTAAACAGTGCTGAATTAAAGTTTGCCTTGAGTTATTTGAAGCCCGTATCTAAGAATAACGAAAGGACTTGTAACTCCCGGTTTCCCCAGGGCCATTACCTGCGAGTGAATTTTCACCCTAATTGCAGGAGAGCAAGTTTTGCCGTGCTATTCACACTACTGCGTCCCTGGGGATTAGTCCTTATTTTGCCGCAATTGACATTCATGGAGCTAAAGTGCCAACGGCAGATGCCGCTCTCCTACTTCCCCTAACTTTGCATATAGCTCCTGCCTCCACAGATAATTTCTTCATTGATAATATGGGTTTTGGAAAATGGGGTATGCTATGCAAATGAAGCCTCTGAAGACAATTTCGGGACCGAGTCTATATTGCACATAATAAATTATTTTGTTTTTATGTGAACAAGGACATAAAGTCAGAGACTAAAATTTACTCATACATGAAAAAGTCATTAAATATCGAAATTAGATAATAAAATTAAAAATATTACATTTCATATTTCATATAAAATTAAAATAATAATTTATTATTCAAGGAAATAGTTTCCTGATATTATTGTATGCACAAAATATAAAGGTGCACAATTTACGTTGACATCTGGTCACGAAATTTGACTGCTCCATCCTAAATGCAACAAGCATAACTCCTCACTCAAGTGCTGCATAATCCGGATGAAATCTTCACGGTTAACCAGGCTATTCCTGATGACGGCGACAGAAAATGGCCGCAGAAACGTTGTGTGTTTTTAAATGCCTGACCCGGTTGGTTAACCATGAATATTTCATCCGAATTATTCACCGGGAAATTTTACGTTCATTAATTATATTCAGTATTCACTCGTAACTTTGTTCTTATCTTAAAGATATGCACAATTGTTAATAATTAATTTTAACTTCCAAAGTCTATGAATAAACACTTTTCAACCATTAGTTACCACGGCTGTAAAGTTTATGAAAGTAAAATAGTCCCAAAAAAGAAAACCCCTTTTTATTCTCAGTCTTTATTCTAAACTCAATATTAGGAGCTTTCGGCTTTTTTGCCATATTCATCTCAAATATAAAATACATAAAAAAATAAAAATTTATAATGCAGTTTTTTTAATACTTCATTCGTACTTGTCACCTATATTTACTCTTCCCTTCATTAGTGTACTTGTAGAATGCTGAACGTAAATAAAATGAGGGAGAATGTATAAAATGTTTATGTAGTAAAAACTCATATTTACATGTACACTAATGAAGGGAAATGATAAATAAAAGTAAATATATGTGACAAGTACGAATGAACGTATAAGATAAAACTGCATTATGAATGTTATATTTTTATATATGAGATGAATATGGCAAAAAACCCGAAAGCTCCTAATATTGTGTGTTGAATAAACGCTTTGAATATAAAAAGGGGTTTTCTTTTTTGGAACTTGAGGAAATAAAAGAATTTAGTCCTTTTAATTCCTGATTAATTAAAACTAAAATAGACATTTATACGCAGGTTCAATCCATACAGAGGAAGTATAATTGTCTTTAAGTGGGAAGTATGTTTCAATATTACTTAAATGGAAATAATCAGGATACTTACAGTTAGTATAAAATAACAGTTTTTTGTAAGAAAAAAGAGTCCTCATTAATCATCTTATTAAAGTGAAAACATTATTTGAATTATTTAACGAAATATCGTCAACCTCGCGTTTATCAGTTAAACATTTATGTCGACATACAAATTGTTTGGTATAAGAGTGTGTGAGTTCTTGGCTACCTTGCTCTACCTTCCGCATCCCCCATTTTCAATTCCCTTCCTATGCTATTAAAGGGGAGTTGCCTGTTTCAGGATCACCCTCAGGAAGCCTATTAACCCCTCCCCCCCAAAAAAGTAGATACATTATGCACTGAGTGGCCAAATTGTTCTGACCACCTGACAGCGCCACAGTGTTACCGCTATGTATAGGAATTCAGGAAAAGTGAATCATCAGTTGCACTGTGTTGTTTGCGAAGAAGACACGGGATGATCGTAAGCGTTCCAAGCGTAAGAACCAGTATCAGCAAAACGGCTGCACATGCTAACTGTTTGAGAGCAGCAAAAAGCCGGGTCTCAAAGTCAGGCCTGTGATCGTCACATGCTGCTTGCCAACAACGTCTAAATGCCCAAGTGCATCCAGTTATGTTAATGGTGTACTCTGCCAGCAATGGATGCTCCCAGCTAGACATAAATGTGTCATAGTCCTCAGATTGTTCAAACCTCATGACAGACACTTTAACTTGCTCCGTTGGCCTGCACATTCACCAGATCTCAATCCAATTGAGAATTTGTGAATGAGATGAAACGGGCAGCTGGATCCAAATCTTAAGGAATTGGAAGGTGCAGTTCATCAGAGTTGGTCTCAAATTCCTCCTACCACCTACCAATATCTCATAGAATCCATCTCCTGCTTCTTCGACTCCGCAGCCCATTCAGGGCCTCGGCCTACCGGGTCAACCGCGAACTGTCATCTCCCATGACACATTCCGAATTTGGAGTGATACGTTGTCGTCATATAGATTCTAAAGCAGTCTTAAGCCCAGTCACCGTGACCATGACGGCACAAACAGCCAAGCCCGTGCCAGGACTCAAACCCGGGAACTCCGTGTTGTGAGGCAGCAACGCTAGCCACTGCACCACAGGATGTCGGCTCATAGAATCCATACTCAAAAGAATTCAAGCAGCATTAAGAACAAAAGGTGGCCCAACATTGTATTGAAGGGTAAATACACAGTCATAATAATTTGGCCACTATGTTTCATATGCGTAAACGACTATAAATGCATTTATAATTGTGAACATCAAATATTTTAAACTAACAGTGAACAATTATTTTAGGATTGAGAAACAGTATAATTTCTAATATATACTCGTTCAGGAATAATCCATCATTCTATATTATTTTTTTTGATAAACATGTTTGACATGACGAGTTTATACTTGCCAACATGCCTTAGTAACTAAACGGATTCTTCCCGTATCTGCAGAGTTACATTTAAGTCATTTATTACATCACCGTATGATAAAATTATGGAATGTTATAAAAATTGTTTCAAGCAGAGTAAACAAAATTATAACATGAGGTTCACTTACTCTACTGCTATATAACCTGTAATATTTATTTAGCCACTTGCTGCCTTTGAAGGAGCAGTGCTCGCGCTTGACCCACTTGCTCCATCGCGACAACCCGAGAACTGCTCGCGTATAAGCAAAATCCCTTCATCACGGGAGGATTTGAACGTGGATAACTCAGACAGTGGTTCCTCAACTTCAGTTCCAAGCTCGCAATCGGAAGAGGAATCTCAAAATTAACATCAGTCTGAATTAGTTGAATGGACGAAGCCTGATGTACCACCATCTTCGACTCATTTTGATATTTACATTTTTCGGGTAACGAGACACATAATCCAGTAACACATCCAAATCCAAAACTGAATAAGATTTGGTCAGTTTACGAAAACCACAATAAAAAGTTTCAATTGGTCATATGTATCTAAACAGGATATCACGATTGACGAAAGTCTAATGGTATAAGAGGGTTTGTTGAGTTGGAAACAATACATTCCCAAGAAACGCTCAAGATTTGGCATTAAAAGTTATTTTCTATGTGAATCGAAATCAGGATACGTTTGGTCTTCTCTGCTTCATACCGGCAAAACAACTATTATTGACAGTGAATTTAAAAAATTTACCTATTTTATCACAAGCATTTATGTGTTTGATGAAACCTTTGCTAAATAAGGGATACTATTTAACAATTGACAATTTTTGTAGTTCCATTGAACTAAGTTAGTTACATCTTTTCGTACAGACACTCATGGAACTGTGAGGCCAGGAATATAAAAGATCCTCGAAAAGTTCTCTCCGGTTTTATAAAGGCGTTTAGGTAACGGTGATGAGTTGGAAGGACAAGCGGGATGTCAAAAATCTATGGCACAAATACGGTAGAAATACAAAAACGCAAGAACAAGCTAACAAAAACGCGGAAAAAACACTAATTTTTAACCTCATAAATCTTCGAAATTCCTATGTTTTGTGTATAAAAGCTGGAAGTTCAATGACGCATTTGGAGTTTAGGACAAAACATATAAAAAAAATACATGGAAAATTACCATTCGCCAGATTTTTCTTCTAAATGTGGAAGCCCTAGTAAAGCCCCAGACCCAATGCGACTGACAGAACTTCACTTTTTGACGGGAAATAAAAGTAGACCGACAAAAAAAAGTGTGGGTCTGTTACTAAAGCGAGATACCAAATGTAGAGTTGTAATTGGTGCACAAAATGTGAAGTTGACCTCTGTTTGGAGCCGTGTTTCGAAATATACCACACAAAAACGAGTTATATTTTTTGCGGTAATTTTGTTACTTTTTATTATATAGTAATGATAAAGTTATAATCATTCTAAATTTTATTATTACAGCTATTGTTTTAAAATTATCCAGAAATATATTAAATTTAAATGGCGCTATTTTATGTATTAGATTATGTTGATCTTCATTTATTATTACTTCTGTGCTTTCTTTTGAAATTTTTATGAAGCACTGAATTTTTAAACTATGAGAACGCTTTAAGTAAACATTTTAAAAACATGATATTTTTAATTCAATTTTCGTAAGAAAAACTAGAACATTAAGTGGTTAAACAAATCTCTTAATTTTGTACATTATAAATATGGATTTATTCTCTACTTTATGGAAAATTTTCATTAACTATAATTTAATAACTACCTCAGAATTTCATTCATATTAACCGGCTACAGTATTTAATTCGACAGTATTCTCTTTGTCAACTCGTCATTAAATCGTCAGCGCCAGCGTCACATTTTTAAGAATTTGTATTTTGACGCCACTGTACACTATGTGAACTGACGGAATGTTAACTTCACCATAACCAGCAGGATGATCACAGTACGTACCATAAGCGCATTAATTTAAAAAATCTCTGATAAATTGTGTGTGTGGCCCTGATCCTTCCTTTATATAATGAGTCTCAATCATCTGCATAATTATTAGCTTATTAAGAAATATCATTACGCTTTAAAATGTTAGTTTAACTTAAACACTATTTCACGCCCCCTAAATTACGGCAGTAATTATTGAGTTTCTTTCTTCCATAAACACATAGAAATCGATTTACATAGCTGATAAATTGAAATAATTTTATATCATTTATGATTAAATAGAATAAAATAGTTTTTATATTACACTAACACAGTAATTCATTAATAATTAGAAACATAGAAGGAAGCATTCACTACACACAGTTTCTCCTATTTCGTTTCAAAAGAGAATCAGTTTTACTAGAAAGTTATTCATTATTCACAAGTCTTTTGAGATGCAAAAATCCAATACAGAATATGTGATTAAATGACGTCTAAATCTAGTTGAATTCTGGTTGCGTGAGTACCTAATTAAATATTCTTTATGGTGTATTACAACATTAGTGAGACCTGACGAATGTTTACGTAACGTGTTTATACTCGTAAAGCTAACCAACATTCCTCCGTATCTAAACGGATTCTCCCTTTAAATAGTTAGCATTTTATTTCGGATCTTCAGCGCTACTCTTAAGTAATCAATTATACCACCTTATTATAAAGTCATGGTTTCATGCGTAAATTTTCTTCGTTTGTATACTTGGAGAGGAAATTATGTTTACCATAAAATAAATTAAAAATAGTCTATTTGCAGTACTGCTTTAGTTCAAAATCGGATTCAATTCCCACTTCACAGTTCCTAAACATGTTAACATACAATCAAATTCATGAAAGTGTAACAACTTGGTAGAAATATGTGGATAAGGTGCTAAATTCGTCTTTTCTGACAAAATAAATCTTCAGTGGTGATTTTAAGGAGTCGAGTGTGTTCAGGAAAATATCCTCAGTTATTTACCGAGCGATTATTTGCGAAAAATAACTTAATCCGATTAATGATTGATAATAACTAGGTTCTCTGTAAATATTTAATTTTCTTTGTTTTCCTACTCCTCAGAAAGATTCCCCACATTCAAAATGTAATAATGCAATCTCCAGTTTTTTTAAACAGAATAGTGAACATTAAATAACAGTGGCACATTCATACATTTTATTCAAAAATAATCACCTAGGTTATAAATATGAAAATGGTTTAACTGTTAATTTGAAGTCTGACCAATGCTCAGTGTTAGACCAACTATAAAAACAGCATCTTTGTATTCCTTACTAAAAATGACTGGATCCATTCATAACGATTTGTTTTTACCTAATCCGTTCCTATATCATTCATCCAAGTGCGATGAAATTCTGCTGATCTCAGAGAAAGTTTCTGTCGACTTTTTACATTTCTTCCTTCCTCCCTTTTATGCTAAAAATGGTAGCACCCACAAGACGGTTTCAATAACTGCTCAACAGATGTCTCGCGATTCGCACGAAGTTTTGAAATAAATTTTGGTTGTCACTAGGTGCTTTTCGAGTAGGTATATATATATCTTACAACAGGATAGACTACAACTCTCACTTATGTAATATTTTATTTAAGTAATTATACTTTCCTTACCGGGATTAAGACTGTTGGAGAATCGCTGACTACGTGTAACTCCAAATTCGAAATGTGTCATGAAAGATGACAGTACGCAGTCGACCCGGTAGACCCAGGCCATCAATGGGTTGTACAGTCAAAGAAGAAGAATTATACTTTCCTTACCATGTCTCGACATAATTTTAGTTATATGTTTGTCTTTAATTGACATAATTTTTTATATAATGAAATAATGACTGCGTACATAGCTGTCACCCCTAGAGGTTGGGGTGGAAGGGACGGAAATTTAAAATAAGCATAAAAGACCGATACATTAGGTAAATAAAAAATTTTCAACTTTGATAGCGTTTCTCCCGAAGTTATGGATCACCATTGGGAGGGGAACTTCCATAGGCGTCGTGGCAGAGGGACGTTACCAAAAAAAAAAGAAATAACGAGAATAATTCTGACATTCAGCATGTAACATCTGTAATAATTCAGCCCCTGTGTAAATAATGGGGGAGGAAGCGTTAAAGATCTGTTGTATATAATGAATTCTAAAATAGTTTATATCAGTTCTATTAGTGTAAGGGTAATATTTTTGAATTTCTTAATGTACTCTCTTTGGGTTTCCGGAGTTTTATTATTTATCTTAATGTACCGTCCAATTAATTGCATTATTTTCAGACTGTTTGTAAGTTACAGTGCTTATTTATGGTCCCAGTAGATTTCTTGGCTCTATTAATATACTGTCAGTCATTGCACTGGTTAGAGATGAAATTAACATTCCGTCAGGTCTCACAGGGCAGTGGGCGTGAAAAGGTAAATTTTCAAAAAATGTGACGCTCATTCTGATCACGTTTTGAAAAGAGACTATTCTTAAGTACTGTAGCGGGATAATATAAAATAATTCTCGGCAAATTCCGTGAACCAAGTTAGTACATAATATGGGACAACGTCAGAATCCTAACGATGGTATAATCGTCCATTAATACATGCGTTATGGAGTTTCATATAGAGAAAATATGAGAATAATAAAGCCAAATTTTATGCGACACTATTGTCTTTATTTTTATGGTTATGAATTTATGGCGTTTACATAATCCAACTATAAAACATAAAATAATTAATGTATTTTCGATAGACACGTCTGACATGTTTAATACTGCTACATTCAGTAATTAATTACCCTTTAACGTCTTGAAATGTCATAAAAATAGGTTCAAACGTAGTAAGCAAATCAGTGACTTACGGTTCATTCAGACACGAATATTGTAACGTTTAAATAGGGTTTGGATTGGTTATAATTTAAATGATAGCAAGGAGAATAAATGATAAAGTTTAAAATAATATTTTAACATAAATAACAACAAATAAATAAATAAAACTTATATCCTTGCTCTTTTAAAAGGAATTATACATTTCGAAAATGAATTGATTTTATGAATTGATATAAAATAACTTTTATTTTGTTTCCAAAGGTATGGTGGTCTTTTTTTCTGAAAAACGGTGGCAATTGCTACTGTAGCTGTCAGTGGACGGCCTTGGCGGATGTATGGTACGTTACCAACACTAGAAATCGTAGGTACTTTGGCTGCAACCTTTGGAACTCTTGAAGAGGTAGATTCTGGAATTCGGTGGGCTGGTATCGCTGGTCGAACACCGAACTTCTCAACAAATCTCCAACTGCTCTCTCTTCTCCACAACTCTCAACAACTAACTCCTCATCCCTCCATCTCCACAACATCTCCGCCACTGCTCTCTCCTCACTATTCCGCTAACCACGCAAACTATGATTTCCCCTTCCGGATTAAAATTTTGGCCAATAAGAAACATTCTTACATTTTCTAGTTCGCGAATGCAGGTCTGCCCGAAATGGCTTGAACCAGATGTTACTGAACCTTCTGTGGGAACGTCTGAACATGGAAAAATATTGAGACCTTATAATGTTACCAATCCGATAATTTGTGTGTTCTGCTGTCCGGCTTTTTAAGTCCTCAAAGCTCACTCCTTTGATAGACGTTTTGACGTCCTGAAGGCCAGGTCTTCGAGTCATTACCTTACAGGGGCATTGAACCCTCGAGTTCCGCCGCTCGTAAAATTTAGTTTAACAAACTAACCTCTTTAATAATTTAGAAAGTATGGGTTCACTACAATATCCAAATATGCGTGTATATCAAACTAAGACGACCGCAAATATAAATTGAATAACGGTAGGAATTTCGAATTCGAATTCCAAGGGTTTTAAAACTTGCAATTGGTTGTATGAAAGTGAATAGGAATATTCTTACACCTGTCAAAATTATTTAGTCACTGTCGTAAAAAATGAATACAGTAAGCGTTCTCCCAAAAAAATTACAGGCGTGTTGACTCACTCGATTTTCGAAGTTACCATTACATAATAATGCAATAATATGTATCACCAATAGTTATATAATATTATGTGTTGCTATCAAAATTGTTTCCTTAGTTTAACGTGTCTAAATAATGGATGTACCCACTTGTCCTACATGTGGAAATCAAACACTTATTGCTATGTTTAACAATTTATTATACCATCTTTTAGTTAAATCTCACTGTTGAAATGTATACCGTAGTTTGATGCTATGCAGAAAACATTCAGAGTATTATCTGCATGCCTGCATCCCATTTTTAAAAGCTTTTAACTTGTAAAAGGTACGTCACTTAGTACTTATAATTTATATAGAGAAACTACATTGATTTATGTAAAATCACAAATAATATTGAGTTTCGAAAACTGTTTCACCTTGAAGAATTAAGCTTGCGAAAATTGAATTTATCTAATCGAAAACTTCGTGTTACACAGAGTGCATGAAAAATAATATTATGTAAGTAAATAGGAATTTCCTTTGTAGGGCCAAATGTACTGAACACGATGCAGTTTAATTGAAAACGTTACATCAACACAGTGCTGGAAAATTTAGAAAATCGTAGATACCTGAAATCGCAAAAAACGGCATGCGCACTACAACAAAAGCGGTGGCCAGTTTTGTACCGGACACTATAAATTCAGCAAAATAATTTGTGTGCTGTCAAAACGTGTCGGAATGCACAAGAAAATTATAAATTTTTTTCTAAGACGTTCCTGGAGCACGTGATATGGATTAACCCAAATACTTTAATTTATTCCTCCTCTGTATAAACTGAAGTCTGAAAACTAAGTTTTACTTATTTTTTTCTAAACTATTAATAAACTTTGACTTTTCTGTGCATTAATGATTTGAAATTCTACAGAACATTGTATATAAAATTGTAGACATGCTTCATTCAGTAGCAGAGATTGTTATCTCCTTGGGAAGCAGAGCGGGATTTTGGCCGGAAGCTCTTCCATTCATTCATCGATCCTGCGATAACGATCTTTCTACATTACAATGTTTGCCCTTATCTATACAACATCCGTCCTCGGATTTCCCAATATGGAAACAATACAGGACGATCACTGGAATATTCTGGCTGCGCAGCACTGAACGTGAGTCTGCCGAAATGACCCAAGAAATGTGTCTTTCCCTTGTACGAAGTAACGAGAATGACAAAAAACAAAAACGGTAAATTGAACTAAATTTAAATACTGTATATCCTAAATTTTATTGCTTATTGCATTCTCTTATATTATAAAAATATTTAAAGGAGTCTGTATCTACACTCTCTTTTAAATAATTTTAATTATATAGGCCTAAAACGTCTATTTAGAAACGAGGAAAACATTTGATAGAGGAACACGGAATTCCGAATTGAATAAACCCATTTTTTTAAAATGCTCGCTTTTTGATGATTTGACTGAAAGCGACGAATTTACATAATATGGTTTTAAATAAGCCGATAGAGTTACTCTGAGTGAACGAATGACGTAATTTGTAATATCAAAGGATAACGAGTGTTGGGTGAAAGTGTTCTGATTTGCACACACCCACGCATTGCCAGTCCAATTAAATTCGTAGCAGACCTGAGGCAGAGCGGATTTCAAACAACCACGCGTTCATTCACACCTTCCCTGCCACTCAAATTATTATGGTTTTTAATTTATTTTGTCCGCTCTGGTGTGAAAACGTCGGTGTTCTATTCTTATTCAAGATCTGAAACTTTAAATTATATCTGGAGGTTCTACAGTTGCCGACAAAATCTGTGACTAGCGTTTTCTTTGGATTTTAGCGTTTAAGTTTTTATAGACAAAAAATGTTTGCTACATTTCAGATTCTCACGTTGTTCATTTGTCAACAAAAAATTCTACAAGAAACTTGCTAGGTGCCCGGCGTAGCCCGATAATTCATTTATATTAGCCCTCTACAGTATTTAATCCGATAGTAATCCCTCACATAAATCACATTCTTTTGAAAATTTACTTTTCACTCTCCCTATCACCAAAATCACACCAATTAGCGGTAAATATAAATGTTTTATTTAGGTTAGATATAATTCCGGCATATTCAAAATTTGCATACTTAATTTGTTAAATGTCGAATTGGACGATAAATAATACATTCAGCAGTCACACAATTATAATACATAGAATATATAAGAACTCAGCAATCCCAATTCGGAATACCAAAGAATGACAAGCTACGACGCAATAAACTTGCGCATGTATTGATGCGTAAGTCAAATTCCAAACGGCCAGGCTGAAAAATTGGAATTATATTATGTTTATGTAAGAAATCCACAACATATATTTAAAAGAATTTGGTTGGAAAATTTAAAAAAATTCTGGATTTAGATAACAGCGCCATCTACCGGGTTCAACTACAGCTAAAATCCATTCAGGTTGTAATTGTGTAATACAACTACATGCTGAATTTGAAGTTATGAAATCGGAGGCAAGCTGAAAGTTGCAGACAGTGATAATAAAACCCGGACACGATTACGCGACTTGAGTTTTTCCCCAAGTCTCGTGAGATTCGGTGGCATCGGGTGGTGGACGAACATGGTGTTTTACCCAAAAAGCGTCGGTAGAGAGGGACAAATGGTTCCTCCCTGATAGCACAGATAATTTTTATTAGGCAGTATCGAGCTCCGCTAGCGACGGAATATGAAATAGGTAAGTGGGGACAGGGCATTAAAAACCCCCAAAAATTGTTTTTGGATATTTAAAGACGCTCATTAAGGCAGGACTTGAAAGAACACTATGATCGGGACTTAAGTGGGGGTAAGCCTGAACATTAGTTTTTGAACATTTAGAGTGAAAAGTTAGAAAATAAAGAGTTTCATTGCCATGAACATTTGAACAATGGGAAAAAGGCGTGATCCAACGAGGAAGCGGCAGGACTGACTCTGGAGGTAACTTCCAGGCTAATCTTAGAATAAAAGGTAATAACACCTGTTCGTAACCTTTTGCCGATTTCCTAGTACTGCCAATTCCGAGTAGGATTTGTGTTTGTGTTCTGCTCTATGAGATTGCACATTCAGACGGCCCTTAGTATAGACTCGTGTATTTAGTTTAGAAGGTATTTAATGTGTAGATATTATATATATATGTATATTGTGATTCGTTAAAAATAGCGGCCTATGCTAATTAAGATTCATCCAATTAGTTGTAGTTATAGTTCTTCGTATAAAATAGTATTAAGACCTAGTTGATTTATAATTTCATTATTTTCGAAAAACTCATTACATAGATGAAGTGGGTGTGTAGTAATATTATAAGCTTACGTTTCAAAATTTCTTAATCCGCTAATGTTATCAGTAAGTTTTCCGAGCATTGATAATCATGTATATTCCGGCCCTGTTTATGCAACTGACATGCCTCATGTAAATTATTTTGATTTCTGTGTGAAATGAGAGCATGGAACTAAATTCGTCATAATTACCTATTACAAGAACGATGAACATGTGAACATGTGAATAAATAGATTTACTATACCCTGATTCTCTGCATCAAGAGACATTATCGTAATTGCACGATTGTAGGCTGATATACCTATGAAGATACCACAGTAAATTATTCCAAGAGACATTTAGGAAAGTAAAAAGTTACAGATGGTTTGCTGTTTTTGTATCTCTGTAATTTAATAACTGGCTGAATATTTACTTATTGATTTAACTTTGCTTATTAATCTATTTCTTTCCAAAATATGTCATTTTAAAACATTAAGAGATAATACCACTAAAAATTGTTTTAGGTTGGGAATTAATATATAGTCAGTTGTATTTAAATGTTTTTGATAGAACATCTACATTTAAACATATGTAAGTCATAAAATATTTTGGCGAAAGTTGTGTTATGTCTAATTGGACGATACACTCAGTAAGCATTCAATGACAATATATAGAAAATGTGAGAAGTCAGCAATCCCAAATCGGAATGTCAAACAATACCAAGCTACGACGCATGTATTGATGCGTAAGTCAAGTCCCACAGGATATTCAAACGTTTCAATATTAAATTGTTTTAGATATTCAAATATATGTAATCAAAAGATGTTTTTAGAAGATCAGAATGGAGAAATCTCCGCCGGACCCGGGAATTAATATAAATAATACGATTAATTCAAATTTATAAATGCTAAATTATTCTGTTATTACCACTAATGAGCTTTGTTTACCTGAAAAAACTCATTTCGAACTATGAGGGAAGTGGAGACTGATGTAGGGGCGTGTAACAACTCTGACGGTACTGTACACAGCTCGCGAGTTGTCACAGAGGGCAAGGACACGAGAATGTTGAAGAGCGGGGGTGGAAACTGCTGGAGGCAAGGCGGTTGGTTAAGGAACCTTGACTGTCCTACTACCTGTGTGGAGAAAATCTGGCAACATAGTAAAGGGCCGAGTTCCACGGTAATGGATAAAAAATTTACTTATATAGAAACGATTTCGGCTTTAGTTGGAATCTGATATGCCAAATAATATTCAAGACACTTTCTTAATAAATGTTTAAAACAAAAACAATATTTTTTCAACAGTCTAATTTTTTCACCCAACCATTACTTAATTTAATGCATTTTATTAGTCTTCTGGTGCCCGACGTTGCTGAGAATTCATCAGTATTAGTCTTCAATTTGGCAGAAATCGTTTGTCGACACGTGATTAAACAATCACCGAAACAGACACAATTTTCAAAAATTGATCTCTTCACGTGCCCTACTCTATGAGGGGAATGTTAATTTCATCATAACGAGCGCGATTACTCACAGTTTACTAATAGATTCACGAAATATCCTGGTACCTTAAATAAGCACACTAACTTAAAAATGTTTAGTCCTTCCTCTACATAATAAACACTGCGACTTAATGATTTTGGCATATTTATTAACTATCATTACTTAAGGGACACGAGGACTGAAATTTGAAATTCCTGTAAATGAATTGCTACTGAGCTGAAATTTTAACTGCGTGATAAAAACACACGTGACTAACAATGCACAAAATTTTGTTTCTCTAAACTTATTTCTTGTTGAAATATTTTGAAAATGATTTTCAAAAATTGTCAGTTGTCAAAATGTTCCTTGCAATACGTACTTGAGTATATGTTAGCTTTCCTTACATTAATATGCAGGTCTGACCATCGTTATCAATTTTCAGTATTATTTTTGAAATTGATTTATATTGTGAGGAGTAAAAAATTTTTTCTAAGAGCTCCATACGGCTACTTAAAAATTAGCGCTTTTCAGCATTTTGAATTTTTTTTCACCCAAAATACTTGAACAATTAGATAACTGATACTTTTGTTTAAAGTTATTAGCTTGTAAAATATGCACAAAAAGAATGAAGAACATTTTAATATTTGTGACACATTGAAAGTTTTTTGATACCAGAAATCATAAAGCTGTGAAAATAATATTTTTCTGAATAAAAATAACTAATTTATTAATTTAGAATCAAATATATTAATTAAAATTGTCCTGGAGCATATTTTACACCTTCCTTGTTTTGTTTGGCAGATTCTTTTTTCATTTTACTGAATTTATGGGCATATTAAAATGAATAAATTAAAAAATTGTTTTTTTAAGATTTTTGGCCGAATTTCAGTCCCCACGTCCCTTAAAAGAAATGTTAGTTAAACTTAAACATTATTTCACGCTTAACATATAATTCGCTTAATCATAAAATTCACTCTAGATGTTCAGTATTATGATTTTAATCACTAGCTGAACAAGAGATTACTGTCGAATTAAATATAATATAATAGTATTGGTCCGACTTGAAAAGGAAACAGTGAATTCATACCTGAAAAAGATATTAGGTATGGACACAAACTAAAATAACACTTCACTTTAGATTATTGTTTATGGACTTTTATTCCGATTGGTTTTTAAAACCACTAGCACTAAACTATTTCATATCCACTATAGGGGTATAGATCGAGCCAAATTTTCTTATTTGTAAGGGTAATAATGCCAAATACTTGTACGTAATATATTTGAGTCATTCCTTGTTCGGTTTTAGAATGAAGATTTACTAAAATCCGATTTTCAACAGCCTACCTTTTTTTATTAAACAGTGATCCGTCCTCCCTTACCGATTTGGTTCCACTATTCTATTCCAAATTCTCTGTCAAGGTTTTTGACCGTAGCAATTTAGCGGCACTTTTTTACATTCTTTCTAAGGATTTTATCAGATGTGTTCTATACGGATTCCTGCAAGCTCCACCATAGTGAATTAGTGGGCGTTCTAGAGGTGCCATTTCTTTGGACTTAGCATTTCGCTTTTTGTTAGATCAATTAAAAAGCGGTATAATAATAATAATTTAGCGTTCAGTTTTGAAAGACCCGGGGATTGTAATTATTACTCGATATGATGTTAACAAATAATTCGCTAATTTGTCAATGCTCATATTAAACGTATTCATTTTTTATTCGGGGAAGTAGAATAAACCTAAACCGAATTGACGATTGTTAATCACTTTTCCTCACAGATCGTCCGAGAAGGGTAATAGTAATTAAACGTTTCTCGTTACGAAATTCTGCAAAATTTCTTTAAACTTATATATTGATAGGGCCTACAGCTAAAAAGCAATTGACTAAGTCGATGTGAAGCCGATAGCAGCCAAGCGAACCTCGCACAAACGGAGAAAAATAACCAAATAAAATGCGCCATCCCATATTTGAACTCAATTAAGGAGAACGTTATAAAATTTTATTTGTGTTGAGTGCGCAACTTCGCAGTCGCAGAGCCCCTCGTATAAATCACAGCTGCGTAATCCTGCACTGTTGCACAAAACTGGATTAAATATTAACATGCGAAATGAAAGAGTAAGAGAGAAAGAGAACGGAGGAGGCAGCGGATTGTGATTTCACGTCGATGTTTCGCATTCCGCGTACTTTGATGAGAAGATACTTGAACACTTTGGAGAAAACCCTTTAATAAAATCAAATCCAACGATCCCGTATAATGAGTTCTCAGAATTACTACTTTCCTACTTCATTTGTCTCTGCCCATTGAAAGACATTCTCGCTGGTAAGAGAAAATTAATTAAACACTCCCGAAAATATTTCATTAATTTTGATTTATATTCATTTATACATACCCAATAATTTTCGAACAATTCCGTATCAATTAACAGAGTTCAAGCACGCTCTCAAAAGCATTACTGACAAATTTAGTACTGCAATTGAATAACGGTCAGAAATTCAATTTTAGCATCATTAATTAGATAAAATATCTATCTAGAGCAGAAATTATTTCCCCGTCATAAAAATAGGTAATTTACGAGAAAATAGATATTGATAACAAGAGATGAAAAAAAAAAGAGTATAAGTCTCTAAAGTCGAATGAAACAAGTTTATTTACTTTTATAAAACATGTTACATAAAGTCGATACACGGACAAAGATAAATAGTGGCAATGAAAGTAATGGAAGTACAATGGTAATTAAAGGACAACGCTTCAATTCATACACCATGTTAACGACTTATTATGAGATAACTCAGAAACATTCTTACCAAATTATACATCATTATTATACAGGGTGTAAAAGAACAGGATGGCAAAACTTCAATAACGTATTCCCCATATTGAGTGAAGTAAAAAATGTGTATTACAACATGGAAATGCATACTTACAGAGACCTTTATGCATGCCTTGTCATGTGGGCTAAAACGAGTCTGGTTACAATGTTTACATGAGGAAACATGTTGGGAATAAAACTGATGTTGTCCTACATACTTTTAATCGAACGTATCTGATTACCTGTCATGTCTAAGCTACGTAGCCGTATTTAACGTTGTCTGATGAAGTGCGTACTGTCTGACATACAGCTACAAGGCCTGCATGTGGAGGAATCATTTGCGGGGTCTAAGAAGGTCCACATCAATTTTATTCGCTACAGCCTTCCTCGCGTAAACAACTGTAGCCAGAGACTTGTATTTTAGTTCAGATCACAAGGTATGCACTAACGTTCATAAAAGCTCAGATAACTTTGTAATGATGAATTTCCATATTTTAAAACACTTTACTTTCCGCATACAATATGCTAAATCCATGGCAGAAATTTTGGCGTCGTTTTTCCTCAAGGAAGACATTTCAGAATGCACTTAAACTTTTAAGTAAATAAAATTTTGTAGTGATTGTAATCATAGGATATGACTAGAAAATGCAATACTGTTTTAACTTTATAATGCAGTAATTTTTTTATTTACTGTTAGTCTATAATTCGGTATAAGCCCGGTGGCTCTTCATTATTCGTTATTTCCATTGAAACTGAAAAAGTTATTTTACAGCATTAAAACAATTTATAGCACAGTCTTAATAAAATAATAATCAACTATTTCAATTATTTATATGTATCTCAAACTGGGGTGCCTTCTATAGTCTGGTTCCAAAGAAAACCAGCCACTATTTTGAAAATATATGGCATTATTGGAGGATATAATGTAAATGGTAGCATCCAAATAATTCAGAATAAAAGAGTTAATAAAGAAATTACAATATCTTTGTGGAATTTTGTTAGCTCTAGAGAAGGTTTCCTTCCTATATTTATAAGGTTTTTCAATAAGGGCGGTCGAGGTAGAAATGGAATACAACAAGCTCGTGTGTACCGTTTCCAATAAAAATGAATTTTATTTTACCCCACACACCGCTTGTAATGAAAGAATTATTATAAAATATGAATAATATTAATTATAACATTTATTTATTACAATGTACACTGAAAAAATTTTTAATTTGCATGGCCGGTTTTTATAACATATTTATAATATATGTTTACAAAATTTATACACATTATATAAAATATCTTATAAACTAAATACATGAGCTCTAATTTAGGGTCATGTAAACGGGCATTCCCGTAGAGCAGAATCACTAACACAAATCCTTCTCGGAATTGGCAGTATAAGGAAATCGACAAAAGGTTACAAACAGAGGTATTTACCATGTCGTCTGAGATTGCCTAGACCTTGTTGCTGGAACACATCTGGACTTCCTTGTTGAGTGATGAAGAGCCCTTTTGAACCGTTATTTAAATCTCCTCGGCCAGGACAATCTCCAATTTATTTCAGAATATAGCTGCTAAATGTTGCAAGCATCAACTCGACCACCAAGTCCTTAATTTCAAATCTTAATCACCACGTCATTATAATGTTCTCAAACTCCATTTTCTCAATAAATATCAAAAAGCCACGTCCTCCAATAATAATAATAATCTAAAATTCATTTTTCGTGGGTTTTTAATAATTTGTTCCCACTTTCTTATTTCATATTCCGTCGGTGACGGGGCTCGATATTCTCCAATCTGTCCTCCCTGCGAGGAGCCGTTTTCCCCTCTTCATGGATGTTTATGCGGAAAAGTACCACCCTTGCTCACCAAATCGCACGGTTCTTGGGGGAAAACCCCAGTCGAGCCGTCGCGTATGCCTTTCCAACCACTGTCTGTAACCTACGACTTCCATCACTCCACTTGTCACCGCCAAATCGTGTTAGTAGTTATGTTTTTTCATTACCCTTAGTAAAAATAATCTGTATATGTGAATGACCAAGTATAAGGACGAAAGATCGTGTATTCCCTAATTTGTGTTAATAATTTGTAATTTTGGTTGTTAATCTTTTTATTCTCATTTATTTGACTCTTAATATTTATGATAGAAAACATTATTATTTTTAGGGAATGAATATTCCACACTTCAGTTAAGGTAGTATGGAATACAAATTAAACCAGTTTGAGTGCACTTGCGTTATTTCCTAATGATGGGCTGCAGTGATGAAGGACAAAATTACAGTTTACAGATAGTCAGAGAGTTGATGTAGTGAAGCCAGGGGAGACTACAGACTACTATCTGTAGTAGTCGAGAGTCGCAGCAGCTGTTTTGCCTCGGTGCAGGAAGGTCCTAGAACCGCGAGCTTCCCTCTGGGGTAATTAATAATATCCGATAATGCGGCGCCACAGATGTTTAAGAGCTATATTTTTCATTTTAAAGGCCTTGGCCCGGAATGTCTTTTGTTTCAGTAGGAAGAGATGGGGGTGGGTTCAATTAATCAAGCTCAGCGAATGGGCGTGATTGCAAATTTCGAGTGGGTTTTTGGACGTCGCCCAAGTATATGTCGCCCTGGCGGAGTTATTCCGCAGATTCAGGTAATTGAAGAGACTCGTTAGTAAAGCGGACCTAAATGTTCAACATTATGTTCAATCCTTTGTGCGGCGCGATCTATCACTCCTATTACCGCGGCCAATGGACGGCGTTCCTTACTTATACAGTCACTATATGGCTCAATCTCAGATAACTTATAGCCGGATAACTCTTGACAGTAGATGTGGGGAAGCTGCTCTTAAAATATTCATCACCATTATCCTCTACGTTATAGCCCAGCTTTGATCGAGATGACGACAATAAACCCATGTTACTAATAAAAGTTAAATAACCGCCTTAGTAGGTTAGGTCATGTAAGATTCTGGAGCGAGAGAACTGGATTTTATTAACCTCCGAAGTTTCTGAAAGAGGAGCTCCTTGAATAAATCTGACGCATGGAGAAAAATGTTCTCTCTACATTTTTAGCAACACAAACCGCATTCATACAAATTCAAATGAAGTTTAAATAATAATTGTAAAAATTGCGATGAAAGAATTTTTAACCACTGTATACAATAATAATGTTGAAGAATTATTATCAAACGTAATCGCACCAATCACTTATAACGAAATAAATCTTGATAAAAGATTAAATAAATTATATTTTTGTATAAAATATGTGATAAACGAATTTAACAGGAGTGTCCGTGAAGATGTCTATTTAATAAAATACATTTATGTTCAATTCAGGCGAAAAATTACGGCCAAAATTTGTCAGAATTAAAAGTATTTATTTATTGAATTAGAACACGACGTTTCGTACCTTGGGTTGGAACCTACGCATGTGTGAAAACAATCTACAAAAAATAATTGTAATTGAAGTAAATTAAATATGTCTATATATGAAATAAATAAGATGCACTCACACAAAAATAATCCAAAAAGTTGTTATGATCAATCTGTGATATATATACGCATATTTAATTTATTCATTTCATTTACTTCAATTACAATTATTTTTTGTAGATTGTTTTCACACCTGCGGAGGTTCCAAACAAAGGAACGAAACGTCGAGTTACAATTTAATAAATAAATAATTTTAATTCTGACCAATTTTGGTCGTAATTTTACGCCCACTTTATTCGAGGTACAGTCAAGAGTTTAAATTTAAAATAAATAGATCACGAAGTAAATTTAAGAATTGATCGTGAAGTAGAGTGGGGAGGGCACGCAGAAATTAAATTGAATTATCTTCCTCAGCGCTGGTGTGGAAGTGAAGTGTTTATTGCCGGGAAGAAACCTTGCTATCGAGTACTGTAACCTACAGACGACCTATGAATCATCTTAAAACAACGACCATAGATTACAAATTACAAGGGACGACACATTGCTTTGTAGCGTTTACCAAAGATAATAACACAGTTAGATAATGTGGATGGGAAAGTATGCTGATACAAGTATCTTCCAATATAATAGGTCTAAAAATAATTTAATCACATCTAATACCAGCCTTCCAGTCATACTTTCAATTTTATTAATTCGTAGAAATGATTCACTCTTTTCGGTATGGAGAATATTCAAAAGTAATGAGCAAACATAAAGGCCGGGGAATAGTTTTTGGAGCATTATTAATAATTTGAGGATTGTTTCTCATCAGACCATCTGCAGCCGTGTAATGAGTAACAGATTAAAATGGTAAATATATATATTGAATTTAGTGTTAGTGTTAGGAACTGGATCTCGACGATGAAGAGCGAGCGTTGTCGTGCAGTGGTTTACTGATCGCGGGTCCGACTGCAGGCAGTCTCTATGTTTTGATGACGAAATCAGGGTACGTGGTTCCTTTATTCCAGAGCACTACTAAACTGACATTCGATTCGTCGGTTCCTTTTCAAATTAAGGCTCTGTAGAAACTCAGCGTCTTTCCCACTTAAAAATACTCCCTATGTCTCTCTACCTTTTCTGTACTTTCCTTATTCTTCACATTTCCCTCTGTTGTCGGCGCGAGATCTTGTGAATCTTGCATTCACTTCCTTTGCGTCGTTTTCAGGGATCCAGTCTGCAGAGATCCATAATTATCCACACACCCCAGCTCCATTTACGGATTGAACAACCTCCAAGCAGAGTAAACAACTGTGGGAAATTTTGATAGCTCACAAAATTGTTTTCCGATAATCTGGTGTTTATGCCCCCCACATATTGGCAAGGTTAAAAAAAACTAATATCTCTGGGCTTCAAAAGCTCTTTACCGCCAAATGATAGATATCCTCTAGATAAAATAATATTTCGAAAATTTATCCTTGACGTGATAATTTGATCAATATAAAGTAAAGAAGCAACAATAGGAACGATGGCAGTTGCTTGTTTATAGTATTGTAACTCTCAGATGATCAATCAAATATGAACCGTTTATCCTGGTAATATTGTAAACTCACCCTTGGCTGCCATATCCTCCCTTCCACTTCCCTCATTTTTCAATTCCCTTCCTATGATATTCAAGGGAAGTTGCTAGTTTCTATTTTTTCTTATGAATTAACAGGCTACATGAGGGTGATCCTGAAGCAGGCAACTCCCATTTAATAGCATAGGAAGGTAGTTTAAAAGGGGGGATTTGGAAGGTAGCCAAGGGTTGACTAGGGCCCTGGGCTTTAATGTAAGGATCCTATCCGGGGTTTCACCTAGAGAGATGCATGAGGTAGGTCTGGCATTGGGTACCATTGGCTACCTTGCTCTACCTTCCACATCCCCCCTTTTCAATTCCCTTCCTACGCTATTAAAGGGGAGTTGCCTGTTTCAGGATCACCCTCATGTAGCCTAACCCAAAAAATAGCTCGTTCTCTCTCTTATTTCAAGGTTCTCACAAGCCGAAGCACCTTCATGTTTTTCAGAGGTGTATGATCTGCGGTCGAAGAACTTAGGTATACGGTAAGGTTTTTCCGGTGACCCCAATTACCACCTAAAACTGGCGGAGACATGGAGAAGGGATTGCATCTCTTTTAGGCGAATCACCGGGTAGGATCCTTAAAATATATTCCGAGGGGCCCTAATAAACCCTCGAATATCTTCTTATCCCTTCCGCATTCCCCCTTTTCAATTCCTCCCCTACGCTACTAAAGGGGAATAACCAGTTTCTGGATCAAAAAAAAAACTTTTAGTTACCCTACTCTCCATTCTGTATTCACCTTTTCAAATTCTATCCTTTGCTATAAAACACCAAATGTATTTTTACTAAATATTTGTGGTAGATGTGACATTTTGTCAAGTTAGTTATGTCAAGTTAACAAAATAATTTCAAATACTCTCAGTATTGAAATGAGAGACAGTGACACCGTAGTAATTTTTTAGAACTGATAATTAACTGAGTGGAACAAAAATAGTTGGGGTTCAAATTCCATGGAAGGAATTTTTATGAAATATCTGCACCCGAGCACTTCGTTAACAGTAAAAACTAGTTTCCTTTCCTTCAATAAACACGCGAATCAAGCAGCCTCATGATCGAGTTCTATTTGCGTATCAAACACGTACGTCAATATTTACAGTGACGTAGGCTATTAATGAAGCCAGCTTTGGCTAGCCGCTGCTTTTTATGGGCTAAGAGTTTAGCAAACATATGACAAATCTGCTCTCACAATAAATCGAGTCATCGGGACCAGAAACCGTGAGAAAATGTACACACCATCGACGTTTAAAATTTTAAATACAAGTTCATGAGCGATTTTCAATTTCACGTTCAATATGAGTTACAACTGAAGATAAATGATTTGAAATTGATATAATTTGCACACGTAAATCAGAGAATTACTAGCTGTCAGTGTTCTGAAATTCAATTACTCGTATCGGGGAATTCAATCCCCCGCATTTACCAGTAAAAATTTATTCCATTAGTGTCGTCGACGGATAGGCGAAACGTAATCCGTGGTAGCATCACGTACACATTTCAAGGAATTACGTATCTCTATGTCAAATTACCTTGGAAATTAGCCATCTCAAAGAACTGAAAGTCCGCCTTGTTGTTCATGCGCAAAAATTCTTTATTAGTGATAATATATTGTTTCAGCTATTGGTATCAAGTGGTATATCTATGAAGTCGTCTTATTGATATTATTTTAAGTATCCTATCCTCTCTTATTTGGGTAAAAGCGATTTGCGTTGCCAATCAACCCGACACAACTTTTTTTACTTTTGTTTATCGATTTAAAACTAAAAATTTGGAAAATTATGTCACTATGATTAAGATATTTGCCGACATCAACTTATTGATGTAACGCTTTGCCAGTTGAATATAGGAAGGCTGTCGTTATAATAAGTACCGATATTTATTTAACAAATAACAAAACATTATTTTCCAGATACTCTATTATTAAACATGACACTTTGTCTCCACATAGTCACCGTCGATATTCAGGCACTTGCAGCGTATTTGTATCGACCGCCGAGCATCGTGTATTTTCTCGCGAGCTTCTTTAAACTGTTCCTCACCACTCCATCACTCATTATTGATTTTTCAAACATCTCACACAATTCCCGATGCATGTTTACTGGCGTAACATTCGTTGCATTTAAGTCGACAAGTCGTTCAGTTGTTTTTAACATTTCGAGACGCTCTAACAAACGAAAAACACAAAGTGATGATGCTGTAATTCTGTGGAGAAGTAGCGTCAGGTGTAACGTAATGACTGATGATAAAGAATCTGGAAAATCCTTTTGTGTTATCATTTTAATAAATATCGGTACTTACTATGAAAACAGATCTTGCACACACACCCACACCCACCCACCACCCACCCACCCACACCCACACACACACACACACATATATATATATATATATATAAGTTTAAAGTCGACATCTATGTCAATCTCGCATATTAACTATGTACGAATCTACGTAATTTAATCACCAATGTCTGAAACTCGGTTTCAGTTAGACGCCGAAAACAAGTGAAAATTATAAAAAATAGTAATATACACAGAAAGAATAAATTTATCCTATCCATAAACTCACCCTGCAACTGCCGACCACTTCACGTAACTGTACAAACATTTAACGCAATTTTTCATTATTGATAATTAATTAAACAGTATACTTCACAAAATATCCATACATGCCTTTGTTTCGCAATTGCAGAATTCCACTGAAATAGTGCTGCAGGCTACGTGTTCCAATCGTTTGGTTTAAAATGAGTATTTACTTGATCTGTTTAATGATCCCCAGCTACGGTTTTGTGTTCATTTTAAACTCTGCTTATAAAAGTAAACTTTCATAACTGATTACGTATGAATTTATTTACCAGCTCGGATTCTGAGACATATTAAAGTGGAATTTTTTTAATGTGCTGAATCTCCTGTGGGATAGACCAGCGTTCCTTTTAAAATCCATTCAAATCTTGGATCCTTACGACTATTTTTTCCATATCCACGATTAACTTGAGTTATCTTAAATAAATTCCTAAACAATTACGTATAGACACATTCGGAGCATTGTGCCAATGCAACTTCATAAAATATATTTGGATGAAATTAATCCTGTACATACTTGCGTACAGAAATGTAGATGCCAAAGGGACAACCAATAAGACGTTACTACCGCATCTCATTATCAGTAGTCTCCATAAACTGTGTTCTTGCTAGTCGCCTGTCAATAGTTGGTCCTCTTTATATCTACTATACTTCTACTATCCCTAGTTATTACACTTCCCAAGTAGCAGGATTCCTTAACTTCCTTTAAAATATCTAACACCCTTTGCTATTCCTGTTTCGCATGCTAAACGCAATTACCGTGGTTTTCCCTCTATTAATCGTGATGTTGTACTCTTCCTCCAGGACCACTTCCATGCCATTTATTATGGTTTCCAAGTCATCTTCTGATTGCCCTAAAACTACAAACATCATCTGCAAAGCGTAGGGTTTTTATTTCTACTCCTTACAGTATTACACACTACAGATGTTATATTTATAGATAGATTTAAATTATAAACGTTATACCCAGTTTTAATTTGATACTATTACTATTAATAGAATACAAAATTTTCCGTTTTTTATTTGCTGATAATGAGAAAGGACTTGAAACAGATATTGTGAATACAAAAGAAGTGTGAAATTATGAGTAAATAACAGCACTGAAATATAGCAAAAAATAATTCAAACTTCACTAACACCTAATTTCAATATTTCATAACACTAAAAAAATGTTTACATAATTATTAGTCTTGAATGTTTCAATGGATGCTAACCGACCGTTAAATGTCCACGCTTCCCTTCATTATTATCCTACCATAAATTATGAGCTATATCTCATTAAATTCTCAATACTAGACATATTAATGTCATATATTTCTAAACGTTCCTTTTCTATTTACAGAAGACAACAAAAAAATTCTATTGTTTAATGTATATTTTATAACTGTCTTTATCGAAAAGTAACCAAAAACAACAATTCATTAAGTTTGATTTTCTACTTGATTCAATGATAAATGACACAAAAATGAGTTAAGTATAATCAATCAAAATCAGACATACAGAACTCAGATTCAAAATTCATGTTGACTTGTGTTATATTAGTTGAATTATTTTTATAATATAATTATTAATTAATTATTTTAATATTAAATTTGACTTAATAACAGAAAATTAGTGAAATTATTGAAGTATTTCAACTAATTGAAAACCAATTTTGTTTTATTAAATATTTAACAACGTCTAAATCAGTATTGTTAATTATGAAAACGAGTATTTTTAACTGCAATCCATATATATTTTGACATTGTTTCCCGGAACAAATTTGAATGAATGAGAAGAATGTACTGGTATACCGCCACATTGATTAGCAATGCTATTTATTAAACTTCAAATGGGAATTTAATAGTGGGTTTATGTGGCGTAAGAATAATTTAAAATATATTACTGTCAAATCTACTCGTATTACGTTGAATTTATACGAATGAAATACCATTTCTGTTAGATAACATAATCCTTTGGCAAGGTACGTAGTAAAGATATATATATAAAGCAAATTAGCCATTGAAATATGGGGTTTGGTAGTTACATAGATTTGGTTACTTCCAGTCTCCTGACGGCTGCTTTGCGCGTGGAGTTGAATTCGGAAGTTACAAACCAATTCGTCTAATCTGTAAGGCTGTAGTATGAAAGCTTTGGAGGATCATAACTAATCTGTAAAGCTCATCTGCGACGTAAAGGCGTCGTGGAAGAGTAAATGCATCAGGTCGCGACAACCGAGAAGAGAGTGGCCCGTGACTTCAAGGAACATTTTGATGATCTCTAAATTAAACCCTGATAATGCTACAACTTCATTAATTTAAAACATGAACCATTACCACAGTTTTACAAGCCTCTTGTAATTTACTCATATTTGAAACCATTATTTCACTTAATTTTCACATATAAATTGAAGTCAATTTATAAATTGAAATATTATTACTATTAGTAAATAATTGCTATAATTGGTTACATAATTGATTATACAAGGTTAAATACTAGTTTTGTTAGCCGAATTTTGTAAAGAGTTTATCAATAACAATTTTCATAAAAATTACCAGACTTATCGAACATTCCTCGTATGCGTCTTTGTCGCATATGAATTCCAATAGAAATCTTTCTATTGCGATGAAATTTATTGTGAGTTGAAATACTAACTCTAGAGAGGATTTCTGTTGATCGTTTCTTCCCCCTGGTAACAGCGGTGATAACCCCTCATTAGGTACCGCGAGATTCGCACGACGTTTTCGAGCTATTTCAGTCATCTTCCGCGAGTAAATTCAACAATTGCAAGGTCTATAAAATTATATTCACCTTCAACAAGGAAATATATTTCAAGTTTTCTCGGTGTAGGATTGCGCACGCTTGACACAATTGAATTGATACAAATAGCGACATTTCTGGTAAAGAATTACTTTCGCTTTAAAATAAATTATATCACCAAAACGACAAGCTATAGGGTGATTTTTACTTGATGCACTAAAGAAAATAGAACCACTATATTGCGCACGCTTGACACAATTGAATTGATACAAATAGCGACATTTCTGGTAAAGAATTACTTTCGCTTTAAAATAAATTATATCACCAAAACGACAAGCTATAGGGTGATTTTTACTTGATGCACTAAAGAAAATAGAACCACTATCTTCAGAAACTGACAATCAAGTGAAAGAAAGACTGGAAATCGAGTGCGTACAGCTCAAGGTCGTTTATCTGGAATGATAAAATATTTCTCATGTATGTTAGTATACTTATTTCAGTCACAACACCGGATATGATAAAATAAACATTCAGTCAGCTTAGATAAAATGTAACATGCCAGATACCGATTTAATCGCGTATGGACAAATAGGTTTTTTTTAAATTAATACTTCATGGTCGCTTCAACTAACTAGTCATTGGCGACTCTCTATCATTATTTGGTTACAGAGTATGGATAACAAAATCTGAGCAGATTTTGGCTGTCGTCTGTTCGTTGGAGACGAACTCGTGGAGACACTTCATCGCCGTGGGATCTGAAGTCTTAATGTGAGAATTTAGCAATGGTCCTCCTGCGTATAAACTTATACTTCGTACATTCGAACAAAACATGTTCAATGATGAGTTATAATCCATTCTGGCATCACCATGCTTACTAATGAGTACTTATTAGGTATAGAGACATATAACTGTCACCCTGATTCTGGTAATGCACCCCAAAGTGCTAACAAGATAAGAGAGGGGGAACTCGCCCACTCGGAAAAAGCCATAACATATCTGCTCACTTTCCTGGGTCATAAAAGATATAAATTGGTTATATCCTCATGTACCAATAACTATATTCTGTTAGAAACTCGTCCTGAGTTCAGGGTTATCGCATGAAAGTCCCTAATGACTATAACGGTTGATGGGACGTTAAAACAAACTAAACAAAATGGTGAGTTGTTAGTCACACAGATGGGTTGAATCTTGTTTTCATTTACTTAACTTATTGTTGTATTTGAGGTCTTCCTGAAATGTTTTTATGGTGTCAGGAGTCCGCCACTTTCTTAAATAGATTATTGTCAATAATGACACTTTGACCAAGATATTATTGTTGATTTCAATACTTATTAAATAATCGGGAAATCCGGACACGCAGGATACATCTACAAAGCCTACTGAAAGAAATAAGTTTTAAATTCATTTCAAATTTTCAGCATCTTGGAGCTTTTAATTAACATTTCGTTTTGATATCAACTTTTATTATATTTTTTAATTAAATTAAATTAACTATTCAATTTACTTGAATAGATCAATTATTTATCACCAAACAACATTAGCACAAATAATATTAATTGGCTTTTATTTTATTCATCCAATTCATAGCATATTCACGTTTTAACTTGAACTGAGTGAGCGCTCATGAGTTAAAAACATATGTTCGGTATTCCTGATTTAATTTTAATTTAACTTTTAATAACCAGAAAGCTGTAAGTACACACTGTGGCCAAATTATTCTATTTCATAAGGTAATCAATTTTGTAGGAGTATGAGAAATATTTTCCTCTTTCTTTTGTTCAAAATGTAAAATGTTTGCTCTGAGGTATAATTGAGGACAGAGAAATGCACTCGATTTCCTCCCTATATATTTTTTGACAGATCCAACTCTTGTCCACGGAAATTTGGCAAGAATGAAGGTATTTTTTTGTCAAAGACCGTAATTCACGGTATTCGTTACATTCCGAAAAGAAACTCAAACCATGTACCAATATTTAAAGTGTGACCATTAATTTAAAAAAAATTTAAATAGTTATTTTATCCCAATATGTATTTGTAGGAATAATGTAATGCATGATTAATGTAGGAATACGTTTTCGTGTAGTGCAAAGATATGAAACATAAGACAATTGTTTTTTCTTGAAACTGAGAAGTCATATTACACTATGAAAGGTAACTGACTCTTAAGAAACTCTTTCGTCCTACAATAATTATATATTCTCGACAAAAATATCTCACTAAATTTTTTCCTTTTATGAGATGTACCAAAAGCGTCGTCTCTTTATAGTATAGAGTCGCGTTTAATGTTTCACTAATCTAAATTCATTTCGTAAATTGAATTAAATAGATGTGTAAATTTCCTAAATGTAGTACAAATTTAATAAGATATGCTCAAGATTACAGTATATTTGTTATTTATCAAAGTCAGGAGTCGCCAAAATTTATGCAATTAATATTACGTATTTTTCCTCACTTCGATAATATAATTGCAGGATTTAATTTAATTCAGTGTTTGACCTTTGAAAATAGTGTTAAAAGAATTTTGTGATTCTCGAAAATTACGATATTCGATTTTTTGTTTCTTCTTTGCATCACTTCACCGTCTTCATACTTTGATAAATATTTTTTTCTGCATAGAACTTTTGGCACTAAAATCCACTGTCTATTTATTAAAATTTACAAAAAATGGTATCTGACACGTGAAATTTATCGCAATTTATGTGGAAAATCTGCAATCTCTTTTGCAGTCCGGAAAACGACCTTCCCTGAAAACATGGAAAAACTTCTATCGTTCTATTCAGTAATATTCTTTTCCATTCGATATATTTACTCTAGGCAAATGCAAATACGTGCGGGTATTCTTCAGTTGTCTGAACTATATTAAGCAAACATGTGAGGAATTAAATAAATATTATGCAAACATTTAAATTAACGTGGATGTGTACTTCAATTGAGTATACAAACATGGATAGAAACAAGTTATGTATTTAGAATTGCAGAGATTACCTCCTCGCTTTCAAAGAAAACTTGTGTGATACTTTCAAGAATATCAAAGCAAAATAGCTGCGATGTCCCATGCATATAACTATAAATGTAATTTTTTAAAATTATTATTCACCTTTTCAATTTCTGTGATAACGTTTCCTGTATTATAACAAACCTTGTATACATTAATGAGTACTGAATAATTAGCCACACAATGATGCAATAACCTCTTCGTTGTATTTTTAACAGCGTTCTTCGTGAATTAGTAATATTTTTTGAATTATTAAGGTAATTCACAGTGAAAATTCAAAATTTATACAACTTCCCCGGAGCAGGGAATAATTAAAATTGGCGACCTTACTGTACATGGTAATTGCGTGGATTTTAATAATTAACAGACGCGCGACGCTCTCATCAGTTGTGCCTTTCACGGATTGATGGAGATTGCCTCTATTTTAGTAAACCTATTAAATGGCTTCAGACGTTTCTCATCCATAGATTGGATCTCAAATTGGATGCTCTTTCATTATTGATACGTTAGTTAAACAAATCAACATGAACTCCCGGGCTTGTACTTGGCCTCCGAGTCACGTATTTTTAATCAAAGGACCAAGTCATTTCAGTTCCCTCGTCGAATTATACGCATATACCGGGAGGCAAAGCACAAAGAGAATGTAAATAGAGAAAATTCTGCAGACTTTTCACCAAAAATAATGAAAACAATACTGTTCCTGCAAAATAAATTTCTCAAATCAAGCTGAAGACGAGAACTTAATTAAGCTTGAGAATGCACAGAAACTCCATAATTATCATGAAAATGTGTCTAAGGTCACAGTGATCCATATTATGCATTCGTTCCTATCGTATTTTGACATTAAACGTTAAGTAAATTATTTATACTTGATTCACAATGATGCTATCTTTCAGAAATGAATAATGTCATTGTCAAACTTAAGTGAATAATCATAGGGTTAATTTATGATTTGTTAAAAATATTATTTTTCGATAAAATTAAATATAATTTTTTCAGAGGGTATATGTATTTTAAAATTATAATATACGACATTGGATAAGGAACTTGAGATAGACGTAGTTTCTGAGTAAATTATAGTTCCTTTGAAAGCCATTACTGGTCTGTACGCAACTTACCACATGAAAATTCAGATTAATGTTAAGGTATGTTGTAGTAGATGTAGCGACATACTAATGATAAAGAACATACTGTATACACTGTCACCCTGCCTCGGATAATGCACCTCCAGGTGCTCACCAGATCAGAGAGGGGAACTCGCCCACTCGGAAAGTCATAAAATATCTGTTCACCTTTTTTATTTATAAAAAGCTATTAGGAAAGATATAAATGGGTCATATTCTCTCGGATCTACAACTATAGTCTGATAGCAACTCGTCATAAGTGTCCCTGAGTGCAAGGTGATCGTAGGGAAGTCCCTAATGATTATAATTTTTAATGTAAAGTTAAAACCAACTTTAAAAATGGTGCATTGTCGGTCACACAACTCACAGATGAGTTGAGTCTTTTTTATTTATTTTTTGAATGTATTTAACTTTTTATCCTAGAACTGTAATATTATTTGTTGTATTCTTGATTGTTCCTAAGGTGGCACAGCTCTGATAAATTCAGATGGGAGAAACTGTTATTTTCCTTTCTGCCAGCAATCCTCCACTTCCTTTTAGTTTCTTGAAGTTAGATGTTGGGTTATGATGTCATTTTTTGTATTTTAAACATAATATGCTGTAAATAAAGTAATTATATTATCTGACTTAATATAAATAAAATACACAAATAGCCCAAAGTCAGAAATGTAATAATTTAATTAGTATATGTTTCGTCCCCCAACTTTACGGACCTCCTCAGTTCTTTCTACAAAAAATATATAATTAAATATACATAGTTGAAGACAAATTAATAAATTAACTTGGTACTTACAATTAAAATATTACAAAACATGCCATGTAATTCGTTCTTTACAGCTATAAGTAGAAAATGAACGTTGTTTGAAAGCTTTTTGGATGAAAACCTATTAGTGCGAGAGCTGTAGTCAGAATTTTTAACAATTATTGTTGGATAATTTTACTTCCACAAATCCCAAAAACTGTATGTAAATGAATGAAAAATAATGTAAAAATATAAATTATTGTTCCCTCTCTCGCAATAATTATAGGAGAAGTGCGAACTTGATATCACTTCACGACTATATATCCATTATTTCAGTATTCTTCTACGTTTTTGCAATTTAGGAATTTAAAAATGTATCACTTTGTTGATGGTTGACTGATTCTCAGCTAATGAACTACGGTCAGGTCAACGAAACAAACGTCTTTCACTTCAGTGGAGACCTGCGGACATATCCGGAAACCAAAAATCCAGTCTTTGCAATATTCACACTGGAGAATTCAAAACACTTCTTACTTGGTGATTCCTCCCCCCTCCCCTTGTGGTAACGACTACTTCGTCTTTTATGTCTAAGATATCAATTATAACTCATTATCTACTGCGGTAAGTCCATACGTATAATGGCTGTGGTAAATTTGAGGTTTCTCACATCAGTTCCCTTTCCGCTGTTGTGATGACAGCGCCACCCTCTTTGCACCAAAGAATATGACGAAATATTGCAATAGAAGTCTTTACTCGAGCCCCCATCATGACATATTCGTAGTTCGTTATAAATAACTTGACAAACTCGCAAAGAGGCATTTTCCTGTCTCACTGGAAGAACAATAAATGCACAAAACCAATTAATTCCTTGAATCCTCACCCGGAACGCTAAGTTTCCTGGAGATAAAAAATGAAATTCAGTTAATCAATGAAGATTGATGTCATTTAACGAACTAGAAATCTCTATATTATGCAATAATGTTTTGGCAATATCATCAGGAAATCTTGTCGCAGAACAAGGAGTCAACAATTACGAAATTTAATAATTATTTCATGGAAATAAACGCCACGTCTTCGTTAAGAAAACTGTAATTTATAAACGAATAATTATTTATACAAATCAACTTATTGCACCTGAATTTATTTTCTTCTGATAGCATCGATGCGCCATATTGTAGTGTGAGCTCACTTTATCTCCTTTGTAAACGTGCAAAAGCAATTCTGAAAATATTGGCGCTATGAAATATATTTCTGTCAGTTCAGGATATGATTTACGTCAAGAAACTAATCCGTAAAATGTAATAGATAATAAGTATAGGGCTTGTTAAAAAAAACGTTGTCGCAGTCTCCTTATCCTGTTCGTATGAATACAATTAATGTTGAAGGGGAAGATCCTCCTCAAAGGACCATACTCCCATTCCTCGTCTCCTTTTCCTACTGCGCATCTAAACATGCCACGTAGAACTTCACAAAATTTACCTAAATGTATTACTATTTCTCTAAACATAAAATACATTTTTGCCAGTTAATCTAATTGTGGAATACGATAAACTTTCACAACTACTTTACTTATGTTGTAGCACAGTGGCTTCTCGAAATAAAAAGGTATAAAATCAAAGCTCAATTCGCATAAAGCTACTTTCGTCTGCATAATGTTGAGATGCGCCATCTATAACTGTTACTTCAGTGTATGAAGAAATTGTAAGGGATTAACAAGTCTTAAATATGAATGAGAACAAATTTAATCATTCATTATTATGAAGTCTAGTTAAATTAATGGTACTCGGTTCTTCGTTATTCCCTTACTTAAATTGAATTTTATACAAGGTAATTTTTTTCTTCTTTTATTTATCAATAAAAAGCCGAGCGAAGAAGCGAAATTCTGAATGCAACATCGTTATATCTCCGAGTTAAAGGCCCAATTAAACATGTATTATACTGCATAGTCGTTATTGAGTAAAAGTACGTGATATGGGATATTTGTGACAATGACAAAGCGGTATTATTTGTTATTTACTTTGGTACGGAAACAGGCGTTTTTAGAGCTCGTGCAATTTCATTCTCATATTTTTCGATTAACCGCAAACCGTGTTTATAAATCAATTCTATTTTTTTTGACGTGGATGAATCTCGTTATGATGCACTGTTTACAGTCACAGGCATTGTTGACTGAAGTTTTATTATATTTAAAGTACTAAACAGTACTGTTAAGATCGTTCTCCATTTGGGATAAACAATCGGAGAAATTTCGAACAATGGAAGAGTATTGCGAATACATTCATATGAGGAGTCTGATTCATGTCTAAATGAAGTCGTATTGAAGTCACGTCTCATAGTAGTTTTAACAAAGAAACTTCAAATTGCTGTTTTATTTCATAAGTGCATATTACACAGTAATTCCCTAAATTAAAAGATAAATTACAAAAGAGTTATTCAAAGTAAGCGGCATGAAGTACAACCTCATAAATAAATTCGGTATCCGATTTAAAGTAGAAGCTTATTTCTCAGACAAACAAAAGGCTGTTGTTGAGGAAACGCTCCATGAAGTATAACACGCAGTAATATTTTTGTCGTTGTTATTAAAATAGTGAAACAAAACCGTCATTACATTTCACTGACTTTCTAACTAATAAGAAGGCTAAAAATTGTTCGTTGTCAGCGTTCGTTTATATAACCAGCATACTTGCTTCATACCTGTATTCAGTTTGTCTGTATTGCAGATCGTACATTTCTCGTTTAAAAATATTGAGAGCCATTTTCCCTAATCGTAATAAATCTAGGAAAATTTGCTCCATGTTAAACTCAGAATCATAGAAGCGTAAAAGTATGGTATGGAAAGCAAAATATTATTAAAACTATGAAAATAGAAATTTATACACGTTGCGAACAGTTTCTAAGCTCTTCATCATTTTCTTGTGATTGAATGTGAGTAGAAAAATGTAATTGTGATCAAAATATTTTGTGACTCGTTGAAAGAAATAGTCCTCCATTTTATACGATTAATGTAGCGTCCGCTTGAATAAAAGGTGTTTTCAACACTTAAAAACGCCATGTCCTAGTGATTAAGATCTGCGCGATCTTCTCTTTAGTGATTGGGCATTTTTCATAGTTGATCATCAATTCATTAAGAGGTAATTGTTTGACATGAGAAATGTTCAAAGGAGACAAACGAAATGTTCTGAAATTTTAAGGCGTTTGGGTATATTGTTCTTCATAGACTATACAGAAATTACATACACAGGTACTCAGAACAGTTAAACAGCAGAATCGTATAATTAGTAATTATATCTGCTACAACTAAGAATAGGGATATAATAATTACTTTATGAAAACGTATATTATGTAATGTAATTACTTGGAAAGTAATTGGTAAAATAATAAGCCATTGGATATTCATTATATAACTCAAATTTGTCCAAGCAATTAGTACGTTTAACTATTTATTAAAGACCTTAATCCATTACATAAAATAATGTTGCTAATTCTAAATTATGTTTTCCACACAATGTTTGCCACTGGTATAATCCTCCAGTAATTAATGCGGATTTAAAACTAAAAGCCTTTTAACTCCGTCAGTGACAAGCGTGTGGAATTAAAATTGGCAAGATTCATTAACCTTGATTGCTTACATATTTTTTAGAAAACTTTCATGAATAATATAATGGATTTTAAAATCATTACTGTTGTTAATTTTTAAACTCTGTAATCTACTTGAATCATTTATATACTCGATAGGTGTTCGTTATGAATGAAAATAAATATTAGGATTTTCAGGTACAAAAAATTACTGGACGCTATTTGTAAATTGATAAAATCCTTAATAAATTGCTTACTTATTTACAGATATTTCGAGAAATAAATATTTAAAATTTTTGTAGTTTCCCGGAATAATTGTAGCATGGCTATTTATCACATCACGGCTCACTGCAATTAAAGACGATAATTTAAAATTCTGCTATCGTTTCACTCAGACAAAAGAGAGGAGAAAACGTCATTTGTTATAAGCGGATACAATTTGTCTTAACTCTTCGTTGACATTCATTTAGTATATTTAATTAAAGGAACGATTAGTAAAACTTCCTCAAACGTCACAAGCGGGTTGCAACATTCACATTCATTATCCACGAAGAATGTTTACAGCCATTTTTACTCCACAGGATAAACGACACGTTGAAACACAAAATTTCCAAAATAAAAATTGCAGTGGGTTATTTTAGTCTGCTTACGCAAGAATTCCCTTATTTGAGTTTCACATATTTAAATGGCAAATAATAGGTTTCGTTTACACACGCTGTGGAACAATCTGTCCTTGCTGTAGGCGGAATGAGACAAAGTGGGACTCTGCTTTTAGGTTGGACACTGGACAAATAACAAAAAAATAAAACGGACTTCAAAGAACGGCGAAGCACATACCTAACCATTAATCCTAATTTAGAGTACTCAAATGCTTCCTCAGTAATATATTGTATATATATATATAATGACAGGAAAGAGAGACAGGAAGTTTGTGACTTTTTCACAGTTCACAGATGGCAGGCGCCATGGTGGTTTGAAATTTTTGAATTTTTGGAGGCACCGCCCCCTTCATCAGGCTAGGAATACATTTGTAATGACAGCCAGAGGTCGACGGCTTTTGAATAAGAATTCAAGAAAATTAAGTTCTCTCTATGCCGCTAATTTATCTTGTCTCAGAACGAAGGTACGAAGTACATCAACTACTGTACGAGATATTGGGTGAGGATGAACAGAATGCGACTCGAACAGACTGGGCAGGATTCAGGAATGATGTTGTGTGGTACTGCTATGAAGTTACGAGATGCGTCTAATATCACCCTCACAATATTCGCATGAAAATTTAAAAAATTAGACATCCATAAAAAATAATATAAATAAATTTATACAATCTGATTATAATGTAACAATATTACTCTATGCTATTACACACAATGAAAACAACATCCAACCAAAAATTTGAATCTGATAGCAATTGTATTATTCTTACTCCTGTAACAAGTTAATTTAAAAATTCAATATAATATAATCTCTAGCTCAACCAATAATGATATACAAAAATCCCTTGTTGAAAATATGTGTTTATATATTAATAACAATACATTTGATGCTGCTCCCTGTCGACGAAAGAGCTGCTGCTTCTGAGTGATGTTATACAACTCATATATTGATAAATATTTTTTTATTATCAGCATTGAAAATTCTACGCTCTGTAAGATTCCATTTGAAAGACAAACGGAATAAACACAATAAGTAACATGGGCGTCAAGTTATTTGATGATGTTCACAGTTTTAAAGTCGTCTTAGAGTTCAATGATTAGCTGGCACATATTCAGTTTAAACCAGTTTCGAAGCAGCCGAATCAATCGTTTTCGAAGTAGTGGGTCAGTCTGCGATCATTCTGAGAAATGGTAAATCATTTTGAGCTTCCTTCTGGAGACATGGCTTGGATCCTGGGCCCTTATTTTAATTTTATACTAAACTTCACATGATTATTCTAGTGCGTTTATTATTATTTTTCTTCAAGTCCCGGACTGGTACCAAGATACCAAGAACCCACGTTACCGAATCCTTCCTCTTCATTTTTAGCATTAAAGGAGATTCGTTAATTCATTGTCCTTTGATCTAGTCTGATCCAGTCTGATCCGTGTCTTAATTGAAATTTCAAAATATTGCCACCCCACTAAATTCCAATTTTCTACGTTTTAGCTACGTAACTCATCTGACATGAGATCTATAGATACTCTCTCATAACAACGTCATTTATATAAAAAAAATCATGTGCTCATTCTTACAGAAATTGCAGAACTCCCTTCTTTTGTTTTATTAAAACATATACACTATTATTAGTGGCAATCGTAAAGCGTTTCCTTTGATATTTAAATTCAGTAATTATTTGATATTATATTTTGACTTGTGCACAAACTACCGTTATATTTTATTTCGTAAGCGCTTCCTGAACAAGTTACTTACTCTTAGGGAGATTTAGTACCAACAGAGTCATTCTAAGACAGACGCGAGATATCTGGTAATTTAAAATATGAACCGCAGTGACTCAGTATCAGTGAAGCTTCGGTGCGGCATCATTTTCTTGCTTGTACAGTGAAAATCATGATTTTTTATGTATCTCAACTCCAACAATACGACCCTCAAATACAATTTTTGTTTTTCTTTATAAAAATAATATAGTTCCAAGTAAGTAAACATTTCATTTATCATCGATTGAAAGTGGATTATGGAAAAACGTCAAGCCGCTATACATATCATTAATCTATATAAACAAAATTTCAAATAAGTATTCTGTTCTTGACGATATACCTAAATCCTGTGCTACATTTATTTTAAAGATATATAGTAATTATTACTGTCCGTTGTTTCGATTTAAGTTCTTCCTATATTTTACACAACATATTGCAGCTATTTCGTGATTACAAGAGGGTATTTAGGGAATAATTTTTATTTTTTTGTGGTATAGTGCGTCATATCCTAGACTTAATACGGCTTTTCAACTTGGCAGCGTAGCGTAGTCTTGGACTCGGTGGAATTTAATGACCACAGTTTTGAAGACGATTACCTTACGTTAAATGTAGCGGTTCCCCTATATGCAAATAAGCTGCATTGTGGTCGCGGTCTTGGAGATGAACCTGCGCTGTAACTTTAAAATATAGTAAGCCCATGCACGCAACGAGGACTGCAGGACTGTAAACAATAACATTTTCATACGAGCTTTAGAAAGAATAATAATTATTCTAACGTTACCGATTTTTGAAAAAAAATGAGTTTGAGTGTAGGATACAATATGACATTGTATTCGTACAGAATATGTGCTACGCTCATTAACAAGACAAGAAACAGCTTTTTTTATTATTAAAACTAAACGTCAGATGTCGCCGTCTTTTCCAGAAAGAATAAACTGCGTTCATAATTGTACGTAGTTTATTAATTTATATAAAAGTTTAATTACACCCGTAAAAAGAAACACGACGTTTTATAAAATTTATAAAATAAGGAATTTATTGTATTATCTTTATTACCACCATTGTATGCTTTGAACTGATTTATTAGATCTGTTAGGTCACATTGAGTGTTTTGCCTATCTAGCTAAGAAGAGGAATTGTTTTCAGGAGACGGACTACCACTTAGGTCGTTAATACACTTTGTATTGTATACAATGTATCCATTATTGTACCAACTAACAACAATAAAAGTTTTTATATGAATATCAAATAAATACACTTTATTTACATGTGAAGCAGCTTGCATTCGTTTTACACGCTAAACGTAAAGGAGAGTAGTCATGTTAGAGGAACCGCGGCCAGTTCCATCTTGACGCAACTCGGAGAAAAAAATTCTCATTCAAAAAGTATCAAATAACGCACACATAAATAGGTAATTAATTATAGTAAGTACATCATAAAAGAGATTCAATTTTGTTGATGGCAAATTTGTTTTATTACCTACTTTCTTAATCAACAAACCTGTTTTACTGAATCAGAATATGAATGTTACATAAGTTGAATGAGGAATAATTCTTTATGATCATTAATATAACTTTTAAATAAAATAATTTTCGACCGGTTTTTAGGCAGTTTTGTTATTTTTAATCATACAACGTTTCCGCAAATATTTGCTCCTTTTTCAGGTTTTTTACACAATCAAATTATTGCTAAATCCAATTTTTCAAATTTAAAGAATTATAAAATGCAGAATTTTTTTATTTAAATAGAGGTCCGAGGCAGCACCGAGACCATTATTTAGCCACAGTTTACAGCTTACAAATATGAGTTCCCCGAATCGTAGGGAAAAGGTCGCCAATGGCCCTAGTAGTTCATGCTTTTTAAAAAAAATATATTCTTTAATCTTCTAACCCACAATAAATTTTATAAAATCCCAATATTTTCCTCAATTGACACTGATATTTTATTAAATACAACATACCCGTTTTACTCGTATCCCGATTTTAAAAAATTAATTAATACTCATCTTATCGTTGTCACTGGAATTAAAAAAATAATTACCTGGCTGCATTCGCTGAAATAAAATTTAGTTAGCCATGTAATCAATTAAATATCAGCAATCAAATTAATTTTTAAAACTTGAATGTTGAAAGCATTCAATTGGGTCGGTTGTATTCAATGCCACGGGAACTGAACAACGTAATTATTTGTCGGTTATAATTAAATTTAAGTACGTACTTGGGTCAACGCTGGGACGAATGAAGTATACTTTAAAAGCAACCATGGAAACAAATACCACGAAACGCGTGTGAACTACACTTGTTTCCCGTCGTTACAGAGTATGTGTGCAAATACGTTGCGAATAATAACAATACAATTAAAACACGATTCACTAGAATTTTAACAGAAGCATGGTTAAGAGTTGTGAAATAAATTATTATACATTATAAAATTTTCTTATGACCATAGCGCATGTACGATTCATTGAATAATTATATTTATGTATTTTGTGGATAACTTATAAACGTAAAATTTATATTTTATTATGAGTGACTCTTCCCTGCTGATTTACAACGCTCTTGGTTTAAAAGGGACTCTGCGCTGAACAAAGAAAATATTTCGCTTGAAAAAAATCGTGACAGGTATGCTATTCGGTTTTCAACATTCTCAATAAATGTTTCAAAAGAGTACGTGAATTTTCTGTTACACCGGCACAATCAAACGTTTCAAAAGGTTTAGAGAAATGGTTACATTGTACAGTAAAGGTCCAAAGTCCTAAATGAAACAATATTGCTTGATGTTGGATTCCAATATTTGAGAATTAATTTGGTACCGTATGTTTTGTCTGAATATTATTTATTGTTTGTTTAAATCATATTCAGATTTTTTCAATATAGGGTTCAATACATTAGGTATTCATATTTCAAAATATATGCAGTACAGACTACGTTATTATTATAATAATTACTGGCTATATTATTATTCTCGCATAACTGAGTAAAGAATCTGTATATCCAATAAATCTTATTAAGAAATCGGTGTCGTCCAGTTCATACTGATATTATTCTACGAGTATATAGTATTAATATGAAAAAGAAAGAATTTGTTGGATGAATCGTATCACACTGGCATCAGAGAATTCAGAATTGTACGATTTAAGCGTTGGAAAACAAGAAGGGGGAAAATATGATTTCAGCCACACTTTAAGGCTTCTAGTCTTGGCGAAATATTAAATTCCTCGAACAGACGCGAGTATTGCAGTAGACGAAAAAGGGGTCTTACAGAGACATTCTAACGACACAAACATTTATATGAGATTCATTACGTGTCAGAGAAAAACGTCTCTAAGGAAAAAGAATTACATGATCATATTTCTCTATATCCTAAGCCAAATTTCTGTTCTAATAAATTTCATAAAGTCAAAGACATATGCCATAAGTTATTTATAAATTTTTAGGGGGTCTCGTTGTCGATGTGTAGTTAAAGGAAGAATCTAAGGACTTGCACTTTCAATAAATTTTAGTTTGAAGATATTCAATGGAACGTGTTAAGCAGTAATTATTAATTGTACAGTTCAGTAAAACAATTACTATGTTTTTGAATATGTTTAGAGACTATAAATCGGATGGTTCCCAGATTACCAACAAATGTTTTGTAAAGGTGTGATTGTTTTTTCATTCTAATTAACATCATTTTTACCTATAGGATTTGAAATAATTCTCTTATTTCAAAACTATATTAAATTGGAACAACCTTTTATTACACAATACTCAAACGGAAATTTTAACGAAATGACAATATAAACATTAAAATATCAAATTAGTATAAAGATATATTTTTTAAAAGTTCAACTGAAGTAATAATTCAATTTTTCACTTTTATGTAAGGCTTCTAGAAGTATGACACTAACTATATTTCTCAGAGTTTCTCCATGCGGTTAATGTCAAAAGTGGTTCTAATATCGCATTAATTCCGTCTGACATTGGAAGTTTGGGGAAATGAAAACAAAAGATGATTAAGTTAAATATTATTTACTTTTATCAGTGTTATAATTGTTTGTATCTGTAGCGTGACAGCGTTTCCCCACTCGTGATGTGGTGAGCAAGGGACTGGTCATGGGCTCTCTCTCCCCCCTCCCCTCCCTCTCTTTCTCCCCCTCTCCCTCTCCCTCTCCCCCTCTCCCTCTCTCCCCCTCTCCCTCTCCCTCTCTCTCCCCCTCCCCCTCAACCCCGTCCCCCCTCTCCCTCCCTCTCCCACTCTCTCCTTCTCTCCCCCCTCCCTCTCTCGTGGGAAGGCTTTCAGGCGTGGACTTAAGCATTCAGGTACATATATTCCTTTGCAAAGTCTACTAAAACTTTTGACTATCCGCATCAGCAGAGTTGGCTGAACTCCCGTCGAAAAAATTCAATATATATAAGCCATCTGCCGATCTCCTTTGGTCTAGTGGCTAGCGTCGCTGCCCCACAACACAGAGGTCCCGGCTAAGGACTCCGGCCATGTGCTCGGATGTTTGTGTCGTCATGGTCATGAAACTGGGATGAAGACAGCTGGTGGATCAACCACTGCTGACCACTCCAAATTCGGAGTGTGTTGTGTAAGATGACAGTCCGCAGTTGATCCGGTAGGTCAAGGACCTCGACGGCTGTAGAGCCAAATACGATGAAGTCCTGTAGTGTTTGGGTTAGACTCTTCAAACGACAATTACGCTTAAAAGCCCCCATTGGCATTTTAACGACTGTGGTTGGCCTTTATAACTAACCTGTCACCCTTCAACAATCGTTTTCTCCACGTTAACTTTTAGAAGTTTCATAAGTCATCTTTACCTGACGGCATATAATAAAATAAATGATTTTTTTGCCACAGTTTATCATGCGCAACATTTTCTGTATTATTAATAATAATTAATCTAAATAATAATTGACGTAAAATAATCAAGGTCTCATTATTCTTTCTTATTTAAAGCGAGTACTTAAAGGGAGTAGAATTCAGTCTACAATTTTGCTACATGTGTCTTCAGATTCACTCTACAACCACACATTCACAGACAACACTCAGTAAATTTTTATAAATCAATTAATGAATATGTCTTTGGCGTTATGAAATTTATTAGACCTAAGAACGATTGTTTTGCAGTTTCTACTTATTTTCTTCTTTATTTCCTAATAGTAATTTAAAATGGAAATGATAACACAATTAACAAATAAATAAGAAAAATATAAACATTTATTGCGTTATACTTTCCATTACAAATTACTGTTAGTAGGTAAATAAGAAGAATAAAAATAGAAAAGGTAAAACTGGAATCCACCACTACTCTCGTTACTGTTATTTACGATTCTTGACCAAAAATTAAGTACAGTCGTCTCCAACATACTGCTTCTAAATTATTCATAAAATTTAATGGCATTCGTTCAGATACTGTATTTTAAAATTACATCAGTAATGAAAAATCTACAAAAACATGAATTATAAAACCTAAAATTTAGAAAGGGGTTTATAAAAATATCTTCATCACGTATTGGAGGTTATTATGGGATTTAATAAGTTAGATAACTAATTACAACCTCCCTGTCTATAACTAAAACAACTGTAGTATTTCTCATTCGTCGTTCAACCCGACGGTGATATTCCGCCATTCTTTTCAGAATTTAAGTGGAAAACGTTGCAGACTAAGCAGAGCTCGGCGATAACTAGAGAATATGTCGGAGCGATATTTGAGAGAATTAGGCATGAAGGTATACGTTCACAGGGTTTACGCCGACCCTCGCAGCTGTTCCAACTTAACTAATCCATGCAAATGGGAGTTTCAAATCCCCATCGACGACCTACTCCTTGATTCTGATTGCGCATTATGTACCAAATTCCACTACGAAGAGCATTTTGCGTTTATGCTGTACCGCCACTTAAACAACTCCAAATTAAAGTTTATACAGATATTTAAATTATGAATGAAATGAGCTGTTTTCTCTAACTGGTATTATTAGTTCATAAGGATGTTTTAGCTACTAATAATTTACACAGCTTCCGCACTCTCACGCTAAAGCTGAGATTATACCTGCAACAAAACTTGGATTCTATTTACACAGCTCTGATTCATTCATCTTGCCCTAAAGATTATAAGCATACATCACCAACAGCAAGTTGCTGTTTTTCAAAGCATTTGTAAGACTCTGAAGATACTTTATTTTAATTAACTCCTTTTTCCGAAGCTGATTTCGTAGTTTGAAGTGGAGGGAGAAATATGTACATGTGCTAGTTGATTGATATTTATGCTGTCCCCAAAACGACCGGTAATACAGTCAAGCAATTACCGGCATTATACATCAAAAACCTGCTGATTTTCCGTTAGTAATATAGCAACGGCAAAAAATTGGAGACCGTTGCAAATGAAATTATCCGATAACATAATCAAATCATGGACCCCAGCAGCTACAAGCGACGTTTCATGGACAGAAACGATGGGTAAACCATGAAACAAATATAATTAAGGATTAGTATAAAATGGAAAAGGTAGAGTAATGCCATAGAAGGGTATTACGGTGATATAATTAATACGCCGAGGAAATTTTCTAAAAATATTATTTTACCTTAACAACCGGCGAAGAAACAAAGATGAATATTGTCATTCAACGGCGATGCGATTTTGTGGACCAGAGCAATTAAGGCCTACAAAAGAGAATGCAAAAACGATAGATAGCGCGGAAAATATTGGTGGGGGCTAGAAAAATAGCTTTACAGTTACTTACCATAGTAGTAAATTTTATTATGGATGTGTCGATACTTAATGATTGCAGTTGACTGGATCCCATAAGACGTCTAATGAAAAACAGTTACACAAGAGCTGTGACACCTTCAAGTCTAGTCGACTAGACAAAATCCACTTACAGCCATTAAAAGGCGAGAGAAAAATTACCGAGACCCCGACCAACTTGATTCAGATTTCTATAAGGTTCCTATGTATTGGATACTGTCAAGTGCCAGATATGTGCGTTAAACTATGCCATGGGGCCCTAATTAACATTTGGCTTCCTATTCACCTTTCCATGCCCCCATTTCCATGGTAAGAGCCATACGTTGGTCGTAGGAACCAATAAATCTAGAGTCAAGGAGTGACAGATGCTCAAAAAAGCCATGCAACATGCTTATATTCGTCACGAAAGCAAAAATATTTCCGCTTTACCCTGGGTGCAACAGCTACCTGGAGCATGGCCTGCACGACAACGATCGACCCTCAACGCCGAGATCCAATTATCTTAGAACTGACGAAATTATAAATATGAATATACGTAATGCAGCAGCGTTACTCATTACATACACTCAGACAAGTTGAGGAAAAAAAGTTCTCAATTATATAAAGGCAAAGATTTTAAAATCAAAGAGATATAAACGGTTCAAAGTATTTGTTCCTTCGAAAGAGAGGGAGGAGCAAGAGAAGGCTTTCCCGGCGAATCTGTTCAAAATACAATTCTTTTCTTTATAATTATTGTTAATGATATGAAGTTTAATTTTCCAGATTTAAATTTATATTTTCTTGAATATAATTTTGAATTTTACAATTAATGAGGGGTTTAAATTAAAATAAAAATAAATAGCTTTGATCAATGTCATTCATTCACTAAATTATCGTGATGGGAAACTATCTTTACTTAGATCAGGTCAGATAAATCTAGACCATAGCGGAGCTTCATTGTAAGCAATTCTTGTGTTTATTCTATTCTTGATTATCATTACTGTTATTGTATAAATTCCTCTCAGGTTTCCAACCGGGTCAAAGAGATTATCAGTCTGAAGATGATGGCATTGAAACGTCACTGATAATCTCTTTGACCCGGTTGGAAACCCGACAGGAATTTATACATGCAATTCACCAGGAAAAACCTCGTATTTTAATTAATGTTATAATGTTGCACAACTTTGGCCGTCTAGCAATACGAATCACCATCAGTGATTTGGCCTTATTCAGTTGAATACAAGAAATCACTATTGACTGCAAACGAATACAATTTTACCTTCTTTCCGTGGCTTTAACATATCATGTAAAAGTAAAACCTATTTTCTATTATTCGGTGGTTATTACCAAGACTTTCTTAAATTTCTAACAATAACTTTCAATTAACAATAATTAAGTGAATTCACTTTTACGTACTCACCTTGTAAGCTTCACGAACACGGCTCTTGGTTGCGTCTAACTCTACAATCTGGAAAAAGAAACACAAAATTAACATTTAATGCCTTTACCTTCACCTCACTACCACAGTTAACTAAAATATTCGCTTTCATTTTTCCACGTTTACTATACACAACTTGCACAATATTTTTGGGGATGCGGCGTTGCCGGTGTATTTTTTTATATTACCCCGATACAATATTTAATTAATTGTCAACACATAACTAAACCGACATCGGAAACGTCACAATATGAACCTCAAATATACCCCCAGTATGTCGAGAGAGCCCAAAATACCACCGATACAAGAAGTAGGAATAAATATATTTTCAGTATTCTACCAAAATAATTTTTTTCCCAATTTAATGATTAAATGTTTACTTAGATCGCATACTGAAGGTCTTAATGTAACAGAGTGACTCGCATTACACCGGTTTCGACACCAAACTCGATAGTTTTTTTTTATATTAGCAATTACTAAACTTTAAAATTTTCCTGACGCTATAAAGAAAACGAATTCATCAATTTATGTGTACATCGTATCGACGATCCAAAGAAGTTAATTTTTTCTCAGCCTGCTGCAGCAATAGATAATATGTGGGAACGCGTAATAGGATTTATAACTCGCAGTTGGTTCACACGCCGCTACAATTCCAAGAAATCTTTTCGTAGAATTAATATTTTTATTTATATTCATATTATATTAATAGCTTCTGCAATATATCAAAATTAAATATGCACGAATATTTAAATTAAATCTCCTTTTTTTAAACCCCTCAACTTTGCATGAAATCCGCTGAGTCGTTCCGGAGCCTATTCGAAACAAACATACGGGCAGACAGTCAGACAGGTAGACAGGCACTTCAATTTTATTTATTGGTATAGATTATCTGACTGCATAAACTAAAATAGGGTGGCGCATCTATATGATGGCTTACCTAAAGAATCGTTTTATGTGGCAAAGAGATTGATTTTGATGGCTTTTTGGCCTGATTTTTCGACCAGGGAAGTTATTGGTGATTTTCCTTGACGATGAGCATGACCAGTTTCAGTCATTACGCAACCGACTAAGAAGCTGACATGCTTTGAATGGTGTGGACTTGGAAAACAATTGATTCCACCAGAATGGTCTGCACCACGATTTAAACCTCAACTGTACTCCCAGAAACCACGATTGAAATCTAAGGTGGATACCACAAATGAACATCAAATTATATGACTTCGCTATTGTAAATTTTGCTCTAAGCATCGTTATCTGCAACAGGCGCCGAGGTGGTCATTTGTCCGATATCACTTTCCACACGTAATTCCCACGTGCAGTAATTACACTGATACGAATAAACATGAACATTTCAAAAATCTTGTTTATTTCATTGGTTTTAATTACAGTTCCTGTCGTTTCATCCTGTATATTAACTACCATTGTATCGGGAAATTTAAAATTCAATACACTAGTACAGAATCAATAAATGCAGTTATTCATCTAGGTTGTGCAACCTGTTAATATGCGAACCAAGTCATATCTCATTTGGCTTTGCTGAGTTTCAAAATTAATTAACACAAGTCCTCCCAAAAATTCGCCCCGTATGGGGAATAAAAGCCTTAGAACATTTCAAAACTTTCCAATATTCTGTATTATACGTCCACAACTTCTCAAATAATTTCTCTGGGCTCTGCTATATAATTTTTAATTCCCTTCCATGTTACAGACGGCTATTGCGTTTCTATTCGCAATTCCCTTATAAATAAATTACTAAACCATATAATATTTGAAACTAACGACAAATTTCGTCTAAACATTTGTGATAAACGCAAAATGATCTGTTAAAAGAGCATGGCATTGTCAATTATGCCGTAAATGAATTTTGAAATTACATTCAAAATATTTGGGAAGGAAAGTGAACGTCATGCAATATTCATTCCAGTTATTCGGGGAAATATTTTCGTGGCTTCCAACGGAATGCGCAGAATGAAGCATCTTACGAATTCTTGAAAGTCTAGAAATAAAAATTCGTAGGTCAACAATTAAATAATGAGACTAACGCTATAACTTTGTACCATTCAAGGTGCTAGACAGTAACTCTAATAACTACACCACAGGAAGTGGGCTACATATTTTTTTTAGTCTGACGATGTATCGGTAAACTTACTTTGAATCCCGTCATATTTTTAAAAGTATTCTTCCTCTTCAAGGAATTTAAAATTTATTACGAGTGATTATGAATTTACTAATAATTTAATATGATCCCCTTGGTGTTTATATCAGACTCCAATTTAAAAAAATAATTTAATCCATAATAATCAATAACCTAGTAAACTTGCCAAGCCGTGAAATCTTTTTCTATATACAGCACTAAGATTTTTAAAAATACAATCACAAATTTTAACAAATTAAAATCAATATAACCTCGGAAAATATTTACAAACGTCAGTTTTTCCTTAATATGGTTCTTGAATTCTTCGCCAGTGCGGCGGTTTACGGATAACCATTAACATTAAATCGTAAACTTACGAGATTTAAAAGTGATGTCTGGAATGTTACCCATCATTAATAATATTTTTCCTTCATAGTGTTCAGAAATTTCATTACTTTTCTTTCTGGAATTTTTACAGAATTTATATTAAAATGTTTATTGATATACTTTTCTTTTACAGATACTTGATTGCTTATAGAAGAAACTATGTATGCGATTGGTCTTTTTTTCGTACATTTTAATCATTTTCTTTGCCTAAATTATAAAATCCACAATTTTAGTACCGTTAGAACCCAGTTAATGTCTTACAAATAATTTCTTTTGACACGAAACCGAAATTATGTTTTAATATGATAATGATCTGCCCCCCCCCCTTTTCTCTCTTCCAAAAAACTATTCTCTAGAGACTTTATTTTACAATTAACTTAGTATTTTCTATTATCTAATTATTACAAATTTTAACATACTGTTAAGTATGAATATATTATTCAATTAAATCATAAGTGTAAAATATCTGTGAAGTATGATATAAATTAAACTCTTCATTTTCTTATATTTCAGAAGTGTTAAAAATTGTAAATATCAAATTAGATAAATGTATTATTAATATAATTAATTTTATCATTTTATATTTTGTTTTAAAAAGGTGTAAATTTTGTGATTATATGAAATAGCAATGAATTCTCATTTGTAAAAATAGCCAATAGGCTAATAAATGTCAATCAATGTCTCTCTCACACACACACTGCAAAAAAAATCATACGGAAATAATTGTAGAGTCGAAATGTAGTAAAAGAATGTAAGTTTTCTTCTCCACTCAGTGTGAATTCGTGCACCAAGAAATGTGCACCGTGTAACATAAATCACTTTTTGTGTTGTGCCATGTAGAATTTGAGCGCAAACGTAAATTGTCTACATTACATTCTGAAGAAAAGTCTCCAGGTAATAATACTTTGAATTGATTGCTGAATCAATTCAAAGAAAGTGGGAGCGTAGCAAAAGGTGTGAAGATTTGCTGGAAATTTATGTCTTTCCACAAGTTGATGATTTGGAAGCTGTAACTGGGAATAAGATGATTTTCATGCAGGACGTAGCTCCTCGTCCCTATCTGTGCGTGAAGCATTGAATGAGAAGTTCCCAACTCGTGGATTGGACGAGATGACCCCATTTCGCGGCCTCCGCGAAGCCTCGGACTTACGCCTGTAGACTTCTTCTTCTAAATATACATTAAGACATTCTGTACAGTGAACGAATACCGATATCGGCAACCTTAAACGTCAAATCATAGCTGAAACTGGAAATCCAGAGTTGCTTCCCATGGTGTGGAGTGCGTTGTGATATCTTTCAAGCGACAAATAGTCCATATATCCAAACGAAATTAAATAAGTATAAGGTTATAATTTTATTAATATTTTAGGACGGTTCATATGTGTCTATTTATTTATTTGCTTTCTGATAGGGGCTTTTATTTAAGTTATTTAATGAAATTACTTGCACAAGATATAATAATTTTATTTATATAAAAAAAGCAATTACTTTAAGGGGTCCTGCGTGCTATTACAAACAAATAAATTACTTACAGGGGATGATTTTTAAATATCAGGGTTAATTACTTATTGAGGTAACCACTTTCAGCAGAGATTACCTTCTTTCCGGATGACGAACCTGCTGTACCTTCATTTGTCAAACTCTATCTCTCATCTCATCTCCACCTTCCTACTTCCAAGTTCCATTCCCGACTGATCAACTTCTGTCACTTTACCTCTCCAGGTCAACTTCTCACGCCTCCCACCTTGAGGTGCATGGCGGATCACATGATCCTCAACCTACAAAGAAAATCCAGCTTGGCCCGCGGTTCTCTCCCAAATGTCTGGAAGGGGACAACTCTTTAAAATTCCCGGGGTCATGGATCTGGACCAGATCTTTAATTCACGAAAATGTGATTCTGGCACGGTCGGGACTCCGATGCTCGCCAAGAAAAACCACCTCTACCTGCTTGTCACCAGTTACTGAATTTTTAGATCCTTTAAAATTCTTAAGGTTTGAAAAATTTAGGTAGGTTTAAAAATTTGATATCCCGGCATTATATTTCGATGACCCTGTATCCAGCTACAACCATACCTGGTTGCAAGAAAGACACGAGACATGAAGGGAAAAATGAAATTTAACGTACAACATTAGTTATTATATTTTGATAGAAATTAGGCTAAGTCAGAAAATTTCATAACGTACCACATAAATCTAATTATGTGGACTGCTTAACAGGTGATTAGTAATTAATTTAATATTACGATTAATGTTGTAACGATAGTGAACATGAAATTGGTGTATTGAAGTTATTAAGTCTTATGAATGTGGCACATTACTTTCTTCCTTAAGGCTACATCTAATTGAGAATTTGTGGGACGAGATTGAACGGGCCATCAGGCAGCTGCATCCAGTACAATCAAATCTTAAGGAATTGGAAAGTGCAGGTCATCATACACGGCCTACCGCATTCTCTGGACTCTCATCTTACATAACACAATCCAAATTTTTACTGATACGTGGACATCGTATCAATTCTCCAGCAGTCTTTATCCCAGTCTACGTGACCATGACGACACGAACATCCAAGCCCATGCCAGGATTCGAACCCGGGACCTCTGTGTAGTGAGGCAGAGACCACAGGAGGTCGCCTTGCGTGTTACTAAACATGCTTATGAAAATCATAGTGGAGGACAGAACATTTATAATCTAACAAATTTGCAATTTTTTAATTTCGTGATAATTAATATTGACAGGAAAGAGGACAGAAAATTGGTGACACGTGAAATAGGGTTTGGGATACTTTAATTTTCGGAGGCACCGCCCCCTTCATCAGAAGTTAGGAAATCATTTCCAGTGACGGCTATCCGTTGACGGCTGGTGAAGGGGGCTGTGCCTCCGAAAATTCAAGTATCTCAAACCCTACATGGTGCCTACCATCTATGAACTTCAGATAAGTCACCAACTTTCCGTCTCACTTTCCTGTCCTTATTAATTGTTTTAGTTATTCGGACAATGTCATTTTCTGACACATATATACGATTATTAATATTATAATTATTTTAAAGTAAAGTGCGGGAGATATAATCAAAGTTGTGTTGTTTGTTACTTTCAGAGTATCAGAGAATTGGAATATCAGTAGTTTATGAACAAAACATTAAAATCCGTGAGAGCATATTATGAGACCTGGTGAAATTGAAACTTTCTTTGTACATTCTTGTACTCACAAGTTACGGGGTTGATCAAACAGTCCACCTGGGGGACGTAAAGCTGTGAATGGTAGGTCTCTTTTAAGCTCGCTATGTGTGAGTGCGTGGGAGGAAACGCGCGGCCCGAGATTAAAAGAAACCGGCGACAGTATCGCGCAAATTAAGGGTGGTTGGGGGATGGGGGATATATACACGCGGCGAGCTGTAGCCAAAACAGAGAATGAATAATCAAAACCGTGTGGCGCGGTGATAAGGGCGGGTCGGACTCGGATAATACGCCGCTCTTCAATTTCCATGCAAATGTCTCCCTCCCCACAGCAACAGTAAGAACTACCGTAATTGCTAGGATTGTTAGACGAACCCGCAGCCTACCCCCATGACGACTGAATTTCTTACTGGGCGAAGTGAATTGATTAATAGCGCAGCGCCGCCCAAGGTGCCTTACCATAAATTAAATCGGACAACAAAGCATAACTATTTCAAAGATAATCATGTCAAATATTCTTCCACAAAAACAACAGTCCACAGTTACTGTATTAAACATCTTCGTTCCAAAATAGATGTAATTATTACAATGTCTTGATGGATTCTATAATTAATTTTTGGTTAAGTTCTTTGTTCAGAGCCCATGTTTTTTTAAACGCTGTAGCCTAAACCAATGACGAGGTAAATATCAGACATAAATACTCCCACGAATTCAATAATATGATTATTAATTTATACTCCACAAATCACCGCACACCACTTAATGTAAAATAAAATACACATTTTCTCCGGCTGCAATTCGATCCCCGGACCTTCCGTGATTCGGCCTCGTACTGCAATCCGACAACTACAACAAAAGTCAAAAGAAATTACTCTTGAGAATAATTTCATAGCTCTCACTCACCACTTCCCAAAGTTACTCACAAATCAATGTAACGAAAACGTTCGAAAATATAGTTTAACTTTCTCGTAACCTGCTAGGCATAATAGCAGATATGTCTAATTCATTATCTTTTAGAATTGCAGCCTACGGATTAGATTGATGGTGTCTTCACACGTGTCAGTACGTCCCACATGCCTTCAACCATGCGGTTGTAGTAACAGTCTATTGGTTGAAAGTTGCATTTTTAGCACTTTACATAGCTGCTTTGATTTGGCAGTATAATTTGGAATTAATCGGGTATTTGTAAAGCATCCCTTTAAATGAAGAATAATAATTTCATGTGAATATTGGAATTGACTAACCGTACGTATTTATAGGTTGGATATTAAAAGGTTTATCAAAATACTATAATTAAATGTAAAGCGCATAAAGCATTCTGATGTTCAGAAAATTATAATAATGTCTAAGTTAGAGGGATCAACAACCATCTTGCAGGTTGACAAGGAAATTCACATCGCACCTTACCGCCCAAATGGTGAAACTTTACCCCTTCAGACAACAGATGTGGCTTAAAACCAAATTTTGGGAAAATCTCATACCGCTAGTTCGACGGCCCTGGAAGGACAATCCTACTCCAATACACATCGCAGCCACGTGGAATTGAAAAACTAGCAGATATTTGTAGGGACTGATCGCTTGATCTAAATACTACCCCGGTGGAAGGGTAAAAATTTGTTGAGCTCGGAGGTAGTAAATCTACAGTATGGTAGTTCTCCTCTGAAGTTTGAAGAAGACTGGCGAGGAATAAACATAAATATGTATTTGAGTTTTAATACGAAGTGGGAAGAAGAAGTTAGTAAGGGAACAGAAGACATTGGCTAAAATAATTATGACATGACACACGATTCGGAAGAAAAACAGACACTCTCACTACTTCTCGAATGCATCGCCAACTCGCACATGAAAGAATCAGATCTGCAGAGATCTAAAACTTCTCCGAAGCTGAGAGATAGATTACATAAACAATCATTCAGTTAATGTAGCAAATTATATTGAAAACAAATTAATTTATCCCTTTCAATCCAACATTTTTATTGAAATTACTAAAAACAAACACAAAAAAATAGCTACACTTTAGCGCCCAACGTGGGGCCCGAACGCACGTCCCTGAGATTTAAATTTATAACTTCGATAATTTTTCGAAGGAGCATTGATTATAATTTTACAAATCTTCAATTTTTTTCCTAATTCGTACTTACGAACAGTCTATATTTTCTTTCAATGTACCAGTTAGTACAGGAAACACGCCTAGCTAACGAAAATCCGCTAAGATTAAAAAGATAAAATCCAATCTCCCTTTTGGATTTCGTCAGTTTTTTTATATTTAGATCTTCATAATGGTTCTCCATCTAATTAAAAAGTTACACGTCTGAAAGCCGTATTTGGATATCTTGCCACAGACCTGCACATCACTTATGTGAAATGTCGACTTCTTAGATCTCGATACATAACTAGATTTAAAAGTGATGTCTGTGATGTTACTCAACATCAGTATCCACTGCTCCAAACGTTCGCACCGTGTTTGAAAATTTCACTACATTTAATTTCTAGAATAAATACCTTATTTTTTATATATACCTTATTTTCCATAAGCAACCAAACATCTTAATATATTTTTCTATTTATTAAGAATTAAGTTGTTTATGCAAAATTTTAACTTTGTCATAATGCATTGCATGTTTATATTTTAAATAGCGTAGTGACAATGTAACGAGTTTTGGTATTTATTTTAACATTATTTTTATTTTTGTAAATCCCAGTACTCTTTTTGGTAGACGAGTATCCCATATAGTTTTTATCGGAGCCTTAGAAATTCGTTAATACAAATTACAACAGTTTGTTCATTTCTTGAGAGGTTATCTTTAAATTCGTAAATAATAATAAAATTTATGTTTTTTGAAGAGATATTCAATATTTATTTAACTTGTAACTCAAAGTTCGTGAATAATTAATGATCCAGAGAAATATATGAAGTCAAATTATATACCCTGACACGAGAATCATTTTAGGTGAAAGATTTGAGAATCTTGTCTGTGGGCCGATATATTTATAGGACTCAGAAATTTATTTGGTTGGCGAAAGAGAAATTGAAAGTAATTCCGCCTGAGCGTCGAAGGAACGGAATGTACTTAATGAAATTCAATCACTTCCGCGTTGACAACTGACAGACTACTTACCTGTATGAGCGAAATTCTCCGCATTCCTGACAGGGTTCTCGTGACTGCTAATTTCAGATTGCTTTGCTAAATAAATTAGCACAGCGCTCCATGGGATGCCTCTGAAAAACAGCCCAAATACAGAGACATCGAACCTTAATTACTTTCCAACCATAAACGCTTATACTTTTCGGAATTCATGAAAATTTCTTTCCTTTCGTTTTAAACTTGCAGTAAAATCGAAAATTTGCCATTTTGTACATTTTACAATTGAAAAATGTTGTCGTGGCGTTTATAAAGATATTTGTTACGTTTATAGAATATGGAAACAATTATAATAGCTAGTATGTTACAATAAAATAATTCTTCACACAACTTTGAATGTTTCAACACATTTCCGATTGAAAATTACAGTCAGATAATATTATTATATTGCACTTGAAGGTAGTTTGGTATTGTATTTTAAAACAAACAAATTAAACACATTCTTTAACAGTCCCCCTACATTTATCACGATTTTCCAAATAATAAAGTTTTATTTACAGTTTATTAAAATAAAATTTCAATTTACAAAATAATGTCACTACTTACCAGGAAAATTTGTTTTAATTAAATCTACACAATGTGGTGTTATTTGCACATATGTGCAAATTTATGAGAACTATAAAATAATGATCTTAATCATTGTGTTTACTGATAATTAATCTAATTATGTTTTTAAGTTCTCTTAATAATCCGTGAAATCGAAGTGAAAAACGTTAAAAATGCATACAGCATTCATTTCCGAAATTATATTATGTAAACATTATTTTTCTTGAGTAAAAATAATAGTTTATTATTTTCCTCAGACAGCTACTGTTATTTTCTTCTGGTTTGGCCAATATTTTTACGATCATTCATGTAACACATTCACGATAACGGTGCAACGGGTAAAATTTTTAATATTTTCGGTGATTATCAAAACATACATAGTGGAATGATATTAAATCCCCTCTTCTTTTTTGAAATGTTCCTTATAACCTTCATGTACGATACGGAAAATCGAGTTTTCTTGACTATTTTGTAATTATAGTATTAACTCAATGTTAGTCAAACAAATAAGGTCCGATACTCAAATAAATAAAGTCCAGTTTTTAATTAGCTTGAACGACGTTTGACACCAATTTAGGATAATAATTATTCAATAATATAAACTGTATTATGACCGATTATAAATTTTAGATAAACAACAAAATATTTGAAAAGAGGAACATAAGAACCAATATACAGGGTGTTTCAAAAAGAATATACGTATTACAAAGCATTATTTTATCAAAACTATCGATCGCTGCGCCTCGACTCGGCTATTGGAGAAACCAATACATAGTCTAGCTTATATTAATAGCCGCTAGATGTGTGTAAAGTTTCATATTCGTAGGGTCTTAAAGTTTAATAAATATATGCATTCAAAATATGTATATTCTTTTTGAAACACCCTGCATATATATATACCGTATTTGTTTTTGAATATATATGTACCGATGTCATTTTGATTTTATTTATTATTTTATAATATAATAAAATTAATTTTATTATTATGTTTGAATTATATACTTTGTTTGACTAAAGAGTATGGAATTTTGTTCTAAAATATATTTTAAAATCTTTAAAAACTATATTCTCTGTATAGATCAATATTTGTACGAAACCTAGTTTAGAAAAAATACACTAAATCTATGCCAATATATAAAATGGAAGCATGTGTCTGTCTGAAAAGTTTGTCTCAAATAGGCTCCGAAACGGCTCAACGGATTTCCATGACAATTTCACGGATTTAAACAGGAATTTCAACTTAAATTTTCGTGTATGTTTCATTTCAACATATTGCATAGTTCAGAAGATTTTAATGTAAATATTTACAAACTCATTGAATTGCCGCGTGAAAGGCGGCGTTAAAACCAACTGTGAGTTATAAGTCCTATTAGACGTTCCTATACCATTCATCCCACTTACTATCTGAGGCTGAGAAAAAATTAACTTATTTGGATCGTCCATACTATGTACATATAAATTGATGAATTCGTTTTATTTATAGCGTCAGGAAAATTATATAAGCGTAATTTTGTCAGCATAGGAGGCAGAGAGAAGGAGAGTATTCACACTCCATCTACTGTTAAAGCAGGATTCGCGTCGTAATTAACCTATCGTTAGAGAGCTAACTCCCTGAGAAATAAAAACTTCTTTGGATCATCGATACGATGTGTACGTAAATTGGTTATATTTGTCTCGTCAGTTAAATTTTAATATTTAGTAATTGCTCATTTTTAAAAGCAAATAAAATTATATCCTGTACCCCAATACATATAATTGAAGTTTCTGTCTTTCTGGAAGTTTGTATCGAATTGGCTCCGAAACGTGTTCAAAACTAACTGCGAGTTATAAGGTTTGCCCTGAAGAGATCATTAATTAATGAAACCGTACATTTTATGTATTAAATAAATTCAACTTTATTAAAATTCTGTTTCTGTTGTTTCGTTTTTAAAGCAAAGCAAAAGGATCACAGCTAGTTAATACATATTATTGAATAATAAAATTGTAAATTTGATTTAATACCGAAGAGGTATTATTTTAAATACGTATTTAGGGCAACGACAAGTCATCAAACGTACAGATTGAACTGCATTGCGCAATATCAAACTTTGAAATATCTTTAAATTATTTTCTTTCATTTAATGAAGCTGGATTACTCGTGAGAAATCGCGTGATAGATAGAAATATTGACTGACGAGGCCTTGTTTTTATCATGGTCTCGTATTTCATTGTTAGACTGCAAAGGCATAAAACATAAGGTGCTTATTGAAATGAGCTCGGGTTCTTGCCAGCGATCGTTCGCAAAAACAAAGCCCTATGCCAGAAGCCGAATTCTGTCTTGCTACGGAAATTACTAGCCTCCAATTGACGGCGTTGCCCCGGGAAAATGGTTCCTGCTCTACTTCGCCGGACAATTTAATTGTCTCGATGTTTTTATCCTTGTTACAGATACAAACGCCCAGTTTTTTAATGGAAAATTTAGACTAACCCTTTGATACGTGAAAAAAAACTCTTCTCTGCAATTAACGCCTGTTCAGTCCGCCAGAAAATTTGCTTTGCTTTTACGCTATTTACAGCATGTTACGTGACAAAGTTCGCTGTATGAGAAATTCTAATTTTATCCAGGAAGTAGGTGAGGGAAATGGGTAGTATACGTACAGTAACGAACGTGTGAAACTTGGTTTGTATCCATATTAGTTGTCGTTGCTAATTTCTTTTTTTTATCTATTAATAATTCATTATTTTATTTAATTTTTGGTCTTCAGGGCTGTTACGATTTTAATAATTATCAATTTTCTGTGATGGATCTGCTGTTCTCACAAAGCCGATCTGGGCCTGGAAAACGTCTGTTAAACCTCCCACGACTCACAAAACGTTTAACTGTAGAACACGAAAAGTGCTTGACGCACTGAACTCATTCAATATTAAGCACACAAATCAAGCGAGAAAGTCTATTTGCAGTACAATATTTGCCTGGAGATCTCTATTATATCATTTCCAGCAATAATCGATTTTTTTAGCTAATATTAATAGTTTAAGTATTATTAATTCATTGTAGCCGTAAATCGTACAGATATTCAAATCTTTAAGCTTTGAAATGAACCGGAAGTTGTACAATAAACGAACATAATTTATCAACAAGGTACAGTAGGACTTTTAATAACATATAAGGGTTACAGCCAATTAAAATGTCTTCAAATATTGTACAAATTAATTTATTGCATCGTCAATAATAAAAACAAAAGCTTTCGACCATTGGCAATCCTCAAATAATGGATGTAAATTGTAATAAGTATTAAAAAATGTTTGTAAATGTTATTGTGTAGGGTGGGATAAAATAAAATCACGTTAGTTCAGCAAGCCACAGGTAGTATCCCAGTGGTGTTAGTAAGGGTGAGAGGGGAAAATGGTTTACAATACAACGTGTTAGTGAAGTAGACTTTTACGTAAGTTTCATTTTGTATTCATTTATTTTAATATTGTATATACTGGATCATTTATTGTACACAATGATATCTTTATGATAAAATTTCGCTTGCTGTTTGCGTCGGACCTTGGTCCGTATGCATAGCGATTTTATATTGTAAGTTTTGGATATTCATACATTAATTGCTTACAAAGAAAATATGGTTGTAACTTGTCTGTTTGTTGCGTATTATTTACAGATTGAGTATGGCCAATGGCCGAAAATTTATTTTAATTATTGACGATGCAATAAATTGTAAAATATTTAAGGACATTTTAATTTGCTGGAAACCTTATAATCACATAATTTTATTGGACGACCCGTAGCAATGATCTTACTGTCATATCTTAAAATAAATTAAAACATTTTAACAATACATTAATTACGGAGTATAATTCTTAATACTAACATTAATACAGGATGTAAGATAAGGATTCTCGCATGTTAACGTGCAGCGTTACTTCATTACGTACATTTGTAGTCACAAAAATCGACCGTTTCTAACTGAACGCAACACACATTTGATCCCATTTGTTTATTGGACAACGAATCGCTATGAAAGAATATGTTCACAACCAAAAAGTCCGTGGTTCTTCTCGCGGTTCTCAATTCACAAAATTTCCTTATTTATAGACTATATGTACGAACCATAAATGATGAAAACGAACTAAACTAATGCAGCCTATCACAACACAGCGGTTTACGTGATGAAGTCGACTATTTTTGAAGTTATAACATTTCAGCTCTCAACTACAGGTATAAAGTTTAAGGAAGCACGCAAATGTCTTACATTCACAGGTTACAGTATAATAGCCAATTTAAAATACTCCTTCAATACAAATCTACCGAACAAAAATAATTAATGTTGGTAAAGGCGTGTTATAAAATTAATGGACGGTATTAAAAGTAACACATTTTAGACACTACCTTTATGTAAAAAATCAATATTAAGAGATTTTATTAGTCGTGCTGTAGTGTCGATCGGCAAAAAGAATTAATTAGCATTAATTTATTTTACACAGTTCCTTTTATCACAAATTGGCTTAAAGGTCTTGTCCGCTGTTGTTAATGTTTTGTTATTCCAGTTTTAGAAATGAGATCATTGTGAAACTAGAATAATTACAGAGTCACGACATGCAATTATAATTTACATTTTCGGTACAAAGTTGCTACCATCCTCGAAATTTGTTTGAACTCTCAGGATTTTCTATAAAATTAATGAAACCTGATCATTCGCAAAAAAAAATAATTTAAAATATATTAAACAATTATTTTCCATTTAAAAATTCGTATCGAAAACTTAAAATATTACATTTGATGTAATTCGAGCATTCATAATTAGTTTTCCATGAAAATGTTTAAATAACGTATTTAAATGTTTTATCGTGAATTAATAATGATGACATTTTAATAATTTAATGGGATGGCGTTTAATTTTTAATCTCCATTAGGCTCAATGATGTAGAAAATGTTTTATTTTCATAATTTAGATCCAAGGAAAGAATGTATATTCTCCAACATTTGCGGTTAAAAAATTAAATATTTTAAATTTTTCTTTGAGAAATATGTTGATATAACTTCGTATCTAAGTCGCATTATTGATTTTAAAACGTTTACTTTTCTTAATCTACCGTATAAATTTATATTTCTACATTACATATTTGAAAGTACTTGTTTATTATGCAAATTAATCTACTTTAATATCTATTTCGTCGCTTTAAGATTATACGGGACTGAAGTAGCACTGTTTTTATATTGCCTGTTATGGAGCTATGAGAGAGTTGGTCCAAGAAGAGTTGGGATAACAGCCTTGGCATTTGCCACATTATGTGCTATTTGTGCACCGATATCCAATGCTATAAAACTTCAGAAACCGTAGTAAATGTTATACACAAGTTAGAAGCGTTGTCGATTCTTTCCTTCTGTCTTCTATAAATTATAAATTCGGATATTGCCTATTAGGTATCTTTACTGGAATTAAATTTCCTTACAACAAAACTACAGGGTAGGAATATTACCAAACTTACGGAAAGAAAGTTCTTTCGTTCCATAGCTCAGCAAAGTAAGAAGCAAATGAAATCTTAACCTCTGGTAATAGAGGGCTTCAGGGATAGTTTGTATAATGCAGTGCAACCATAAACCCAAAGTCAATACTTGCAGGTAACATTGACTTAGATTCTTTCAGTTGTTCACTGCATTTCAATTAAAATATAATTTCAACCAGGGGTGTTTAATCGACTGGCTGTATGAAGTTTCGTAGTTAGTCAGTTCCTGGGCGAAAAATTTATTCACTGGTGGATTGGAAGAGGTTCCCATACTCAGAGAAAAAACACCCTTCCGATTCATTGCTACCCAGTGGAAATGAAAACGTACAATGTTGAAAACGAAATTAGATAGTTTAAAAACAAAAACATGTAATCAATGTACCCTGTTCATATATTCCTGTATTCAATATAATGTTTAAAATTATGATATAATTACGTTTAAGAAGACTGTTGGTTTGGTACGATAAATTAATTAATGATAATGATAGAGAAACCTTGATGTTTTATATTGCTTGGGTACCATTGAACTTATTTCAAAACGTTTTCAATCTCTTTGTATGTCACAGTTGTTGTTACTCTAAGTATTGTTTCTTACATATTTCATACCTGAAATTTAGACACGAAGTTCAACTAGTTATTTATTTGGCTTCCATGAACAAAGATTTATTATTTTAAAATTTAACCCCACATTTACATTCCGTTTGATTGTAACTGAAAAGATATATTTTAGCTTTTGCTTTTGACGATTTGAAATTGAGCAATGAATATTTCAGCAATTTCGTCAAACAATTCAGAACTATCGTATTCTACGCAATATCGTCTTGAGAATGTAATAATATGAAATTCGTCTCTAGTTCCCCTTTGTACTCTGAAGGATAAGACAAAAATCGTTCCAAGATAGCGACACACGAGGCAGGAATAGTGCCTGGGCACTGCATACATAAGTAATAATGGGCCCGACATACATAGGCTGGCTAGAAACTTGCAAAAAATTTCTGCGATTCTCATCTACGCAAGGCGTTATAATTCTTATATATACTTAAATTATGGATAATCCTTCCTTTCTCCTTGGCTCTACAGCCCATTTAGGGCCTGGGCCTACCGGGTCGACTGTGGACTGTCACCTTGCATAAAACATTCCGAATTTTGAGTGACACGTGGTCAGCGTAAAATTATGGATAATAAAAATCATAATTTATTTTGTGTGTGCTTATTTTGTATTCTAGATCCGAGTCATGACATTGTCCAATTTATCTTAAGAATAAATAAACGAGCCAAACTTTTCAGAAATATAGTTAATAAAATAATAAATTACTAGAATTAATAAAATAATATAAGAATTAGCACTTCTTCTTTGGCTTTACAGCCCGTTTAGGGCCTTGGCCTACCGCGGCGACTGCGGACTGCATGACACATTCTGAATTTGGAGTGGTCAGCGTATCGATTCTCCAGCAGTATTAATCCGGGTCTTCGCGACCATGACAGTACAAACATCCAAGCCCTTGCCAGGATTCGAACCCGGGACCTTTGGTTTTGATGAGGACGGCGAATTGCCACTACGTACAATTTATAACTCAAAGAAGTCAGATAAATATACTATGATGTAGTGCTTAGCCATATTTTAAATAAGTTAATTTAACTTCTCCATGGTTATTTTTATACCGGAGAAATTGATGAATCATGAGTGATTAATAATTAAAGTCTATATCTAAATCTGATTCACTGTCCATTTCTTTAATTATGAAATAAATATATTCTCGTTTAATTTCAATGTACTATAAAATGAAATTATTGCAGATATGCCAAATAAGCACACAGAGTAAACTAGTTTAAATTAATATCTCTTTGATGTTGAAGCATTTTTCACTTCGTCTCCCAAGATTGTTCTTTAGAAGACATAAATGGTTTTTAATTCTTCAAGGTCCTGCAATACCTCTGTTGGCGGGGTAATACACTACTGATGCAACTTTTTGCCTATTTGCACGGCTTGTTACGCATTTTACAATAAGTGAATTGCAATTGTAAAGTTAGCCTTACATAGACGGATGAGAATGAGGGAAAGAGTCGCTTTTGACGCATATTTCCGGCGGATTGGAAAAATCCAATTCCCGTTGTAAAACACTTTGGAAAGGTAAAACACACCGTGGCACATTGCTAATTACAAGTATACACTTTTTAGACAGATTTAGGCTTTTATACATTGTGAATGTTACGGCGCTCGTTGAACTACATTTATTTAAAATTTATTCCATATTTGTTATTATGCAAACAAACTGAAAGCCTAATTGATAAATAAAGTATACCGCTTTCATTATTTCTGATAATTCGTGTAGCTTCTACTACTCTCCAAATAATTTAGCTTTTTTTAAAAAAAACAGAAAGGGATGCATTATTTCTATAGTTGTCAATTTTAGCTTTCATAGCTGAGCATACAAAATACCAAGATCGTGTTTGTGATTTTTGTGTACGTTACACATTCTATTCCGAAACTGTAAAAATTTTGTGGTAAGGTTTACAATTTTATGAAAAAAAATGGATTTAATTAGCGTTCATTAACTTCCCGCGGAATATTATCATCCCACTGTAAAGGCAGAAACGAACTTCTGCAAAAGTTGCTCACTGTTGAGCTGGTTCCTAGTCATCCTCTCGTGCAGTAACGACATCAGACCGGACTAATTTGTGTCTGTAATTGTGTTGCACCCTGGGGACCACATCATGCTAACGAATCACCTGGGAATAGAAACGTCCTAGGCCAAGATCTCCACCATTCTGATCTTGTGCTCTCCATTACAGTCTATTCTTAGCCTGCTATTTATTCTATTTTGTTACCATTTCTGATAATGACAAAATATCGCTACGAGAAGATTATTCTTTAAAACCGAATTGACGAAAAATTAAGCACTTCCATAAATTTTTACATCTTATAAAACTCCAATCTTTTCTGGCCCAAATAAAAAATATAAGTAAAAATGTAAATAAAAAACACAAACCGAAAAGTAACATTTTCCCATTCGTACGGTCAAGTAATAAAGAGACAACGAGATGTGATACGCCAGAAAGGACGGACTTTCACCCCTTACAATTGCGGGTTGAAAATTAGGTGGCTTAGTTTTTGTGCTGCGGCTATTTAGTGCTCTTGCAGGCGACTCAAACCTTTCCCGCTCTCAATATGGAATTCGATCTAGAAAACTCGGTGCTATAAACGTTTAACGTAGCTTGGCATTGGAACCTGGGAACATTTTCCCATCAACTTAAATCCCTAGCCGTGACTAGAACTCATTTATATTTTAGGAATAACTGAAATTCTCAAACTGAACGAACAGCAGCTTAGACTAAAGTGAAGCAGAAGAAAATTCATCTGAGGTTAAAGTTAACGTTTGCTTGAGCGGATATTCTCTTTAAGTGGACAGAAAAATTAAAAGTTCTTCCAAATTATGTATGGTAAGTATTTATAAAGAACGTATCTCTATAAATGAGACCCAAAGTATTATTAAGGACAATTGATTCGAATAATGGTAACATTTATGTGGTGATATTCCAATTCTCGTGATTCCCTACCGTGCTTTAAAAGCAGAAAACTAACTTGAAAACATTGCTTACTACATCTGAGCAAAGAAGATGAAGAAAAGCGTGAATCTGTCATGAATTTACTGTCAAACAACGTAGATCTTTCACACGAAATCAATTAGGGAATACTTTTCACACTCAATTTTAGTTCTTTATATTTTTGGAACATTAAGTATCCTATATAAAAAGTGCAAAATTAACTACCGTAAACAGAATAAATACCAAAGATGAAAATAAGAACTTGAACGTTATGAAAATGTTTGGTGTCTATCAGAAAGTTTGTAATTAGCAATACGTTAATTCAATTATGATTTTGAGAGCATGTTTATTCTCTCAAATATAACACCATAGAGAATGATTTTCATAGCTATAATATTACATATTGACGTGGTAGGCTGTGACGTCACTTCCGTGGTAGAAATAATTCTGAGTGCAACATATAACCCTGAAAAGTGATCGATATCGTAACGGGACAGAATCTGCTCTGTTTTGAGCGCACCATATCATGTCTTCAGGGGTTTAAGTTTGAAAAACCATTGCTTATTGGTAACATGCATAGCAAGAAAAGCTTACAGTACCATCAACTAGCGATTGCGGCTGGGCTGTCCGAGCGGCAGGAAGAAGGGCGCCCCGAAGATTAGGAAAGGGCATATTCATGTTTCATTACGTACCATTACTTACATGCTCCGATTTCTTTATATATTTGTCAAGATAATAATTTATAAAAATTGAACAAGAAAAGTGATACCAAAAAATACATGTTTTACTTAATTGGAGTCCAACGTGGTCGTTATGTTTGAATGTAATATTATTCATGGCCTTAATTTCTATTGTTGATAACAATAATAAAGTAAGTTATAGATTGTGTTATATTACTAATGCAGAATCTGAATCGTGATTAGCATCTTACCTGATATAGGCCATTTTATTAAACTATAGATTGTTTGTATCATTTTTCTTGTGAAAGTGTGCAGAATTGACATATGTACAGTATGTTTTAAAATAAAATAAATGGTAATTTGATCTCCAGGATTTCATTTGGTGAGGAATGAATCTTGAAAAAATGATTTCTAATCCTCTGGACTAAGCAGACGTTTTCCTACCTGCGATTGGGAGAGCCCAGCCGCAATCGATAGTTGACAGTACTGTATTTCCCCGATTTTTATATTTCCGCGCTCAGTAGTTTTGGCTATGCGTGATTATTTTGTATACATATTATTTAGAAATAAGTTCGTTCAGTTAGTCGAACAACTGCGTTTTCATCTTGCTTCTGGGTTATGTTTTAAGATATTAGCAACGAAAGGAGCTAAAGGTAAAATACGAACGGTAAACATGATAAGAGAAAAAGGAAAAGCCTCTCCGGAATTCACAGACGTATTGCCACGGAACAGAGGTTTCAGACGATCGATTTGTTGGTTAGGAATTTTGGCGCCACTACTTCGTTCGTTACTAAATAATCAGCCGTGGCTAAGCATTTTCCGCGCTACATTTAATTACCGCTGTGCGTGGTGAATTCGGTCCGAGATCTGCCGTAGTTGCAGTATTTCTTAATTAGACAAAAGGAGCAATAGTCGACGTAGTGTAAATTTAACAAACCGACCGAATAAAATCCAAACACATGTAATGCGATTTTGGATTAACAGAACTCAAAGTCACAACACGGAAATAGAAAGTAAATTATTATAAATATAAAACCATAATATTTAGGCAGTATATAAATCTATTCCCAAAACAGTAAAAATTAAATAACTTGGAAATAGTGCATGGTTACATATCTTAGTGGCATCAAACAAAGAATGGATTACAAAAAGATAAAATATCTCATAATGTTTTTACAAAAAGAGAAAATAATGGTTGCATCCGATAACCATAGCACATCGTTAGCTCTGTTAATTTGTAACAATAGATTCACAATTCTCTCCTTACGGAAAAAAATGTATACAATTTCGGATTCACATTAATTCAATACACGTCATCTATTTTACATGCTTACCAGACAATTTTTAACACTTTACATGTATTAAAAATGTCTGTCTGACGTAACTAACGAAGAAGAAATAAAACATTTTATCATTGACAGTTTTACTGGTTTTTATATTGAGTCTGAGGTTAAAGAACAGTCCAGACATCACTTTTAAATCTTGACTTCTTCAGTTCTGACGTACGCGAATTCAACTTTAAGCCTTAAAAGTTTTTTGACGTCTCCGTTGAAAATCATGGATCACTTATTGAACAATGTAAATTGAAATTAAAAAATTACGATACGTTAAAAAGATCCACTAAGTGTAACTTGCACCACAGGGACGTTGTCATAAAATCCTACAAAACTTTCCGTTAAGTTTTGATACGTTTAATGTGTACTTAAAAAAATCACGACTCCACTTGCAAAAATTTCATAAACAAAATTGTAGGTTTGTATAGTAGATTCAGGTGTCATCTTGAGTTTTTAAAATCATTATATATAAAAAACAAAAGTTTTATATAAAAATACTGTCTTGTTATTGTGGTACTCAGTCATAAGACTGGTGAAATGCAATCCTACAACCTTGTGCAAACCCTTTCATTTCTGAGAATCTTTACACGCCACATCCTCCTTATATTGCTTAGCGTATTCCATCATTTATCTCCCTATTCTGTTCTTACCCCACACACTTCCCCCTAATGCTAATTTTACAAGACCCTCATGTCTGGAAACGTGGCCTATTAATCTATCCCATCTCTGGGTCAACGTCTTTCATATTGTCCGCTCTTCCACTATTCTGCTTAGAACTTCCTCGTTAGTGATTCTATCCACCCATATAATTTTCTGCATTCTCCTATAGCACCACATTTCAAAAGCTTTTATTCTTTTCCTTTCTGCAACTCCTACCGTCCACGTTTCGCACCCATATAAAGCCACACTACATACCAACGTTTTTGGCAATGATTTCCTCATATTATTACCCGTAAGTAAATTTCTCTTTTTTACGAAAGCCTTCCTTGCCTGTGCTATCCTACTCTCTATCATCCCTAGTTATCATGTTGCCCAAGTAACAGAATTCCTTAACTTCCTTCGCAATCTAGCACCCTTTGTTATTCCACTGTTTCCCATACTACACTCCATTACCTTGGTTTTCCGTCTATTAATCCTCCTGTTGTACTTTTCCTTCAGGACCACGTTCATGCCATTTATTATGGTTTCCAAGTCTTCTTCTGACTCCCCTAATACTAAAATATCATCGGCAATGCTCAGGGTTTTAATTTCTTCTCCTAGCAGTTTGATTCCTTTTTCATGTTCCGTTTTAACTTTCTTCATCGCTAAGTCTATATATAAGTTAAAGATCATAGGCGGCAGACTGCAACTTTGTCCCACTCCTTCTTTGATTTCTGCTTTATTTTCCTGAACTTCAATTCTAATTACTGCGGACTGCCTTCTGTAGAGGTTTCGTTTAAGCCTTCTTTCTCGATATTTTATTCCTGTCCTCTTTAAAATCCTTAATAGTGTGCTCCAGTCAAAGGCTTTTTCCAAATCTACAAATGCCATGAACGTAGGTCTGTTTTTTTTATCCTGTCTTCTAAAATGAGACGCAAAGTCAATATTGCTTCTCTTGTCCGACATTCTTCCTAAAACAAAACTGATCTTCTCCTATTATTCATTAATCCTAATATTCATTAATATTTTGCACGCACAACTAATTGTCCTGTTCGCATCTATCAGCCCCAGTTCTCTTCGGCTTGGGTATAATTATGTTTTTAATAAGCTGCGTCTATGTTTTCACCATGAAATCTTCAACCTCTTTGCATTTTTTCTCTTAGAGCCAAGCTTCTTTGTCCCGCTTTGCACTTCCTGTTTATCCCATTCTTTTGAAAATGTTTCAATATACTTTTGTATTTTATAGATATGCAAATTCCTTACTCCTGACAGCTCCTTTGAAGAGAAAATGTAGCGATATTAATAAAGATTCATTAATCATTTAAAATAACTGATAATGGTTTAGGAACCTATGAGTACTTTAAATTCAGTTATAATTTAATAATTATCATCCAAGATAATTTGGACTTGGTTGATGCTGGGGATTCTGTAGCGTCTATACACAGCATATATAGCTTCAAGGGAGTAGAAAGTTGTTTTAAAAATAAATTATCAGAGTTCAAAAGTGTTCTACGATTAATTCGTACGATTGTCTTTAATCGTGTAATATAGTTTTTGGCTTACTATTATTCAAAGTAGTGTATTTAAATAAAAGTTTACAGTCAATATTCTGCCACAGGAGATAGTAGAACCTGTATTGTTACAATTTTACGATTTATAGGTACGTAAATATTATGGTACTTCGGATTTAATATTCTAACGCAGACTGTCTGATATCCCCTTTTATTGTGCCGCCTCTCCCTCCGTTGAATCCAGTTTAATCCCTGGACTTTGTGTTAATAGGAGGCTATGAAATCGCAAGTACGCGGAACAAGCAACTATTCAGATCATCTATGGCAATAACACACTTTACTTAAGATTGCACCACTATTTTTGTTTCAATAATTTATTGCCCTCTCTGAAGTGAGTGGGAGATAATTAGTTATCAATTTAGAAATTTAATTAATATACAATGATAATTATAATATCGTACAGCTGCTGTTCTTCAATAACTTTAATTTTATTTACATTGCATGAATAGAATTTAATTTGATAAAACCACAATACAGTTTTTTAATGAAAATTGTAAGTCTCTAACGAAACGCAGTTATAAATTGTGAAAATTAACACTAAGTATAATTAAAATTCTGTTTACAAAATAAAATTTTAACATGCAATTCTGCATAACCGCGTTTTAACCCCTGTGAAAGAGGTTTATTGGTTTAATAAATCTGAGACATCATAAACAACTGTTCACGGCATTTCTTTTTTATAATTAATGAGTTGAATATGTTTTCCAGAAGCTCCTGTACGTTGCTACAGCCGATTTTGTGGTCACATAATATCGGATTGATGTATAATTATGTAAATAAAATTATGGAAGGCTACTTTCTACAAAACATAGTTCCTATTCTCGTTTTGTGGTAAGAATTGTTAATTCCGAAATAAAATTACAACCACTGTGTATTAGTGGTTATTATTAAATCATATTTTTGATTCAATATAGAGCAGAACTTCCAAGGATGTGGAACCATTCAGAGATTGTACATAAATTGTTATGATTGCTTAAGTACTGTTAACTCGGTTACTATTTACATTCATATTATTATTTTTAATTTATAATAAAATATAATTACGTTCAACGGAGGAAACAAAACATACGATTTTTACCGGATGCATAGTACTGATAAATATTTACCATATTTTATACTAAGAAATTTGTGTCCTAGTAATTTACTATTTCTATTAAAGTGTATTCTAAACTAAATTCTTCAACAGAGTAGGAGTGGCTAAGTTCATGTTCGAAATTGTTTGTATTTATTTTTAATTGTTTAAGGGAGGCTGGAACTTAATAAAATGGTAATAGCACAATAATGAATACACTTTTGTATTATAGTTAGAGACTTCCTTTCCTTGTTTAAATTATTTGTATTTCTGGTATAAAAGCTATGCACATCTGACTTTATTGTGAACAGGTGGTTATTAATCACAAATAACATCATTTATTGAATATACGGGCAAGTAAGAGTAATTATTCCCTTTTTATTGAAGAGCCCTCTGAAAGAAGTTTTAGGTTCAACCCGATAGAATTTTCTAACCTTTTTCTGTCTTTCCCTGATGGATTACCGCAGAATATTATACCATATGTCGTTAAAGAGTGAAATTATGCAAAAAAAAGTCATTTTCTTTAGTTTGGGTCACTACAACTTTGCCTAATTCTTACACCAAAGGTAGCCGAGTTTAGTTTTCTTAGGAAAATATTAATATGATCTTTCCAATTTAATTTGTTGTCTGCAGACATACCTAAAAAATTGCGGGTATTCAACTTCACAAATTCCACAATTATTTGTTGCTAGTGTTACCGAATTTAACGTAGCATTGGTTGTCCGAAACTGCGTGGAATGAGTCTTATCGCAAATGACTGAGAAGCCATTAAATGAAAACCAGTAAAGCACCTGCGTTAGCGTACCACAGGCAGCATTTTCCAGGCTATTTTGTTTCCTCGTTACCAAGATTCTAGTACCAACTGCAATATGAGGAAGAATTTATGGCTTTAGGTCAGTCATTTATATAGATTAAGAAGTGCAACGGGCACAAAATGGAACCCTGAGGAACCCCAGTCTTTATTCGTCCTCAGTTTGAACGAAAATTTTGTCCAGAAAATGTCATTTAATGTTGGCTTGGTAAGAGGAGAACCAAGTATGGGAAATTCCAGTTATTCTGTAATACTTCATTTTGTTTAATAAGATATTTTCTCTCAAATGTATTAAAAATAAGCGAAAAAACTTGGTCTGGTCTTGTAACATTTTTTAATTATTAATGTGCCCCATAAATCTGTCTTCGTGAACAGGAATTATAACTTTGATCAACTATTTCAATGATTCATTAAACTTCGTCCAGTTTGCGCCTCCATTATCAAGTTACTAATATAATTTACATATTTAACGCTGCTCATTCTGAAATTTACATATGGTAGTAACAGCATACGGTATTCATATTAACATTACAAAGACGATACTAATATTTAAAATTTTTATCGCTGTTTACTTGAAGCTTAGAAATAATTGTTCCACTTTAATTGATATGCGTTAGCAGAACTCTTTCACACCTCCAGGCTTGTTCCGTTTCCGCAATATGGATCTAAATATAGAATATTGCTAGACATTGAGAATCTATAATGTGAAGTAAAATTGAACTGGGAACAAAGGACTGTTCAAGGCAATATTTCATACATATTAGACCCAGGTGGCATCAGTTTAATAAAGTGCAGAATATTTCGTTTTCTGTTAATATTAAAATTACGTAATAAGGTTTACATACAAGAACAATATAGTTTGATGGCGAAGAAAACGCAAAGTTTCGTTTATTTACTGTGATGTGGGTAGAAATGTAAATATGATATTTCAGTAGTTGTTGCGGTTCGAAACGATAGTGTCATTTCGAGCAAAAACTTTTCGCCAACTGAATGTTGTTCCCTGACACACAGGTCTTAGTTTAGAAGATAGAAGAGCGAGCGTCCAATGCTCTGCATTATTCCAATTTAGGCAGAGACGCAATTAGGTGGTCGTGTTGGGGCGAAACCGCTCTTGAATAACACGCGGGAAGCCACCTGTAGTCTCTTCCCCTTCAATTACCTCTCCATTAATTTGCAATTTCTAAATGGCCTTTCTCTTCTTAATCACTTCCTCCGTACCTCACGCAGCATGCAACTTCACGGGCTCCATTTGTCTCCTGTACACTCTACATCTATACATCACATCGGATGATCTTCAATGCAAACATTGAAAGTTTGTTCTTTCTACATTAATATCACGTCGAGGATTGCGTTCAACGTTATACTGGTTCCAGTATTCCACGAGGATATTGGGGGATATGATGCGCAGGTTCGTCACCCGTTCATTTTATGAATTTATAAGATGAAGACGTCCAAGACCACTGCCCATTGATCGCGTGGTTCAGAATTGAAGTAAAATAGGTGTTGGGATGTTGTATTGGACCTTTAATTCGTATTAATTCAAAGACTATAATTTTCTCTAGATGAATTAGGAATCCTGTTGCTAGAAGCAAGAGTATCGCGAATCAAAAAACCGATAATCACCCACCAAACGAACACGGACATTAAAATATCGAAACAGTTAAGGTGACAGAGACGGAGGCCCCAACGATCCAGATCAGAATTAAGGCAATTACAAACATTTATATTTAACCAGACGAGTAGCTCTCAAACCTCGAGTTCCTCTTGCTACCAACCCTAACACTAACACGAGGTTGAGCCAGTCGACCAGCGCTGGCAGACCGAAAATTGAAGACGAAGGGGAACGTGCCGTTTCCCATTCAAGAAATGATTCAAACCTTTACCTAATAAAAAGCTGTGCACGGTCGATTGAAGATTGCCTGTGAACCTCTGGTAGTTTCCCTGGACATAGTGACGCTCAGGAGCAGATTATAGCGTCTGACAAGTTGATAGGCCCTAATATATTGAATTTTCTACTTTAGCGTCCAGCATAAACAACACCTGATTTTAACACCACACATCTTGATTTCGGCTACGGTTCTGTGATTTTAGCTTTGGTTTTGACAAAGATATAGTGATATGCGACAGAAAACCGCGGAAAAATTTTGTTCTCTTCAGAACATAAAGTTGAGTAATAATTCTAGACCTGAACGGAAATGCGAGAGGATAATATGCAACTAGTTTTCTAGAAACAGAGAAGTATATATATCATCTCAATATTCAACTTCTATTTCAAGCTCATCTTACTAGCAGAACCAGACAAAAACTGACTGGCCTATAGGAAGAACGGATTGACATGAGACCGGGGTAGCTAATTTCTCACTTACTAGGATTTTTCAATCTCAAAAGGAAATTTCCTCCGCTGCTACCGGCTGGCAGAATGACCTTAGCTTCGTCCGAAATGTTTCAGCTTTTCTCCCGAAGAAGTAGGCCGATGCCTCCGAAAATTTAAAGAGTATAATATTTTCAGCAAGGCCGACATCTCTCAACCGATCCATGATGCGAACTATCCTATCGATTCCCACACTAATTTCTCTGTGGCTTACGACCAGACAGGTTTTTAACGTGTATTAGGTCAAATCGCGAGAGGTATCCAAAAATGGGTGGGAACATTCAGAATGTACTCAATATTTCCCCGGTTATTTCTTAAAAAATATTACATGCGCAATTGGTACCCTGCCTTTAATAAATATAAATTCCCTTTTTTATTTTCGAATTATCAGTGTAATGCGCTGCCGTTAGATAATACTGAAAAAGGAATGCGACGAGTCAGTAACGTACGATAACCTCTCAAATATATCTGTATTGATTTATACATCGTATATTAAAGTAAATTAACAACAATTTATTTTACTGAAAAATTATTAATTTTAATAAAATATGCAGTGCTTATTTTATCTTAGTAGTTGTATATGCCACCAACGAATTACGCTCAAAATGTGTTTAATTCTCAGCGTGAAAGACATAATCTTCAAAAGTGCATTAGATTTAGATCCAAACTAGGTTTGTACGAATTATACAGCTATTTTGAATTTTACAGTTTCAACAAAATTCTCCAACAACCGCTGAACCAAAAATGATAACATTTGGATTGAAGCTTTACTTCATCTCGCTGAAGATAATAAAATTGAAATATTTCAAAATTTACCCATATTCCGTCATTTCAATATTACGTCTCAATTTTTTTAAAATAAAAATATACCTGACAATATTAATAATATTTATATACAATACAAATAATATTTTAATGGCCATAGAGGTTTGCAAAAAATAAAATAGATTTCAGCCGATTTAATTGTGAAATATAAAAGTAATGTAATCCTTAATGACAATGAGTGAAGGAAAACAAATATTGAGATAAACTATATACAAACTATAATTCAATTCATAAACAGTATTTTACTTGACATCTGTTTGTATTAAAAAAATATAAAGACAAATTAAGATGGCCAATTTACAGACATTCAATTATTTAATTATCTCTACGTTTCGTCATGGAATCTGGTACTTCTCAGGTACAGATAAATTTCTTCGCGCTTTTTGATACAAAAAATTATAAATTTTAAAAAAATAACATTTCCTTGAAAATAAAATATTATAATTTCTAATTGCTTAATTAGTTTCGTCAAAATAAACGTAATATTAATTACAATTTTGAAGTATGTAATTAAACATTAATCCTGACAGGAAACATTAAGGTCAAAATATGTAATAATTTCGTCATTATCTGTATTCATAGACAGTTACAACTGAAGAATGATTTAATAGTACTGGACAACAATGTACTGTAGACCGTTAAACTTGACAATGTGAAATCGTGGGATATTAAAATACATAAGAATACACTAATTAAATCAAATCACTGTGAAATTGTAGATTTTAAAATCAATTAAGATACATCAATTAAATGAATTTTTATAGAAACCTATATAATTTTTCAAATAACACCCTTTCAATCCAACAATAAACGTAATCTATCGTAAAATAATTAGAAATATAACTATTATTAATTCTAAATCTGTTATCAAAAAATTATTTTAAAATTTTGTTAACATTTTTTCATTATAAAATCAGGTGGTCATATTTTAAGATATTATGAAAAACGTAAATAAATATATTTTATACGAGAAAACCCAAAATTCGAGGACTAAGCATAGGTATAACAAAGTAAAACTTTTGTTTTGTTTGTAAATTGCTCTTTTGTTTTATCTTAATATTATTCATTTTCTTTATATTCCATAAAGTTCTGCAGTTTGTAAGTGAATTGGTTTTTCTGTTTTGCCAAAATATTCTAGTTCCCATGTTTTTCCCTTTCATTTTGTTGGTTAAAGGTATCAGGTAATCACATAATTTTTCAACCGTAAATACAGTTCAATATTTTTCCCGTATCTAGACGTTTAAATAGAAATAGAAATAAATTAATCGACGAATATCTTGGTCTTTTAATGCATGAATTTTTTTTCGTTTTATATACAGATAATACTATTTTAAATCCCCAGTTACTCCGATTTTCTAAAATACAGAATTATTTCTGGGAACTTCAAACAAAATATTCGGTTTTTAAGACGTCTCGACAAAATTTGCATTCTGTAGAGGGAAGACGAATTTCCTACAGTTGCCGAGGAACAAGACGACTACTTCTTCTAATTCGAACACTTTTGGAAGCAATTGAGCGCGAGAAAGCGTCTCGCAATAATATAGAAGTGCTTATGCTCTGCTGTCACGTCATCACATTATACAGCAAGGTGCCCTTGTCATTTACTATTTCAATAAAATATGAAGGTGCCTCGGCACGTGAAAATCTTGAAAAAAAAACAACAGACTACGAGGCGTTCCCAACGCAGTCAGATGAGCCCCGTAGTAAATCTGGCGAGAAATACCTGCGAGAGAAATCACCCACAGGCATTGTGTCCTACGTAAATGATGCATTAAATAAAGCATTTGCATTTTCTAACGACTGCATGATTTACCTTAATTTAACTAACCTTCATGGGTGATAAGATTGTTTATAAACAACGGAAAAATGTATTACGTTATGAGAATATTGAAGAAATCAATTGGCAGGTCACGTGAGCTCGATCCCATTTTCCTATTATCTCGAATTTTGAGTATAATACTGACTGCTGGGATCACCATAACGGATTTTTTTTTAAAACTTTTATCATACAGATTATCAGTTAGGACGATAACGATACAGTATATACAATATTAAAAAGGTATATAATTAACATGATAACGTGAAGATAGGTTAATTCATTTAATTAACCTACTTAAGGAGAATTGGTTATGTTTATTTATTTTTGCGAGTACCTGAGGAGCATACGACTTAGGTGGGTGAGGATTGACAGGTAGAGAACTGATTTATGGAGGATTAATGAGGATGTGGTTTGCGGACATGATGGTAGAGTGGGTTAGGGTGATCAGGAGGAAGGATGAGGTCAATCGGAGTTTTCTTTTGAGGCGACGGGAGCGTGGAGGTGGAGGAGGATTGTTGTGAAATTGCTGGATCGTGGGGTTTGGGTGGTTGAGTGCGCTTTTGATTAGGTTTGTTATGGATTTGGAGATTACTGAGATTAAATTGGGAATTTTGATGTTTTTATGGATGACGGAATTTCTTAGGTACCAGGGAGAGTTTGTGATGGTGCGTAGTATTGTGTTTTGTTTGGTTTGAATTTTGGTTGAATGGGTTTTGGCTGTTGTTCCCCATATGGAGGAGGCATAGGACCAGGTGGGTTGTATTATGGAGAGGTATATGAGGCGTTTTGTGCTAGTGGAGACAGGGGATTTTCTGTTTAGGAGGGGATATAGAGTTCTGAATTTTTGGTTTATTTTGGAGAGGAGAAAATTAATGTGAGGTTTCCAGGATAGTTTTGAGTCAAACATGATTCCGAGGTAGGTGGTTTCCGTTTTTGTAGGGATTAATGAATTGTTTAGATAGAGATGAATTTGGGGAGGAGGGTTTTTTGTTAGGGTGAATGGGATGGTTATTGATTTGGTGGGGTTGATACTGATTCGCCATTGTTTGGACCATTGCTCTAGGTTATTGAGCGCTGATTGGAGTGGTTGGAAATCGGAGGTGAGAGAGGAGGTTTCATAGGAGATGGCTATGTCGTCTGCGAAAAAGATTGTGCTAGTGTTAGGATGTTGTGGGATATCATGGGAGAAGATGTTGTATAGGAAGGGGGCAATGACACTTCCTTAGGGGACGCCGCCGCGATTAGGTGAGGTTGTGAGAGGTGGTTATTTATTTTGACAGAGAAGGTTCTGTTTGAAAGGTAGTTTTGGAGTATTTTGTAGTGGGTGTCATTAAGGATGTCTGTAATTTTAGATAGTAGGGAAGGATGGTGGATTTTATCAAACGCTTTTTCGATGTCGATAAAGGCACCATAACGGATGACACGTGAAGTAAAAGTAAATAAAAATGAATTGAACTACTTCAAATGTCCGGAGAGGGAAAGTGCTATAATGCGCGATTATCAAAGCATGGAGGCGAGATCCGGCATAGAGCGAAATAATCGATACATTACGTGTATCGGCCTACAGAGGAGGAAATAACCACGTTAAGAAAAAGCGTTGTAGAATATAGATAAATTATCATTAAAAGTAGAACAACCGAAAGCTAGAAACGTTTACCTGCCTCACTGCTACAGACGCGCCCTACAACCAAAGAAAGAACTAATATATTGACCTGGAGTACAAAATTATCAAACTTATTTATTTTTTATAATTTTCCTGGATAATAGTAATGTAATCTCTAACGGCCTTACATACGATAGCACACGTCATGCGTCATTCACCTTTAAAACCCGACGGTACCCATGTTTACACGCGAACAAACGTTACGCGCGAGGGAATTTCAACAAATAATCTCGATATCGTCCACAAAAGAAAACGATTAAAACTGAATGCATCTTTGTTTGTCCCGCATGCGATCAAATTTAGTTCAGTTGTAGTGCTCACCCCAGAGAAGGTTTCTGTCTATTATCCTTGCAACCTTTCAGGCCAAAAAACCCACTTTTCAACAACCGGAGGCGGAGGAGTGTCCGCAAAGGTTCTAAATTAGTTAAAATATTCAGTATCTGATTTGAGAGCCGATTCAAAATTTGAGTGTATTTCATATTATTTTGATTGTAGGAGTGTGCACTCTTCATAGGATTTAATTAAATTAATACAGCGGCATTTCAGTGTTGTTCATTGTGAATTACCCAAATTCAAATATTTAAAAGAAAGGGTGATAAAGTAGGTATAAAATTCTAATGTATAAGCCCTAATAATTTAAATTAATTCTGGCAAATACTTAAAAAAAAGGTACATTTCATATCCAAAATTTAGCAAAGGTAGCCAGGAATGTTTTTCACCTATTTAAGATACCGGGATTCGCTTTTAACTCCCTTCAATTAAAGACTATTTTATTGATTTATTAATGTACTGTTTGTATTTTGACTCGCTTTAGGGGGCAAGGAGAATTTTAGCTCAAATAAAGTACCGGAAATATTTTTCTCTCTCTTTCTGCACCAGAGTATTTCACAATCTCTTAAAGTTCTGTGGCTGAAGAATTCTTGACTCTGTTAAGGTATTGTCAGTCATCATCCTGGGCAATTTGAAGCTAACACCAATCTCTATTTGTGTCTAATTAATTTATTTTCCTGGTTACGCCGGGCAACGAGCTGGTAATAAATAGAGTAGGCTAGGCAATTGGTGTAGGGGTCAGCGTCACCGTCTCGCGTCACAGAGGTCTAGAGTTTTAAACCCGGTAATGGCATGGAAGTTTGTATTCGTCATGGATACGTAAACTGGGGTTGAGAGATAAAATTTGGGATTTGGCGCGGAATATGGCAGTCTGGCGAAGCACTCAATGGACTCTATAACCTAGAAGACAGATTTAAAGAAGTCTTAACAAATGGATAACAATCTAGAGTAGAAACACAACTTGTTTTTCCAAATTAGGAAAGTTCCATGTCTGAAAATTGATTTAAAAAAATAGGAATATTTGTAATCCTGACAACCGAGTTAACAATATGAGTGTTACGGTTTCTTGTTCTTAGACGTCACTGTCGTCATTTTTCCATAATACCTTACAGCTGAATTGTTAATCACGGAATGAGATGTAATAAGGACAAAGGTACGTCATTTAATTCAGATTTTATTTTCTCGCACCAGTGAACGTGACTGTTTCTTGTACATGCTACGAAGAGTTAGTATAATATAAAATGGTTGTTAACATTTCAGAGAGCCTATATGCGTTAGTCCGCGACTGTAGTATTTCTAGTGTATTACTGAAGTGAAAATATTGACGCAAATGCCGCAGAAAATGAATAAATTAAATAACTAAATTTCACCTATTACTTAATTTATATAAAATAAGTAAAACAAGATTACATCTAGGTAATGAGCAATTATTATGAGTGCGAGGTTGATGAATGCAGAAATGTGGACTTCTGCAATAACGGATATTCTTATGTCTCGTCTGCTAAAGCTTAAATCCGTTTATATGGAACGTCGTCTGTTGCTAAGAGACGAAGTCCGTGGAAACAATCATTACCCTTGAGATTTTACCAAAAACGGAAGACGGTGCTGCTTGTTCGACAAAGACCAGAAAGGTCTTCCGCCTCAGCAATCACAGATGGGATGCAACTTCTCTTACACTCGCTCTGATGCTTATTTTAATAAATAATAATCATAATACATTTCGTTGTTCAATAAAATATTGTTCACGCAGTATTCAGTTTTATAATTTTGGAAGTTAATAAATTTAAATATAATGAAGAAGAAAATTATAAAGAGAAAATTTACAATGGTTATAAATGGCTTTGAACTTTCAATGGCAGGATAGGAATTTATTCGAATCCACATTATATAGTACACGACTGCCTGAATTTGGTAAATTTCTGAACGTCAGAACTACACAAATAAATTTTGTTATTAACTTTAATATTATTGTATATTTTCACAATATTACGTATGTAAAACTTTAAAGTTATAATTAATAATAATTTATTTTTATATTTGCCAAACAATCGATACTGGTATGATTATCTCATATTTGTGCTCTAAGCATTTCCATGGATCGACTATTAGTAATATATATATTTTCAGAAACGAAATATTTCAAATAGAGGTTTTAATACGACACAATGCATAGAACTACTAGCATTCAATCCTTGTAGGGGCGAAATTGGGGTTGGAGATTTGAAGGGCATATCAAAATAAAGGTCGAAACACTGCCCATTTCATTCTTCTTGATTCCCTGAAAAGTATTCGCAAAACTACAACGGTGCGAAGGAAACTATGCAAGGCATCAGTAAGCGCGGAGTATCTTTTCCTACTCATTGTCGGTCTCATGATTTCTGGTGGATACTGCACATAACTTAATGATTGGTTTTTGAGACCGTAGGTTTCTTTAGGGGTTTGTAATTTTCACCCCAATCACCCATTATTTTAAAATCCCGGTATAGTCTACAATTTATTTGCCGAAGAAATCTGTAATAGGAATTTGGAAACCCCCTGCATATTAAAGGTTTTGAAAAGAAATGTAAAATAAGATAGTTGAGAGTTTGATATACATAAGTCCACTTGGAAGGTCATGGGTCAGGGAAGCACCCCGCTACCTGTGACTGAGACAGCCCTGCCGCAGTTATTACTTAATAGCACTAAAGTGTTTTAAAACGTTGTATTAATATACCTGTGTGCTAGTAGTTTTGTTGATAGTAAATTATTAAGGAAATACTAGGCCATAATTAATAAGTTAATTTATAATTTATTTGTATTTTAGTACTGTTAACTAATAATTGCGCAGGAATGTGTCAGTCGCAGGTAGCGTAGTGCTTCCCTGACCCATTACTCTCAAAATCTCATTTATAGCCTTTAAATTTTTATGGACGTGACTTTTTCACACCTTTTATTTTCACAATCGTTTTAATGTCATTACGTTAGTTTCCTTTTATGAAAAACTATAGTGGAAAACTAGGTATGTGATAATATGAAACTGTTCCAAGACAAAAAAAGCGATGTTAAAAAACTAATAACATAGAATAACGAGTTTGGTAATATTTTTCTCTCACTTGATTAGTCTTCAAAGGTAGCCGAACTGCAATCCGACGTAAGGACTTAGCATAGAGGAAAACATAATTATTTGATACATAAATATAAATTGTTTTAATGAAATGAAAATACACTATAAGTCACATATTTCCCAAATATTTAATCCCAGGCCTTCAAGATATAGATCACCTTCACTTCGAATTTAATTGTCTTAAAATCGCACGTTCCGTTGATTAATATTTCAATCACACTTCTGGCATGAAAATAAATCTGCGATCAGAAATACTGAGTATAAAATCACAACTTTTATGCTCAGCACAAGTACTAATTTACGTGTTGCTAAAAACTCTTCCAGGATGAAGGTACAACTGAAACAGCTCATTCTTCAGCTTAACATCTTAAATTTGTGGCGACATATAATTATATGTTCATACATTTCTTTCTGAATATTCTGGTAACAGAAATTTGTGTATGTGAGCGTACAACACGAAATGATTGTTTCCGTGCATTTATTTTTTAGATAATCTTATTTTAATAGAACGAGCTTAATTTTAAACTCTCTCATTGTTTAAATTTGAAATTTAATCATACTGGGAATGTAGATGAAAATTTTGCTAGCGAAATCATTTCCGGATGAATTGGTGGATTGTATCGCACAGCAGTCGTTGGATTAACGCACAACATTTCGACGGTTATGACATGAGGGGATACGTGGTTCTAACCATCGAAACGTTGTGCGGGAACTACTTGGTCTATATTACTTTGTTAAGAGATTTTATAGTTGAATATATTATATGCTGGGAAAGCTGGAACGGCAGAGAATGGCAGAAATAACAATCCGATTGCAAATGCATACAAGTATGCAATAATCTAAGTGATGACGTTAGTATCGAAGCATGTATGTTTCACTAACCTACTGTCGTTTCTTTCATACAAATACATTGCGTTGTTCTACGTTTTCTCCGCAAAAGGGGAAAATAAATTTCGCAGTGTGATTAACCACTATACGCCTAAAGTAAGTGCAAGTTTATGGAGATTACTGCTTATCAGCACAATCGTTTAGGATATTTTATACTTGAGTGAACGAATTACGCGTAGTCGGACAAATTGCGTGGTGTTGAGAATCGCCAACTGAAGCTGAACATGCTTTTGGCTAAATCATGATAGAGCAATTTGACTCTCCGATCACTAAACAGTTCCGTGAGTCAAACTGCACCCACTTGGTGAGGTCAAATGCATCTTCCACAGCTCACTGCATGAAAATCAACGGATAATAAAAGTATCTGCAGTAAGGATGCCGCGTTCGCACAGAGGGTTGACTAATCGTAAATGTGTGGTCGATTCAGTCATGAATTTGTAATTTTTCGTCTAAATTCAGACGGTTTTCTTCGTCGATACACAAGTTTTGACGAAACACAAATCCACCAATTCAGTCCAGAAACAAAACATTTGTAGACTACTGCTGGTGAAAGGTTCCGAAGAAGGCGCACACGGTGTAATCGACCGGAAATGAGATGTCTTGGGATAGATCTGGAACTGAGTTTGAACTGTCACGGCTTACGTCTGCGATGTCTTTCTGTTTAAAACGCGCAAGGAAATTAATTCCGAAAGAAACGTCTGTTTAGGACTATTTCTTTGTCATTGAAACATCTCCAAACAGTGAACGAATTATTTCGAGTTAAACTGAAATTATTTCAAGAACGGATTTTTTTTTTCAAATAAGCTCAGCCATATGGTTCATGAAACCGAGTTAAAGAATCAGAATGGGAAAAGCCTCGTCCGGAGCGGGAATCGATGTCATTCTGAGAAATAAAAGGGTCAGGTTTTTCTATAAAAAAAATGTTCCAATGTTTCGTAAGTTCTTGGTTAGTTCATAAAGAGACGATGAGACTTGTTGATTGCGACTTTTTCTATATTTCCTTCTCTGCCTCTTTTGTTTTTGGTTCCTCATCTCGGTATACCCGATCGGAAATGATATTTTCCACTCTACACTCGTCGTATCAATACAAGCGTCTGCACTGATCGTGATTTTTACTAAATCTATTCTTCGTGTGATAAATAAAATGTATTTATTTGTTGTGTATCTAGAGCGTAGTGGGCAGGAAAAAAATGACGCTCCTCATGAGCGTGAGCGTGAGCGTGAGGGGACACTGGCTGGTGCACGGCCTAACGGCCTTTACTTAGCTTTATGCGATTAATGGCAGGCGAGAGGTGAAATGCAATTATGAGCTACCGGGCTCTGATTTCAGAGCTCTTTAATTCTGGGCCCCGGGGCGCAGTTATTTCCACCGGCATGGCTGAAGGACCGCTGGACAAGAAATTTTAGCCAGCGCAACGTGCAAGATCATTACCGAGTTTACGCAAATACTGTTAGCGCTTTCGAAAAATTGGTAACAAGATGGAAAACTGTACTCCACTTTAATGAGCTCATACGTTGGACGCGGAAACTGATAAATTTAAAAAATCGCGATAACATCAGTCACCACTGACCGTCGATTTATGCGACAACTAAAAACGTATTTCTTTCGTTAAATGAGCGCCAGTTCCACGAACGATAGTTTGTACTTTTTTGCTCATGCTGATAATGTTTTAAACGAATTTTCCTAAAACGGCTTCCGGTTAATATTGTTATACAGCTCACAAAAGATGAAACAAAACTGAAACAGTTCTTACAATATCTATTATTCCTAACGAACTTCTGAAAATTACGCCGTAAACTTCTTTCTACCGAGATCATGTGACGACTTTTTGACGCAGAACGGGCGATAAGAGATATTGTGAGACGAGGCCTAATCTTGTGATGTCAGAAGGGAAAGTGTGATACAAACCGCATTTCATCACTCAAGCGAAGCAGTCGTAAGATATAGTAAGGTCTGTGACATGATAAGGCCGAAGTTTCCTACATGTTCCCAGGAGTACAATTTTCCTTGATGAGAAACCACAAAATTCCTTTCCAAGTGCTTTCCCTCTCTCACAGCAAACTTATCATTTTTAGTAAAACAGCGCCACCATCTTAACTTAGTCAAATGAGCTTGGTACTATACATAACACATTTTACTGTCATAATTGCCCAGCGTTGTATTTTATAGTGATCACAGTTTACAATACAGTCGTTGCGAAACACAATTTTAGTAGCGGCATACAAATAATATAAAGAGATTTGAGAATGTTGTGAATGTAACCTAAATATCAGCCCGGAATCAATTTCGTACATCAGCCTATTTTGCAAAGAAAATTCTCGTCACGTTTGTCAAACTTTCCTAATATTTTTAATTGCAGTAATTGAACCATTTTCCCTAAAATTAATGGAATTATTAAGTCACATATAGTCATTCATTTATCAATATAATGGATGCTATAATCATAAGTATTTCACAGTATGCATGTAGAAGAAGAAACTTTGTAATCTTTGATTCCATTTTTTTTTCTCCTGTTGGCTACTTTCCATGGGTATGTTGTGGTATTTACTGATGAAACACGATCGAAAGGGGAGTCTGTTTCTTTCTGAAATACACTGTACTCACACTCGACGAAACAGGTGGAATTATAGACCAATACCAGTGAGGACTTTCACCCCTGCACAAAGTAACAACTTTTCACTTCAAAGCGGTAGTGAAAATATCGGATGTCACTAACAAAGTAACCCGTGTGTTTAAAGATAAAAGTTAACAATACAAGTTAATGTAAATATACAACTTTTAACATAAAAAAACATATTCTGCTATGTAGTTAGATGCAATTAAACTTGCCAGGCATTAGTGATATACCATGCAATAAGTTCCTGATATCCGTTGACTTTACATAAATGTGCTCTTCTCCTCATAAAAAAAACGTGTGCCCCTTCCTGAATGCAACAAACAATACACCATTCGTGCGCTCGAATGCTTCGATTATTATTGGCTATGAATGATTGTAACATCTCTCCATTACTAGGCCTATAACGAGTTATGTTCCCCATTATGAATTTTAATTGCATCCCTTGCTCTTATTATAAAGTTATGAAACAGGCCAGGAAAATAACGTGGACTATAACGTAACAACTATTTACGAAATTTTAATTGGACAATTTAACTTAATTCAATTTAAATCAAATCCCAATGAATGAAAACCATTTTTAAAAAGAACAAATATTTAAGTAGCTTTCGGCTTTTATCTCACCATATTTATCTATATAACATAAATAATATTTTTTTACAATGAACTAATTCAGATTCTGAATCAGATCATTGTAACAAAATTTTATATTTATGTAATAAATATCTAATGAAATATGTAATAAATATGTAAATATGCCGAGATAAAAACCGAAAGCTACTTACGAAATTTCTTCAAATAAACACTTTTTTAAAAAGGGTTTTCTTACATTGACACTTTATTTAAAGAGAAAAATACAGCTATTTTAATACTGGTTAATTCAATTTAAATCTTCCCCGGCCAATTGTTATAATAGCTGAATTGTTTAAGGCATAACATTGGATACCCAAACACATTTCACGCAAAATATTTTAAAAATATATTTCAGTGACAAAAATTCTTTAGAATAAGTAGTATTAGTCAGTGACAGTTGCTGGTATAGGGCCAGAAGCCGCCTTTGTCATAGTTTTATGGATGGGTGCTTTTTAATTATTTGTAGCGGAATGAATAGTGCACACTTTTTGTGAGGACACGATTCGTGCGGGTTCTCTCTTCTTCCTCGTTACTTTTTCTCTCTTTTAAGAGGGGAAAATTTTTATTTTCCTGACAAGAGAGGAGTTTTTCCTAATTAATACGTTAAGCTTCCAATTGCAATAGTTTTGTGATGACACAAGATACCTTTGGTTTCTTTAAATAATACAATTTGCAGAAACCCCAATAATGTATGGTTACGTGCTTCTCTTTTTTGTTACTTTGTCTTACACAAACGTTCATAATTATATTACTTACTTTTTATGGATAATTGGAGCGAAATAATCTATTGATTAGTTTAAAACTAAAAATATAATTTTCAAATGTTATTTGTCACCTTTTTATATCAACGACGACGAAAGGGCCCAACCGAATGTTCCTGAGCTAATAGTTTTCCTTGCGTCCGAGAAAGCTAGCTTAATTCAAAGAAAAAAATTGAGTGTTGAAATTTAACCCTCGGTTGGGCGCGTCAGGCCCGGCGGACCTATGCCGCTTTATTTATATTTATTTGGAAAACCAGGTCTGGTACTGGAATGAATTTTTATGATATCACAGAAAGATGTGTCTGCCGACGTCACACTTCAGAAGAGGCCGTAGTTTCGAGGAAAATGACGAGAAGTTCAAATAAACACAACGTAGGTCCAGGGGGCCTACTGCGCCCACTCGCATCACTATTTTTCTCTTTGCTCCAGTACGTTGCGATTATTGAGTTATTTTCGTATAAATCGTTGACGAATATTCACTTTTATCATTCTTATTCTATTTATTACATAAATAATTATTTTTATAAGTGGATACTATCAATTTCTGTCTTTTTTTCTTTCATAACTTCTTTTGATAATGAACTGTTTTGCAAGATTAGTAAAAAGTATATGAATTGAACTATGCCCTATATATGTAGGAGAGTTTCATCTTATGTTAGAAGACTATATCTGTGACTAAAATGTTGTGCCGGAAGACGACATTGAAGAATCGTCGTATCAGTCGGAAACTGAAAATAAGGAAAAGGCAACAATAAACGAATTACCAAGACGTAAGAGAACACAGGGCAAACCATACAAAGAAACTAAGCAACAGTGTTAAACTCAATATTGCTTTAAAAGTGCAGCAATCATTTTTCTTTGCGATTATATACTAAGATAATGAGCCGAGAATATTTTGACGAATCTTCAAAAAAAAGTTGCAACAAACACAGAATAATTTACTTATTTTATTAAAATTACCTCATTTATAACAATTATGTATATAGTAAATACATCAGTACCTTAAGGGTAAATTAAACTTTAATAATAAAAAGATCTGATTGCATTTTTAATAATTAATCTCTTGAACACGCTTGAGGCCTCGAACTGATGTTTGGTTTCTAAAGGAGCGTTTCAATGTTTTCAGGAGATATAAAATACCAAATTTTGTGAAATTTAAAACTTACAATTTTATTAAAATAATTATATTACAGTTGTAAGTAATTAAAACTTTCATTGGATGTGTGAATTGTGTATATATGAGTTCATATATATATATATATATATATATATATATGAATATATTTCTGAAGGTAAATCGATTGTAATTGGTTCATAATACTATTCAGAAACGTAGAAGTCAACCCGTAGGTGCACTAGAACCAGCGCGTTACAATATGAGGCGCACCTAACGGAGGGTTAATGACTAAGGCAGAGGTACTAAAAATCTGAAGCTCCGTGGTCTAATTTGTAAGGGTGTCACAGGCTTATGCTTTGAACTAATGTTCCATATTCCCTGAAGACGAACAGGGTCGTTTACTGTTCTAAACATTAGTCTGTCACTCGTTCCTTTCTTTCAATCATCTTCTCCACTTCCTACATCTAATTTCTCTCTTTACCACTTCCACAAATACATTCCAAAGGTTCTTACAGCCCCTACGCCATCCATCTTGAAATCAGTGAATTTCGCTGTTACACTGTAAGTTCGTTTCCTTTCAATATTAATAGCAAAAGCATAAATTGCCGCCACGCGTCTCCGCTTTGTAGATAATTCCCTTGCAGTACGCTTCACAAAGCTTGAAATGTGCGAGCAACATCTCGCAAGGTGGATATTCATCTAGTCTCTCTCTCTCTCTAATTATCACTGCAAAACTCATCGAGGAAGCGCTGCATTTGCAGGAGATTAGAAGCCTAATTCTTTACATTTGTCTTGCAATTCTGCTTGTATTAAACTTCCCTCGCCCAAATCCGGGATGACTAAGTTGCCTCACAAAGTTTCCCCTCTCTACGAGCTCAAATATCTTCATACTTTTCTTTGCCTCAGCCCGAGTATAGTCGGTGATTCCGTCATCGTCATGTGCATATACATTTTCGCGGAACCCAATACAAGAAGTCGATATTAATATTCATAACTATCATAACCATTGCATCCACATGAATGCAGCGAATTGTGCCAACTAATGTGTAAAAAAATATATTTATTTAAGAAATATTAAAAGTCACTCTGAAGGAAAATGTTTTTACAGAATCATTCAACAACATCATTCCGCCGTTTTGATCAATAAATTTAATTATAATTGCAGCGTAAGGGTAGTGTATTGGCAAGATCTATTCACCTGTGAATTGCATTGGATTTCTTTGTTCGGCAGCAATTTGGTTTAGTGTTTTCCGTGTAATTACTTATATGGAGCTGTAGATCTCTTTTAGCAGCCACAATGGCGTAGAACGGTTGTTTCACTTTTACTCTCATGTGTAAAAATACGGTGTATCAATTTTAATTGTAAGCGTTAACTATATTTGTTATACGTAAGTACCACACCGCGATGACTGTAGAAATAATTTGCATACAACTTATATAACAAGTCTCAATCTGGAGACAGTTGTAACTGTCTATCGTCTTACTTTTATTGATGATAGTAGGAAGAGATGGCGATCATTTCTCATAACTTAACAATTTATTAAAAATATAAGACAAGAAGAATATATTTACATTAGATTTTATTTACACATTTTACTATCAGTCTACTTTCATTTTTAAAGTTTATTAAACATGCGAATTATTACACAGATCATGTTTACTTTTTTAATTTTAATATGCAACTCCGCCAATCATTTTATGGTTGGATTCCTCAAGGGTCGTGGTTTTTGGCTCACACAGTAAGGCAAAATCAGCTACATTGACGTCAATGAAGACCAATTTCCATTACAAAGCATTGGCAGCCAAAGTTACGGGCGGGTCATCATTAAATAGCATTAAGGAGGAGTTTAACGTACTTAATCCGTCTTCCGCTTAAAGTCGCTTGGTAGGCTGCAACCACCAGCTTCTTGTAGAGAAACACTCTCTCTTCTCCCCCTATCTCTCTCACTCTCTCTCTCTCTACAGAAAACCCTCTCCTTCCCAAATATTCAGCCTCGAACTTAACAATTTTCCGAAGATTTTTCCCAAAATCATTCTACGGTTAAAGATAAGTTCATCGCATGGTACAGCTGAAAACTTTCCGTGGTATAAGTGTCCTTAAAGGAACATGTGAAGGTTATAAATAATAATTTCTTGTTTCCTTTGTAATAGTGTAATTAATTTTTTTAATATAGATGTGAAATTGTATAGTTGATTATAGCTGCCAGCAAATGTGTATTTAATTGCAGTCAATTAATTCATTCAGATAGTCATAATTTTAGCACACAGTGGGTATGTTCTCTATCTCCTGGGGTAAATCAATAAATACCTGCAATTTCGATCGAATTGTCTTAAGGCTTTGCGTGATACCTAGTCTATATGGCACCTTTGTATTCGCTTATTGTAGCGTTACCAGATCAGTGCGCTTTATGCTGTTGCGACGAAAAGATGGCCGCGCCTTGCTCAGTTTGCACCAAAGAATATGGTGAAATCTTGCCTACACTCGAACCCCCAACGTGACACATACTCAGTGAATAACTAGTTAGTACAAAACATACAAGTTGCTGCCTACACATTATGTATAACGTATTGAATTATTGTGCTTGGAGAAAAGGCTTCTATTGCAATATTTCACCATAATCACCGTTGCAAACAGATAGTGTTACGGTCAACTTAACATCGCAACAGCACCAAGTGGACAGATATGGTAATACTGCAAAGTAATACAGGCGAATATAAAGTGGCTGGTCAACACAAAAGCCTTAGAGCCAACCTAAAGACAATTAGAGCCTAATAGCAGGTATTTATTGTCGTACCCTCGAAGTTCTGCTGAATACTTCCCAACATCTGGAATTATAACGCAGAACAATTATTTTATATCAATTTTACTGATGACGGAGCTCTATTATATTATAATAAGTATTATTTTGAAGCATTACTCAAATTGTATAAGCAATAAGTTCCTCAATTTTTTAATCTTCCTCTCTGTAAAGAAAAAATACGGAAGTAGCGTATGGGCGTGCTCTCGTCTTTTTGCCTCAGCTTAATTCTTGTATAATCTAAATCATAGAACTTGACGAACCGCAATGATTTCAAAAGCACTACGTACGCATGCATTTACCGATGTGAGCATAAATTTTCTTCTGATTGGTTTTTAATTGCAATTTGTTAACGAAGAACTCAGACGGCCTTTCCCTTTGTGATTTCACAATTTTCACGCATCGCGGGTTTGACGCGGCGCAGTCTTTGTACCGCTTGCAACTTGCAGGCATTGTTTGCTAAATTCTAACTTGTTAATAAACAAAACTGTACACACAGAGAGGCGAAACGAATCTCGAAAAAAAGGTGTATAATTGAGTGTAGATTTTTATGGCGGATCGGTTTTTCGTGTTTATTTGCTAATGATATTTTGACAGTTTCTTCTTCATGGCAGCAAAAACAGAAAATATCTGGTCTCAGACAGGAACGAAACGTGTTTATTAGTATTTTATAGACTGATTTTAAATCAGATCTTGTTGTCCTTTAATTTTCTAGATTCATTGCCTCATCAGTACAATACGATTTAGCGAACACCAGAAATAGGAGTTTATTACAGCTAAAACGAAATCTTCGTTCCAAAGACGATTTATTTACAATCAAGAACAAAAATCGCATGGAGTAGAATGTGGCAAATATATTGCAAGTGGAAGCAATTCCTGGAGTTTCACATGACGTGGTAATATGCCTTGGTGGAAAAGTCCACAAATAATGCTGCATAATATTCTGTGATGATTGCTTTGCCTTTTTTTAGTCTACGAGCGTCTACTCGGATGGAATACTTTTTCGCCCTGTCTTTCTCCAGCTTCGAGCCTTTTAATGTTGTAGGGTTGTAATCATGACTCTACGATTGTCCAAAGCTAACAAAACGTCACAAAAACTCAGTTGCGTTAAAATGATAGAAATTATGTCGATAAATGTTCATTCCAGAACTTCCCACGTAAAATATTAAAATTTAACAGTCAACGTGCAGGAAAATTTTTCTAAACAGAATTGTAATGTAAAATGTTGGCAGAATTATTTATATATAAGTTTGCAATATCAACAAGCTCACTTATCATAAATCTGGTACTGAATTTTGTATTTCTACGGTTTGTTGTCAGTCATAGCGATACGACTTCCCAATTCTTTACAGTTGAAAACGATGTGGATTTCAGCTTTCCTGACATTACCGTCAGGTTATAGCCCTTTAGTACGAAATATTTTCGACTGCCGACTGAATTTATTTTTCACGCAAAACATACTTTGCTACATTAAAGCAAAAATATTGCAGATACGAATTAATTTTGGAGAACGACATCCTACTAGCGCCATTTCTGTATCAGGCTGATCATTTTCAGAACGATGTAGGCTGAGCTGTATTGTATTGTATTATAAAAATACTCTCATCCAAGTGAAGCAGTTTAATATGAAGCATGCCCCGAAGTTGACAATTCCGTGGAATCTGAATGGATCATGTTTCATGTAGATATAAAAGTTCACCTTGCGCTTTTAGGTACTAATTTTCCATGTATCTCGTAATTAGCGTTAACATCTTACTTTTATTTAGTCCCTAGCCGTCTCTTCTACGATTAATCTGAGTGATTCTTTTCTTAGTTATCTTGACACTGTTATGCGTTACTTTTTAGTAATCTTATTCTCTTGTAGCACAGCAAGTAAATAAGTGATGTTAACACTTCAACGATTAATTTAAGTCACATAGTTTATATACAAAATAGTATAAAGAAACATTATGTTGCTTCCAGTCATTCATACCAACTGTTGGTCGTTCACGCAAACTCCAACATATTCCCATTCCCTTGATCAATTTCAATATGTTCACATATAAATAGAAATGTTGTGAGACCTGTTGCTAATATACGCTTTGTTTTACATTTCAATGATACATTTTATTTTCAATTTTAATTTCATTTGTTCGATGAGCGTTTTACAGATTAAATTTTTACATATTTTACACTGGCCTAAATTCAAGATTTTAATTTTAGCAATAAACAAACTCATATATAGTTTTCAGGACATTAATGAATGCTATGAAAAGTTCTGCAGGGCTCGGATATTGTCTCCAGAAGATGATCATTAACAAAGAGCTACATAAACAAATGGAAGGCACGGAAGTTTCCTTCGAGCGCTATTACGGAGACTTCGGTTTTTGCCTGCGACGGATGAGCCGTCAATATTTATCGTCCTTTTGCCAGCTTTACGGCTGCAGCTTGCTGGGTAAGCCAGCTCATTTGAATAATGACATCACAAAAAAGTGCTTTGTACAGCAAAAATATTCCACTACTACTAAAAAAATCAGCCACACACAATGGACCCTCTAGAGTGGAAGTTAGTGTGCGACTTCTTCAAACCCGCGTGCTTCGGCGGTTACTTCACTTCAGAAAATTGTTTATCCGCAATCAGACTAAGAAAATTATTTTGAATATTTTAGGATAGATTTAAAATGAACAGGTGCTTACTTCGAAGAATCATACAACCTCATTTTATGATATGGTTATAATCTATTTCAAACAAAAAATAAATATATAGAAGAAAGACAAGAGTGGAAAAATATCGACCGGACCAGGGACTCGAACCCCGGACCCCCGTTTCCGCGCGGGCTATCTAACCACTTAGCTAATTCCAGTCAACATCCACGGACCGATTCACTCCATTCCCGTAAACCGAAGCTAGGCTTAGGTACCAATTCACTAATCACATTTTTTAACCCTAATTCTGGAAAATACGAGAAGAATGGACATAACGTAAATTGATCGAAGGTTCATGGAATTATAGTCTAAGGAGTAGAAATGCTTACACCCGATGCTCAAGCAGGAGCGTATAGATATTTTAAAAGAAAGATGTCGAGCAGACCAGAGATTCGAACCCTGGAGCTCCCGTTTTCCGGGCGGGCGCTCTAACTTGAGCTTGAGCTTCGGGTGAAAGCATTTCTAGTTCCTTATATAGAATAAATCATTGTTACATTTAAAGAACACTGCATAATCACTGTTCGTACTCTACAATTTCTTTGTTACATTTGCGGTTCCCACAGTCCGTAATTTCCGTCGCAGTTTCTGTATGAAATCACGTGTTACTGGCAATAAAACTATTAGTTGACAATTCTTTTCATTAACACCATCCATTCACACCTCCGCAATTATATTCAGCTACGCTTGTCAGTTTAATATGACATATCTATAAGCAAATTTATGTTATAATAGAATACAGTACATATTACAACAAATAATCATATAAATTATATTCAATTTAAATATATTTCTTGTATACTAATGGTGATAGTTTTTCTCGATCATAAATAGTTTTTTTTGAAATTATTTTTGATAATAAAATCATTGCTAAAGTTAATATAATTAGGATTATTATTGTAGTAATAAATAAATAAATTGCTTTACTTTGATAAACAAACTTTTTGATTGGAAGTCAAATGTACTTATATATACAGGATATAATGATGACTGAACATCTCTATCCGTTTTGATTTCTATTTGACTAAGTACGTAGTTTGCTTTTTTCACTTACGGTTTACATATAAATTAACAGCGCCAAATGCAAAACTTGTAATAAATAGAATAAAATATGATGTTTATGCATGGTTTCTTATAGTTTACAGACAACGTGGTAACAAAGTTTTTTATGGAACGTTTTAACGTGAAAAAAATTATGGGGCGAAATATTTGTATAAATTTAATGAACAAGTATCGCAATATTTATTTTTGAAGTTAATTTTCCTTCCTCATTTTTACTTAAATATATGTCTTTACCCTGTAATTGTTGTTCAAATCGTAACGATTTAGATGAATAATAAACAAAACGGTATTACCAATCTCAATTATTGGGGTAAGCGGCGGTGCATGTTCGTCTTGCTGCGAGAGAGACATTCTTATTAGTGGAGTGGTTCGCTGTCCTTGATGAAAGGTGATAGCTAATTGCATAAAATGAGAGTTTTGTGGAAGCTACAGAGCAGGGAGCATCTTTAACGAGATTTATCTGCTGGACATCGATGTGTGAGGGTCATTGTGCAAATTAAATTTCTTAAACTTTTGGATAGTCTATTGCTATTAATTATTTGTGCCTAAGTCAATTTCCAGTGAACAATAGAAAATCGGAATTTAGAGAAGTTTTTCCTAAATGACGGAGGTTCAAGTATAATTCTGATAACGATTGTTGTTGGAAGAGGACGACATTCACAGATATCGGCCCGTACGTACGACAGAAGACTGGGAGAAGGTACTTAAGAATCAACCGACAAATGGTAAGGCTAAGAGATTCTGTAGGTCAAGACAATACCCAGTAAGTGACACAAACTCCATTGAATTTTCACGTGTACAGTTCACCCATTTCTTAAAAACTACACACCTATCATACTTTTCGTTTTTGATTTTCACTCAGGCAAAGACTACACCACAAAACACTGACTATTGATCCTTGCTTCTCAAATCAAAATTTAAAATAATTATGGTATTAAGTAATTACGTTTTGTGTATATAAGTACACTTGTTTAATTTTTAATAAATTTTCACATTATAGAGAACCAAACGTTAAGGTAAGCACTCTCCAAGCTGCTGTTTCCTGTAAACAACCCTTGCAGCCAAATAAAGAGATATGAGCAACTGACGACATCAATACAATTCAAATATATAAAAAAAAGTTATATTATTTGGAGCTTTAATTGTGCAATAATTCTTCAGGCATCTTTGTCGGGAAAATCTACGTTCTCTATTAAGATTATATTTTCTTCGTATATTACGATTGGTATATGGTCACCGGAAGCTAATTCCATGCATATATATGACAACTAACGAATTACCGACACATACTACAAATAACACTATACTACACTACACTTCAAGGTTTTCGACTTATAGTATTCAGAAACAACACTTTTTTTCCCGAGCCTGTTCCTAAATTTCTTTCCGGTGAGTTGCTTATTGTCAAACAGCGCTTCGGGTAATTTATTATTATCTTTGATAGTTCTGTTTTGTACATATATTTTCCTATGTAATTATTGTGTCCTTGTTTGATTTTGAATACGAAATCTTTTCTTCCCAGGTTGATTCGCTTGTGTAGTAGTTTTCAATTCCGGTCGCTGATAACATTTTCAACTTCCCTTGAGATCGATGACGGGGACCAAAAATGAGAGATAAATTTTCATCCAACGACACCGTTCGTCCAGATCACTCAACAATAGCTAATAGTCAACGCCGGAATTCCAGGCAATTATTCTACAAATTTTCCTACCAGCGAATACTTACAGCAAATGATAAAAACCAAAACGCAATCAAAATCACTGTGAAAGTTTCAGTTTTAAATTTTACACTCGCTTTATGCAATAGAAGATTATTTGGAGTCCTAAATGTTATTAAATGTCACGTCTAATATTATAAGAAGCATTTGTCTGTAAGAACGTTATTTCATTCCTATGAAATGTGGCGCTAAAGATCAATGCCAAAAGTCAGATGATAAATCGAGTCACATATTAGGACGTCATTAATAGAATTGGCGAGAAGAGAACATGATAAAGGACGCTGAAGGAATAGACTGAGAGGCCAAATTTTTAAACACGAAGGGTGTCCTTTAAATTAGTTTTAGAGGGAAATGTGTGTGGTCGTATTAGAAGAGGAAGATGAAAACTAAATTATGTTATGCAAATCAGGTTGATTGCGGGCTGCGATACTTATGTTGAAATGAAAAGATTAGCCCAGGGTAGATTAGCACGAAGAACTGCATCAAACTAGTCTGTGAGCTGACTAGCGCACCAGTAACAATATTAATTATTTAATAAATTACAAGACTGCATTGCATGAAAATTTTTGAAAGCTAAATTCGCTACTATTCTCTCTGAGATAGATGGACGGGAGCCGAAGACGAAGAGCCTATTTTATGTCAACAGAAAAATGTTTAAATATGTTTAGTGTAGTGTAGTGCAGTGTAGTGAAGTGATCAGTGCTGCGAAATCTCTAAAAATATACTACAGTGAAATATATTTCAGTTTTTTTTGTTTTGTTTCTTTTTTTTCAGGCAAAAACAATACTATTCTTTTTTAAAAAAATCATTTCTAATAATATAATTCCACACTTATTTATTTATATTGAATATAATTATACATTCAACTATAGGTTAAATATGGTCCTTACGACCCGTTTATTAATTATTGTTTAAGTCCTATGTATCTGTCACCGGGAATCTGCCCATTTGTAGATTTAATAAATACAATATGCGATGGAATATTCATTCGGAGAGGTCAGTGAACGAATTTCTACGGCGCTTTCCAAGTAGAGACAAAGGCGACAAGAGTTGGTACGTTCATTTCAACAAAGTCCAACATTTGTTCTTAAACGTAATAAATGAAGTGCTCGTCGTATTACCTACCCTGAGCTTTTAATGTGCCGCAGCAGGGTAGGGGTTTGTTTACAGCCCTTTGTGAATTGGTAAAAGAAAGTATTGTTTTGATTTGTAATGTCACCCCTCAAACGTTGTAACATGAATTAACACTCTGTATAAAAATGTCACTGAATTGTGAATTTCTAATCGTGTATTCGTCATTTGTTAGAATCAGATTCATGTTCCGAATTTTAAAAATCCGTGAATATATACGGTAGTCCTGTTTCATGGCCAACTCGGTCATCGGTCATCGGACATGACACTAATGGTCTACTTCTTCTAAGGGACATGTGAAGAGACTGGTTTAACAGAGGCTTCGGTCGACACTCGCAAGGACCTAGTTGCTGCGATTATCGCAGCCGCGGAAGCAGTACGCCAATTCTTGACCGTGTAAGCTGGTGCGTTGTGATCATTGTAAAAAATCTCTATTCGGCATAACAGATTGAACATAGTCATAAGAGTGTACGCGTTTCTTCTGAGGGTTGTTGCACAATTTGTGAAGTACGTTTTGGCTTTATTACAGGATTTTTCGCTGCTGTAAAGGTATTGTCAGAAAATAAGGGTGATTGCGATAACAAATCCAATAATTCATGATTACATCATTAGTCTGCAACAAGCTACCTGAGAACCAAAATACTCAGAAAGTATCTCTGTAGATGGAGTTCTGCTTCACCCTGAATAAAAATGGGAAAGCGCTACCCGGAACAACGAAACGCCATAATGGTTTTCGACATCCAATGTACTCATGACAGACGCCACTGAAGGTGATCAAAATTTTAAATATATTAAAAATTAGGAAGCAAGCATTTCTCAATAAACATTTTATTATATCTAATTAATGCAGAAAACGTTAAAATTATACCACTTTCTGTCAACGCTTCCAAAAAATGGATCTAAATAAATAACGTTTTATACGCAGTAATATTACATGGTACGTACAGTTTCTACTGTAAATTTGCATCAGATAGTAGAGAATATTAAAGTAACATCCCTGGAATGATATTACGTATTCGCCTGTTGCGAAAATGTACGTGGCCTTAAGCATGCGAGTGAATATTCTGCGATAAGTATCGCAGGATAAAACAACTGTCGTGCTCAGCTTCTCCTTATCACTGGAAGCACGCGATATTATCTGTGTGTCCGAATTGTCTCCGTTAACTTAGTACAGGGGCCGGACAATAGGACGCGATATTGTCTGTGTAATGGCAACCTCAATACGGAGCTTCCAGCTACGCAACAGGCACGAGAAATTCAATATAGCTATGGACAGACAAGAGCAAGATAATGATCCTCTTGTTTTTTCTATAAAAGGGAAAAATCCAAAAATGTCTCTAGGGCCCATGTTCGTTTCAATTTTTAATCTTCCATATCTATACTACGGCAAAACTAATTTTCGGCAGAATAATATATGATTGACATGTTAACAAATTACTTATTAATTTTAGCGTATTAAAGAGTAACTTGTGCAATCATTTTCCATAACTCCCAACAAATTAAATTTTCCATTGAAATCTAATGCTGCGAGAATGCTATTTAAGAACTTTTCTTTGTTTCTGCATAAGATCCATTAAGGACTGACAAAAGGCGATAACACATTCAAATTCTTCCAGACTTCTCGCAGTCCAGGAATTTAAGAAAGGTGGTTTTCACATTCTCAACAACCGTTCCCTTTTTAGTATAAAATGATATTCTAATTATTCACACACTGCATCTGTTCGTCCCAGAGTAAGCACTAATTTCAGTGGCCATAAAACAAGAGCCATCACAAAAATAGAGACGGAGTGTACGTGAGGTGGTCGTATTATTAAACGATCAAAATGTACATTGATTAAAACGTGTGCATATGGAACAGACGTTAAACGTTCAAATTTCTGATAACACTCTGGAAACATAGGAACTCTTTTCATTCCGTGTTAGTAGTTTTTCTCCTGAATTCAAATATGACAGAGGAGACCAAACCGTGGCAGATGAGTCAAACGTGGCGTATTTGACGATTAAAAGTGGCACATTGCTTCCCTGAGCCTGTTTGTATTACATATGAAACATTAGTCTGAGATTTAATTGATGTATTTTCATCTCGGGAAAATATGTACTTAAAAACAGATAAAAAAAATAATAATATTGGTAGCAGTAAGACAAAAATCATATCGACCAGTATAGTTTATTAACAAACATAAAATTATAGCAATTTCCTTACTACAATGGTTATATATTAAGGGTTAATTTATTACCCTTTTGACGTTTAATAATATGGCCATTTTTTCAGTAAATATCAATTTATTTTGTTCCAATCCATTAGACTTTTGTTGCATATACTTGTAGAACAATCAACACTGTTTTAAATTTTAGTTACTAATATATTAGGTTAGAAAAATCACGACCAAACCGGGAATCGAACTCAAGATTTCCGCCGAGAACGAGTAGCTTTAACCACCGAGGTATCTGTGCCCACCCAAAAACGGTGCAATAACTGATTTCTCTATTCTTGATGTAGACCTTATTACAGACTTACCTACTATTTACTAAATCACAGCCTAATCTCATGCCTCAATGAAGAATGGATGTTTATGTGTCAATTTATCTACGAAAAATTATTTAATTTAAGAAGATAGGGAATGCTTTTCCTCAAACCTCAGCTCTTAAGAATCGTATTGGGATGGAAAAGTCTCAACTGTATGTGGTCTACAAGTCTGTAGAAATGACTATATGTATGAGTGGTAGACGTAGTAACTTAACGTATGAATGAAAAAATACCAACCTTATTTCGAAAAAAATATACAAAGGATCTATAAATGACTAGGCAGGATTTAATTGGAATATTTTGGGTATTCATTGAGTTGTAACACATATTCTTAACACTGAGTCGACGTTTCCTCATTGGTAATACAATAGAATTGAATAGATTTATAAAATTAAATATTGACTATTTAACATTGTTATGTAATTCTTGTGAAATCATGCAGGGAGTAGTTACAGAATGAAGTTGAAATTTCTAGAACCTTATGTTTGTTAGATAACCACATTACGTGTAGTTTATCTCATCGTCGGAGAAGACAAATTTGACGTCCATTAGGAGAGCATCAGGTCTTTTCTCCAAGGCTAATTTTAAATCAGCATCAATTTATTTCAATGAAATAGACTATGTTAATGAAAGGGAAGCCAAGTTTTTATGTGTTTCTAATTTACTATCCTCCGCTTAAGAGGGTAAAATTTAATTATTACTGACCATCAAGCATTTATCTGGCAACCTATTAAGGACGGTGGAAAAAAATTCTTTTATTGATTTGCGAGGGATTTCGTCGTTATTTGGAAATATATTGTTTCCGCTACCTATACTACCCTTATCCCTGTGAAGCTTCTAGGCTTACTTCCATGGTAACAGCCCTGATTCAATATCTTACATTCTCGAAACTTCTCTGCCAATGGACGACAACAAGAGAAAAATCTCATTCATGGAATTACTCAACGACTTCAGTAGCCATGACTGGAACGAGTTTGGAAATGAAATAAATAAATATTCACTGGGAAAGAACACTGTTGTTTCCTTAATTGCCCATCAACATAAATTTAGTATTTTCAGATGAGTTTGCAATTTACTTGAAGATTCCTGCCGTTTAATGAACGAAATAATGGAAGCGGAATAAAGCAGCCTCTTCCTAATTTTACCTTTCCACCCCATCGTTGCTCTAAGGAAAAATAGAAAAGAAGACATACCAGAGGACCAACGTCCAGAAAACAAAACCGATAACATGTTTTTGTCAATACCGAAAATCTTATCAAGTTAATTCTGCAAAATTCGAGCTGTCAGGCTTTTTGACATTTCATCATAGATTCCTATGAATTTTTCACCTGTGACATCAAAAGTGATCTGTATTTATTTCCACCCAGACAAGAATTTACGAAAATTTCATTATTATTAGGATTGATGATGCAATTAGTCAAACCCTTGCTAAAAGTAAGTAAATGTTTTAAATGCACCTGTAACAAAACCTCAGCCTCATCAACCACGAAACTAAAGAAGAGTGTCTTTCGTTACTCGTCGTGGCATGAGGAAACTTCTCAAAGATGGAAACTGTTTAAAGGTCTGACGAAGAGGGCAGGCGTCTCATTACCCCTTAATTACTAATTAAAATTACCACAAAGTAGGCTTAATTTAGTGCATTTCTAAATAAATATACTTTTATTTACGTAATTATCCTTATGAGAAACGTCATATCTTTGGAAAATAATATCCTATTCACCAACTATTAATGTCGCTTCGCGCTTTTCCTTTCATTTTTCTATGGGCTTCACCTCGTGTACCAACCAACAATAGTCAGCCATCGAATTATCCATTTCCCGTTTATTTGATGTCTTTGTGAAATATCTCAAACATCCCTTCACTAACACCACCAAACGTTTCAGGAAAACGGTCAAAATGTGAATTTAGGAAGGCAACATTTAAACTAATGAAACAAGCTGAATTTTGTACTTGTGCAGTAAGTTCCCAACGATTTATCGTTTCCATTGCCAAAAAAACAGAGCAACCAAGACTTATTTTCCCACAACTTCCGTTCCATTACAAAAATTACAATCTTTAAGATGTTTTATAACGCCAGGACCAATAAAGACACCCACGTTAAGCTTCATCACGACGTATTTGAAACATTTACCTTAGACTTAATTAGCGACACATAGATCAGAACCAATAAAATCCATCCAATGTAACCACAACTTCTATTATTGCGCTGTCATTATATAAAAAAAAGATTTCGGTCTTTTATAATTTTAGTAAAAATGGTATTTTTGATACTGAGTTTTCTAAACGTCTTGGTAATAAGATTAGGAAATATGTCAATTATATGAAGGGTAAAATAAAAATAATAGGTAAAACGTATTGACATTTGTGGAAAGATATACGAGGCATATTGGTAATAATCTTAACTCCAGGAAAAACAGTCTTAAAAATAATTTAAAAACACAATCAAGAATCAATATACCGCTTTAATCGCACAGTACGGAAAATGTGTACTTCATCAACTGAGGTGATGTATAAATCTTCCATAATATGCCTCACTCTTTTAAAAAATTATATTAAGAGTGATTTTCATCTTCCAAAATATGTAGCACATTAAGCAGTGAGGCATGAGGTTGATGTAAATTAAGAATTTATTATATTTTCGTTTATTTTATGAAAAAACTTATATTTTACGACTATTAGTTTGGTACAATAATTTTTCCATGATTAAATAATGTACTTAAAAATTATAATAATGTATATAATTCATATGAAAACATGAAGGTAGGTTAGTCCATTGACTAGCCTTCTGTAGCAGGTTAAATTGTTTTATTTTTCCTCCGTGTGTATCTGAGATGCATACGATGTGGGTGGGTGAGGTTTCTCAGGTGGTGTATTTATTATTGAATAATATAAGAGGATGTGTTTTTTGGAATTGGGAGTTTTCTTTTGAGCCGACGGAAGCGTAGAGACGGAGATGATTGTCATGGATTTGTTGGATCATGGGGTTCGGGTGCTTGAGGGCGCTTTTAGTTAGGGAGGTTATGGATTTGGTTATTACGGAGTTTACTTTGGGAAGTTTGATGTTATGATGTATGACGGAATTTATAAGGTACTAGGGAGAGTTTGTAATGGTGCGCAGGATTATGTTTTGTTTTGATTTAGTTTTGGCTGATTGAATTTTGGCTGTTGTTCCCCATATGGACGAGGCATAGGACCAGGTGGGTTGTTTTATGGAGAGGTATAGGAGGCGTTTTATGCTGATAGTAAGAGGGGCTTTGCTGTTTAGGAGGGGATATAGGGTTTTGAATTTATGGTTGATTTTGGAGAGGTTTTCACGAGAAATTTGAATAGAACAATATTCCTAGATAGGTAGTTTCTCTTTTTGAAGAGATTAATTAATTGTTTATCTAGAGGTGGATTTGGGAGAAGGGTTTTTGGTTAGTGTGAATGGGACAGTTATTGATTTGGTGGGGTTGATGCTGATTCGCCATTGTTTGGACCATTGCTCTAGGTTGTTGAGCGCTGATTGGAGTGGTTGGAAATTGTAGATGAGAGAGGTGCTTTCATAGGAATGAATTTATTAGTGCTCTCCAGACAGTAGTGTAGTGTTTACTTTCATTGCTGTTAGAATCAATAGTGAGACCACATTAATTTTTTAGTTTCGACAAAAGTCTTTTAGGAGGAATGATGCTATTGGATATACGTAGGTGATATGTGTTTTACTATGTTTTGAACAATGTTCGTAAATTTAAAGAAGACAGTTACATACATCTCGACTTACAATTATTTTTAATAAGAAAAACGTACAGTGTGTCCATTAAATAACACCTAGTAGCGAAATTTAGAACTACTGTAACACTGAATTTTTCGAATATTTCTTGCTTTTCTAATAAAAATGCTGCAAACGGTGCATTATTTTATCAAACAATGTTTTATTAATAACGTTCAGTAAATAATTTTCAAATTGTTAAAGGAGTATAGCTTTCTGGACATTGCTTTCTCATTATTATAAAAGTCATGATTTTTCAGGAAAATAAGAAGTTATTCTTGTGCTTCGGTTTGTAGACATTTCTACAGAAGAACAGTTCAAAAGAAAATTTCGTCTATTAGGCAATCTGTCATACACTTGTGATTGTTGGGTTGCATATAAACAGTAATTGCAGTAGAGCTAAATAACTTTATTTACAATCTTAAGGGGAAATTTTAAACTATATAAACACAATGCATTATTTGGAAATTTATTGCTTTTCTAATATCAATGCAACAAACGTAGTACTTTTGTATTATTTATATTCAAAATGGGCCAGTCACGTAGAGGACACCCTCCACATTCTGGGCATTCCTTATGTACAATAATTGTGTTTTGTTATTTATTTTATTAACATATTATAAGCGAAAAGATAAAAAAATTGTTATGATCACGCAATAATAAAAGGTGTGTTTATATTGGATAAATTATTTCATCAAGCCTAATTGTATATGCTATAAAATGTATACTATCAGCCAAAATATAGGAATAAAGAGAAAAACAATTTTAAATCTATTTTTAAGTCCAAAATTTCTTCAATTTTTAAAAAACTTTGTAATTTGTGAATTGCAAAACGTTCTGGCGTGATGGGAAAACATGATTGTCATTTTCGGATTCAGCCCTTATTAGTTTTATAATACGAATTATTAAAATTGTAAGAACATAAAAATTAAGTATCGATATTCTTATTGTTATAGTCATCAGCATTATAATTGTTATAATAATTAATGTATTGCAAAGCGCCAGTTTTCATTTCAATAGTCTTTTGCACACTGAGAACATTCCTATTGCTGTACGTATATATTGCTAGACCAACTCGTCCAGTAAATTAAAGCTAAATACAACTCTAATTGTTTCATTTATATGCAAAGAAATTACACAGTACGCAGATTCCCTTGATAATGGGATTCCTGCTTCAACTCCATACCAAGCGAAACGGGCTCTTTCATCTGAAATATTCAAAATACGCGTCCCTGTAACTATGTGTATGTTAGAAGTGACCTTGATCAACTGTATTAATATTTTTCGGTAAATGGCTGTGTTAAAGACTGCAAATGTACAATCCTAGTCTAAAAACTGTGCGTCATGTTCTGAATGCATCCAGGAATACACCTGTGTTACGATGAACGTATTCTAAGTACTTCCCTGGAATATTGTCCGTAAATATTAAAATGTGCCTTTAAAGCCGCTACTACGAGTATTTTTGTGAATTTTAAGAAATGAATGATTGATAGTTATTTCCTCATTACTTTTTATTAATTGTCTTAGTCAACTAAGTGCGTAGTTAATTTTTAACGATATATTTATTCGTCTGCGTGTATGAGGTTCTCGTATGGTGAATTAATGCTTCTCGTCATACACCATTTACTGAGGACGCTGCTGGAAATGAGCCAAACAGCATTCACTTCATTGTTACATGTAGTTAGAAATGAGACTTATTTAAAAAACTGAATATATTGGCTAAGAGACTACCAATTTATTTTGTATGCATAATTGTAAGATAAGCTTTACAACTTGCTTCAATAGACTATATACGGGTAGTCAATTATATCCTGCATTTAATTTCCATTATTTTTTTCCTGTACTTCACAATTCAGGAAATGCTATGCAATATATGCGTATTTTAAATTATATATATACTAATGTTCTAAATTGGCAAATCACAAATATAATTTCATTTGTAACACCTAATGTGAAAATTGTGAATTAAGATATATCTATATATTTTGTAAAATAAAATAGAAGTAAAATAAAAAATTGCAAAAAGGATTGCAGAATCAGCAAAATACATATTCCATGAATGGTTATGACAACATTAATAATAAATGATAAAATTAAAAAACAAATACACGAAATTATTTAGAGGTAAATGCATATGTTATGACTAAAATAGAGTACTATAATATTTAAATGGTTAAATGAAACGCCATATCACTGACAATAAAAGTAAATTCTGTGGTATTGATGTGAGTGAAGTAGACAGAGATGAATGGAAAGTACGATGTTGGTACTGTGCCAAACAAAATGAAGGAAAAACCAAGTGAGCGAAAGATTGAAGGGTAACGATCAAGATCTTGACCCGAGTGACAAAATTAAATAAATCGTAGAAAATAAAGGAAGAAGAGAGTTGTAACGTTTCAAACAGTATGAATACTCTGATCGTAGTCAGGGAAATCCAGAGGGAGAATTCAGAGAACATGAGAGGTGTGAAAAATTAATTCGGTCTAGACCTGGTGAGTTTCACAACTTCATTTTCAATGAATTTTCGATACAGATTAATCTCCAGCTGTGCTGTCCTCAATAATTATGTAAATACTTGATTCTGTCCCAGAAAAAAGGAATCTCTGTACAGATTAACTAGAATGTGAAACTTCTAATCCTAAAATACTCAATATAAAACCTTTAGCCAACAATACAGAGTCTTAAGAATATAAATCTAGAACCATTGGACGTTGTTTTAGTCATTCAACATATTTGAAAGTAGATTTTGTATTTAACTGGACCTTAACTAATGTTGTATGTGATACATGCAGGGAAATATTACTTTTCCTATCAATAAACTTAAAAAACGGTAGCAAATACTGTAATTCATCTTAATTACGACTTTTAAACCGTTCGGACTAGGTATTTAAAAAATTTTTGAACCTAAACTTGCTTTAAGTCGCATCAACAGCTAAGGTCATTAGCGATTACTTACTGTCAAAAATAGGTAGTGCGCGAAGTTTTCATGGGGGACAGCTAAGAAAATTCCTTCGACCAGAGAAACATTGAATTTCGAGCTTTCAAAACCTTACATACAGAATTGAGCTCGAAAGATGAAGACTGTCAGCTTTAGAAATGTGATGTTACGGAATAAGTTGAAGTTCAAATTGAAGATAAAATTAATGTTAAAGTTTGAAAAATAGCTTGAGAGTGAATATTGGTAGCAAATTGATAAAAATACGAGACATAATATTTTCTATGGTGAATCATACAGAGGAGAGTAGCTAAACGAGTACAACGCTAAATGTAATAGGGATTGACGTTGGCTGTAGACAGAACAGAAAATACTGACAGAGGAAGGACACAGTGACAGTACACTGTATAGAAAAATTGAAGGTGAAAATTCGTAGTCTATATATATCATATATACACACGTACATGTAGCATATATAGATGGTGAAAGTAAGAAATACTGGGTTGTAATTATTATATACTTAGGTCGTTGTAAGTATTCATCTGAAGTTCAAGCGATAGCAATAATCAATGTTATTTGAAGTTAGATAACAATTAAATTTCATATAATCCCACATTAGTGGGAAATTTCAATGTATAAAATTGTTAGATCTAAACACCAAAGCTTTTTATGCATAATGAGCCGATAAGTAAAACTAACCTGAGACATATTTCCCGTAAGTGTATCTTCTTCTCAAGGCAGCTTGGGAAATTATTGACGATAACCTACGAAAGGGAGGATGTAAATTTGAACAGCAACATCAATGAAGGGCATTTCAGTGGACGATAGGGATGAGAGTGCGAGGCCGCCAGAGAGGACTGAGTTACAAAAGCATTACGTCATGTTGGCGGACGCCGTGCGTAAAGCGACCGTGCTGGTAGCGTCCCATCGAACATAGTGCACGCAGCGGCCAACCTCTCTCAAGAAAGAACTAGTTATACCACATCCTCATTCCCTACCCCTTTCCCTTCCCGCTAATGTTGAAAAACAATGGTAGTTAACTAATTTTTTTTGGTAAATTGAATTACGTTTATAAAGGTACTTTATACAATAATGATTATTTTTATTGCGTCGTTCCTACCACTGTTTACTGATACCAGTTTGGCTCTTTAATTATTTGAACGGAAACTGCACCGATATTATACACCTACAGATTTCGTTTCCCCGTGCGAAAGCAGAAGATCATTCAGCGAAACGGGCGCCATCTTATCGTAACCCAATATTACCGTCTTGCTCGGGAACTTGGAGTGAATTTCAATTACTATCCTAAACCTTCAGGCTAATACATCTTCACTGTATAAAATAATTAACCCAATACAATTACACCTTAGAGGAGGAAGCGCTTACTGCGTAATCTGCTTAGAGCGTAAGGAGGCGAAGTGCTCGCGTGTGAAATGGATTTAACCTAACATTACGTTGCCAAAACTCAATATTTTTGCGAAACAACTTACGGAAGAATCACCCTGCCAGGGATTCAGTTACACCTTGTTTCGTGCCGAAATCAATGATGCGTCGAAGAGCCGATTGTGTAACTCGAAAGAGAACTTGCAACGTCTAATTTATTCCCGACAGAAGTAATTACAACTCACTTATTCCGCAACTTTTTCTTATAATTGAATCTGCTTGCGCGGAGAACTTAAAGCGGGAAGAAATTCCTGCAGGTTGCCGTCGGAAGAAACTTTCGTAAAAGAAGGCACATTTGTTTTTATTTCGTAGAGATATTTGCGATAACTACGATACTACACCAGCCATTAAGATGTTACCATCCCCGATGTCTCTTTTGCGATGCATTGCGTGGATGGAACACGTATATTTTTAAAAAACAGTTTAATTAACATTCAACGGAGGAGGCAGTCGACTAGTTACTACCTTACAATGCGATATGTCCTATTAAATGTGTTCCCTTCACGTTTTTCACTTGCACAATTTTCCTAAAATGTACGTAAATTACATTTATATGATTCTTGTGCAGCCGTCCATTTTTAATACATATAAATTGTGAAATAGTAGCACAGTTAGGCCTCAACCACGTATTAGAGGCGGGACTTCGTGGGAATGACGTTGACCTCTGGAGTTAAACTCGCCCAGTTCCAATTGCAAATTGGGATATCCGTTTGTTTTCAATTAAAATGTTACGACACATTTCATTCTAGAGGACTGGATATAGGACACAGAGAAGCATTTCCACCTTCAAACGATTTGTAGATATCTGGAAAAATATTTCTATAATGTCGAGTGGAATAAATTCCTTAAGAATTAAAAAATGAATAAAAGGACGAATATCTTGACAGAAGTCAGGCACCAATAATTATAATTAATGGACACGAAGATAAGACAACAATCATGAAGGGATTAAGAAAGTATTCCAGTCAGTTCCATATGCTATTTCATCTACATTGAACAAGCAATGAAGGAAGAAAAGAGAACAGGAGTCATAATTCAAAGAAAATAAATTAAGGTATTATGGTTAGCAGACTATATATAATAGTATTAATATTTCGGCAACGAAGGCATGGGTTTTTCAGAGAGCGAATTAGCAATAGACCTCGACAATTGATTTTCGTGGTCCAGGAATGTGGACAAGCCTCCTGAACAGTCATCGGACAGGGCCACAGCTAAGACAAGCTCACGACGACAATTGGACAAATGGTAACTGCAAACCGTGATTACACGGATCTGATGGTTACTCCGAGTAGCGAGAACTGAAACTCTTGCAGCTGAAGGTATGAAAGATAAACAGTGAAAACAAGTTTCAGTTTTCACAATAAAACAAATTGGGTCGACTCCAGAATGTGTAAATCGTTCGCCATGTTCATGCAACTAGTGTCGTCATAATTCATAATTCGTGAAGGAATATGTATTAGTTAGTTCCTTTTATTAATTTTAAATTAAGGAAAATCATATGATAAATAATTAATATTTGAATTAATAAATACGAAAAATAATTAAAACGCAAAGAAATATTGTCGATTTAATTTATGTATTTGTGACACTTTAATTCAATATATCTCGGTAATTATGAGTCGCCCCAGGAAAAATTCTGTCTTAAGAGGTCTTAGAATCATCATAATAATGTGAATTTGTAGTAAAAATAATAATTAAACGTCGTATTCTGTAGTAAAGCCAATAAATTATTAAAACTATGATGCGTTATAACTGTCAGGTTTTTATAGCCATTTCAATAAAATTTTTATAATTTATTGATTCATTTTTTGCCTAAGCCAAGAGTAAAAAATATGCTCTTTTTTTACTTTTTTACTCCAATAATGGAGACTTTCCAGTACGGTTCATTCCCTTAACATCAAGTGTAATGTTGGACGATAAATCTCGTCTGAAGCCACATGCGGTTCATTTGCCACGATCTTTTCTGCCCCTGCCCCGTTGCTACTTACTCTGTGCCTCTGACAGAAAAAAGACAAGTAATATAATCCAATGGGACTTAATAATAAGGTTAGATATAACTGTTAAATCACTACAGATTCAAAGGAACCAAATCTGTTACTGTACAGTAAGAATTTCCTGATCAAACAATTACAAACTATACGCAAATCAATCATAGAAAAATAAATTAATTTAATCAACAAAACCATTGTTGCCCTGCGTTCCTAATTAGTTGTAAAGCACTCAGATATGATTGTATATTGACTTCCACGGTTGGAAAAACTCAACACGATATTTCATTAGCTTTTAATATTTTTTATTGTTATTTCATAATAAGGGCAGGAAAGAGAGGCATAACTGGTGGCTTAACTGAACTGTACAGATGGCAGGCACCGTGTAGGGTTTAGAATTCTTGAATTTTTGGAGGCACTGCCCCCTTCATCAGATAACCTTCTCATATATACAAATAGAACAGAAAAGGATGTTTGTATATTCGTATATTCTTTATACAAATTTAAACGCGTGGAAAAATTATAACAAAACTTGATACTCATATTCTTAAAAACACAAGAAAAACATTGAAAGAAACCCCTAGCAGTAACAGATTTGCACGCATTTTGGAGTCTATTTGTTTAAAGTGTCCTACTCTACCATTTGTTCAATTATATTCTGAGAAATGGAATGTTGATGATAAACAAGACGAACATTTTAAACACTCGTACTTTATGTTTCCGGTTTATTTATAACCGCATTTTAATCTGACATAACAACGGAACCACGCCAGCTTTCAAATTCGACCTTTGTTCAATTACATCCTCCAATACAAACTTTATGAAAAAATTACGTGTGTAAATGTTTTTAATAATTATAATTTAATAGGTTTGTTTTTAATTTATAAGTCTGACGGAATAATTAAGGTGACAATCTTAGGTTGTAATTTGTGAATTGTTAATAACGAAAAAATTCAATCTTTCTAATTTAATAGATTTGATTAAGTGTAAAGTCTGGCGATATAAGTACAAGTGAGAATTCCAAGGAATTCTGGACATTACACATAATTAATATTTTCTCTATTGAACAGTTAACTGAAATCTTTTTCACATTCATTTTATACAGTGAACCATAATTCATACTTTAAGCTTCTGCGCTTGCAGGTTTTAAATTTCGCGCTATGAAAGGCGTTCTATAATAATTGACGCATTTTTATTGGACGATTTTTGATTGACGTGGCAACTTTGAGGGAATTAAAAAATAATGGCACGGCTAGCGGGATGGTTTGTGACAACTTTAAGGTGAGTATTTTCCATCCTCTGTATTCTTGACTCATTTAATAGAGATTGATATTTTCAATTTCTCTTAAGGGAACGAGATTATTGTATGCACCGAGATACTGCGTGATTTATAATGCTGTTTAGGATTAAATAAACATTCCGTCGGGATATGTAGAAGTCAAAAATGAGTCGGTCGATGCTTATTAAATCACATTTTGCCCCACAGGTCAATGTGGACATTAAATGGAGGTTAATACACATAAGTACCCGAGGAATGGCGAGTTCCAGCTAGTAACAGCATTAGAATTTAATTATTTTAACTTCGATGCATAAATGTCTTCCTACTATTGGAATTTCATACCGCTTTTAAAACTGTAATTTCTATAGCCAGATATTTTCTCCTTTTATTTCGAGGGATATTCAATTAATAAAGATATAACATGATATAGAAACAAAAATCGTTTGGTAGGTAGTATTTGATAATTTAATGACTTTAGATTGGCATCAACGGGATAAACTGAGAACATCTGATGGATAAAAATTGTTTTGATTATAAGATAGTTCCTGACTTTAATATTTACAATTAATTAAAAGACGGTCAATTGTCAGTATATAAATGTATCACTATTTATTAAAAAACGACGCTTCGTCTCCTTTTTGAGACTTCCTCAGGCGTAAAATTTAGCAATTAATCATATTTACTCCTTGACTCCCTCAGCCGAAAAGATTATTGAATGTACATATGAAGAATTTAGTGTCGCGGACTATCTCCAACAACGGTTACTGCAGAAAAATTGAGGGTGAGTGAGTCAAGGAGTAAATAAGATTAATAGCTAATTTTACGCTTGAGGATATCACAAAAAGGAGACGAAACGTCGCTTTTGAATAAATTGTGATAAATTTATGTACTGACTTATTGGCCATTTTTTATTTATTGTTTTGTTTATAACCTCAACACTGCATATAAAAATGGCATGTCCACTTGAAGTTTGCACACTAGCCCAACTACGTTCAGTGATCCGTTTTTTTTTCTTTCTGATGGCGAAACACCGTGTAAAATCTTGTCTCGTGTGAAAGCTATATGAGCCGCAGATATTTTTATAATGTGATAAGACAGTACAAAATGGACACCAATGACTGACGCGCAACGTCCTGGCCGGCCAGTTTAATTGCCAACTCCTTTGTTTGAAACCCGCATTGACGACATTTTTCGTGAATACCGACTTATTACTGTTATATAACAAAACAAGATGCACTAAGCCATGGTGGAGTTCATTGCGTAATCAAAGCAAGTACAGAAAAATAAGTGCAATATGAATCCGCCAAGCTGACCTAAGACACCACTGTAAAAATAGGTTGGTAAATCCTACCTAATCGTCCCTAGAGTCAGGATTTGGCTCCCTACGATTTTCTTTTGTTTCGTCCACTCGATGATGCAAGTTCAAAGGTCAAAGGATTTGTGGGAAACTAACTCAAACAATATGACAAGTCTTGTTGCATCAGGTATGAAAAAACCTAGAACATCGTTGGGACAAGTGTATTGATATTCATGGAGATTATGTTGAGAAGTCGTAAAAGACTCATTTTGTAAAAACTTGAGTGTGCTTTTGCTATATCAATTCGTTTCTTTGTCTGATATTATAATGATTCCATTATTAGCCCAATGACTTTTATAAGATCTGAAAAAATTCTACTAGATTACACTGAAGCAATCTTTAACTTTTCTTACAGAAAATATGCTTCTTGATTAGGTTTACGTGACTGAATCATAAAACTAAACTTTTGGCACCTAGACAGTAGTGATGGCGTCGAACAGCAGACGCACGACTTTGCGTCCTATCCGAGATTCGGAGTTACAGACATACCCTCGGTTTTCAGCGGAGCACAACTTTTCAGCAAGGCTCATTTGTGTTCATTCCATTGATTAATTTCCTGTAATTTCCGATCGTGAATTCAGAACATTATCAAGTATTTACACTTCACTGACCGCGAAAAGAATATGCGTCGCGTTAGTTACGCGGAGTTTTGTGCGATTGTGTGAGTGTGTATAAATTTCATTAACAGAGACTCAACTTGAGCCTCAGAATCTCTGGGAAGATAGTCTGAACACAACAAAGGATCCATTCTCATTAAAACACTGCGCCATCATTGTAAGACTGACTTACTCTTGTTTTATTAAAATTATATGTAACTATTTCCAGCGGTCATAGTGACTTAATCATAACTTCACTAAGTTAATAGCTCGAGAGATTTGAATCAATAAAAATTGAGCCTACTACTATTCTGTTCCTTCACCAACAGATTCTTTCATTCATACTACTAACTTCAGAAATTTTTCTGTTCCTTCAGCATCACTAAGAAATTTGCCGGGTCATATTTCTCTTCGGCAAGCATTGGCATAGTTGTTAGTGTATTTGGTCATTTCCTTTAGTTCCCATGTTTCTTATAGCATCTTCGCTTCTTTTTAAATTTAGTTTACAATTACTTCAACGCTATTCACATTTGCAGAGTGAAATTTGAAAGCGACTCAAACTAATTTTCTAAATATTGTTCACATTGTATTTCATAAAAGTTCTACTTAAGTGTGAAATATTTATGACACGGAAATCACAGTATTAATAGTCAAATAAGAGAATAAAAAGATTAACAACCAAAATTGCAAATTCTTATCACAAATGTGTTAGACATACACGACACAGTCGCAAAAATCAACGTCTGCAGATATAGATAGCCATGCGATCCGAATCAGCAAACTTGACTCGTTTCCACCGAAATTCGCGACGGCTCGGGACAACTTACATCAGCGAAATAGTTCCGAGCATTAATAACGAAGAGATTCTGGCTGGATAGAGGTTATACTTTTACCCTCCCTGGAGCCATGATACGACATTAGCATATGTATTGGCAAAGTTTAGACAGCTAGCGTAGCGTCTGTTTTTACTGCCGCGCAACAAAAGCTTTGTTGTACTTTCTTGGTTCCAGTCACCAATAATGGATCTCTCGTCACTGCGTCGAAAACACAATTGCTCAAGAAATTCTCATATGTAAGGGTGTAGTAGTATACGAGATGGTGGCTCCACTCAACTACGCAACTTTCCAAAGCTTACACGCCATCTATAAAAATTACGAGTACTTACAGGAGTAACGAATAACTGCATACCCACATCCATTTACTTTCTCTTCATGAGCAGATTACATCAACAAGTATAGGAATACTGTGAAAATAAGCGCGTGTAAAAGTTATACACACAGATTCCCATTTGAAAATAATAAATGTAATCTTTCATCTGCAAATATGCTAATGGATATTATGATAATAACTTTTCCTTCTTTTAATCAGCCACTTAAATAAACCAAAACTATAATTTAATTTGATTTCTAAATTTATTTGGAAGAAGCTTTCGGCTTTGCCATATTCATTTACAAAATAAAATATAATTTTTTGAAACATTACAAAAAAATTATTATTATATATGGAACTTTTTTAAATTCCATCAATTTGATTTATATACAATTTCTCAAAATCATTCAAATTGATGTCATAATTTAAAAAAAATACATTTATAATAAAAAATTTCAAAATAATAGTCACTTCTCAAAAAACTGTATTTTATTTTGCAGATAAAAATGGCAAAGCCGAAATCTTCTTCCAAATAAATTTCGAAATCTAAATTAAATTATAGTTTTTTTATTTAAGTGACTGATTAAAATAAAGAAAACTTATTATCATAATAAATTAAAAACAAGTCCTTTAACATAATTTAATAAATTCCTTGAAGAAATTAGCTAATGGATATTTTAAATAAACTTTTCTTAGCACTTCGTTAATTGCGCATGTCTTAGACTAATTAAAGCTAACTCACGTTAGTATTATTACAATAAGTTAATATTCTAACGAAAATTGTTAAGATCCAGTGTACACGGAATAAACCAACCATTGTATTCTCTTTATCATTAATGTTTAGTAACAATTCAGCGTAAACTACTAGGTGAGACATCGGATTTGTCCACGAATTTATTTATACTACCCCCGAAAATTAACTAATTCCACAACTAATTTCTTGGTCAACGCGTGATATATTTCGTATCCCGACCCTTACTTTTACTAGACCATTAACCCCTCGATGGGCACACCCCGACCTAGACCGAACTTGGGTTAGCTACAAATTAACGGGGTTGGTCCCTGGCGGTACCTAAATCGATGAAAAATTGTCCTGGTATATTAAATTAGACTTTAAAAAAATCTGCTGGCATAAACGAACAAAAATATTTCTCGTAATTCTATAACTAATAAAGAAGTTTAAAATTCTCCAGGTTCACTAGTACAACCCAAAATACTCGCGATATGAAGTACAAAATAGTCCTTGCACCTTAAGGGCGTTAAAATGAATCCGGTTCAATCTACACCCGGTACCTTACCAAAGTAAAACGTGTTTCTGGTGCCTTAAGGAAGTGAAGAATAACTCCGGAACAATAAGGGAGTCATGGATATCCCGGGGACCTTAAGGGGGTGAAAAATATTTCTTCTTTCCTATGTTAAATTATGGACATATGTCACCAATGGTTTGACATTTTTATGGCTTGTAGAAGCGACTCGGATGCCACCTATTGTAAAATGTTTGTAACTATATTGAGGCTTCTTTTGGCCTGAAAGGGGGAAGGAAAGGGCCTAACTTTTCGTGAGGCCGAGGCATACCTTCGTGGAAGTGAAATTGCAACTCATCGAAATCGTATGAATTGTATACCGACAATAAGGTACATTCACTTTTAGTTTTATAGATTATTTAGGCAAATAGGTATATAATTACAGGCATATGTTAAAATGCTGAATTAGTCACGTTTGAATATAAAGTTGTCATTACTCTCCTGCCTCGTGATATATGGAAGCTTATTATAACACTAAATGGATCATAGAAAGAACTAGATTTTCGGTTATATCAGTTTCCCCGATGCGATTTATTTTTATTTTATTTAATAACTGTCTGATAAACTTAATTTATTGCGATTAAAAATGATGCTTTATTAAATATTATACAACCCTGTAGCACTACACTGTTGAGATTCGAAACACTAGCTTCGAACCTCTTTTTTTTTCCAGAAATTATCCAACAAAAAGTTATGCAATGTCATGGAGTGAAAGTATGGAAACATCAGTGCCGTGATGAGTTTCCAGATAATTACAAAAGCATGTGTATAATAAATGATTCTCACTTTAGTTGGAACACAAGAGTTTCTGCGATCACCATCGGCGGGTGTGGAGACTATTGCACCTTTCGTGGTGTGATTGTCGCTAAACGTTGTATTCAGACAAAAGTTTTGAGCCGGGGTTGATAAACCAAGAGTCGTTTATTAAATCGATTCGGCTTGAAAGCTTACGCCCATTAATTATAAAGCCATGGTTTGTCCAGCTTGTTAAATTAATTTAATCCATAAGATAGATATTATTATGACGTTATACATTCGAGGCGTGTTATTTCATGCTTTTGTGACGCAAATATTACGGACTTGTGAGTTTGAAAAGTGTTTTAGCCGAAAATCAAACGAGAAACCGGTGGCGTGCGTCAGCGGCTGTTTTTCTAAAGAATCTTCTTTATTTAAATTTTCTGAAATCACTTGACTTCTGTGTCAAAAGAGCTATTAATTTCTCAGATTAAACAGTTTGTACATAATTACTAATAAGTGAAATGATTCTATAACCTCATAGAATCCAAATTCGAAGGTTAATGTATGCATGGAATTATATTACACACCTTTATTGTTTGCTTTCAGTTATTTAAAATAAACGGGAAAATAAAAGAAATTATATGAAATCCACTGTAGATGAAATTTTATTAAACATTGAGACAATATAATGTTTTTGTAAGTTCCAGAAACTTAATGCATGTTGTTTTCGTCTAATGATTCTCTCAGAACTTCAAATAGCTTAGAGGCCCGATTATCAGTTTGAGTGATTATCATTATATTTGCATTGGTTTAATTGATACTGACCTAAAGATAAATAACTGGAAGAGAATTTCCAAGCAGCTTCTATTGCATTATTTCAAATATTTACTACCTTCTTAAATTCATTAAGAGAATTTCGAAGCAGCTTCTATTTAACCATATCAAATATTTACTAACTTCTTAAATTCATTTGTGGGATTCGAAGGCCCTTACACAGTATTTAAATTATTTTTTTAAATAATTATTGCTATTCTTCCTATCTGTTCTATATAATTCACGATTGGATTTGCAGGACGTGTTTATTTATTTGGTCCTACTTCTTTATGTTTACAATTTCTGTCCCAGAAATAAAACGTTTATAATAAAAATGGACGTGTTTCATGGCCTATGTAAAAAGAGAATTTTTATGAAAAGTAAAGGTTCGTACTGCACATTTTATTTTATTGTAAAAATAAACAAAAATCTTCATTTTATAAGCAAGAGTGTCATTTACAAATTTAAGTTTTAAACAGTGAAGTTTAGTAGTTAATTATAGTTTTTTCATAATATGATATCTATTTAAATTGTAATTCCGGGGAAAATCACAGCATTCTCAAACAAAATCGTTTAATATATTTAGTATTTATTGACTCCCTGAGTCATTCTCATCAAACAAAAAAAAATTACAGAAAAAATGTAAACAGAATTTGTAAAAGTTACATAAATAATGTATAATTAAGCAACTCATACCTCGTCGAAAAGAAGTAAAGCGACTTCACGATCCCGTCCATAAAATGACTTACGTCAAACAACTTAAAACAAAGATTCAAACAAAAGAAGACAAAACGAAAGATAGTAGTCTTATAATTATACATATGGTTATCCATCCGAATTTCTTCAAGGTATAGATATAGTGAATACCTATGTCACTTCCTACATCCCTATCAATAATTATTTTTCTCTCTATTGATATTTATAAATACAGTCTCAGCAATTCATAATTTTTGAAAAATATATGTAATTTTCAAATAAAAATAAATTGTTGTTTCACAATTCGGAAACCTATTAATATTTAGACTTTAAACTTAATTTGTGATTATAAATACGTTTTTTAATGTAGAAGTGAATCCAATACATTCCTTGTTGAAATTTGAACAGAGTACATGATATACCATAGTCAAAATTCAATCTTTCAATCATTTTAACAATTTCTAAACGCAATAAAATTATTTTCTAAATTTTTTTAAAAATTCTATTATACAAAGAATTAATAAATGTTAAACTAGCAAAGAGAAATCTATACTTTCTCGATATTATATATATATATATATACACTTTCAAATTTTCATATTTGTATTTCAATATTCTTTATTTTTTATTTCATAAGTATATTTCACGTTAATCGCGTAAAAATCTTTGATACATATCTCCGGTCCACATGTATTTCATTTTTTTATATTGTCGAATTTTGAAACAAAGTTTTCATTACAAAATCGTGAACACTTCTCAATTTAAATTTATATGGATATAGTTTTTGATTTGGCGTGTAATTCAAAAATTTTTATGTAAAGGTATAATAATTTACACGTTTCAACTGGTAACTCGAAGAAAACGTTATGAAGGAAGAGGATGTGAGAAAATGAAGTTAATGTTATTCGTGCCAGGAAACTCTTTGGAACTGGGTCACAATGACATATGCCATTGAGGTTAAGAGCTCAGTTGAATTCGTTGCAACACATTTAACTCAACCGTCGTATATTAAATTAATTTTACAAATGCGTCCACGTCGTTTGTATTCTCAACGTCTTTATTTACCGTTGAACTCGTCCTTCTGGCTTACGTCTTTTTATTATAAAGATTGACGAAATTTTCTGCTGAAAGTTGTTTCTCGTCGTGTCCTGTTATTGGATTTTTATATTTGGTCAATTGCTATCAGACTATAAGTGACTGGGAATTCTGTCTGGTATTCCAAATTTCACTGTGTTTTTTTAAACCCAATATATTAATATGGTTATAGAATGGTCAGTATGGTAAAGAAAGAAGAAATTTCTTAGCAATTTCAGTTTTAAATGCCAATTTAGACATTTTCCAAATTACTAAGGAAGTTTCTTTCAGCCTCTATGTCTATTTTTAAAATATGTAATTTGAAAGGATGCTAACTAGGCGTCTTATTCAATTATGGCTTCTTCACTCAAAGCAAAACTACTTCTTTAGATTCTGGATCCGGGAACAATCGCTAAGAGCCAAACCTGGTGCATAAAAAATCAATCCGTGGAGTTAAATAACGGCCTTATTTCAATGCTGACAAAGAGGTTTCAATTGGTCAAATCTGATTTAATACTATGATTGTTTGGTCATTTCCCATAAAGTCTACGAGAACTAGGCCATCGTGACTTTTCACGCTAATTGAACAGTTTTCAGCTTATCCGAAGCACTTCCTCCCGCTGATGGGACTGTTGTTCGACTCAAGCGTGTAATAATAAGTCAAAGTTTCAAAATCAGTTAAATTAAACTTTAAAACATCTAAACACTAGTGATAAATTCTCAATTTAATTCGTTTCTGGAAAACGCAGCAACCATCGAGCTGACAGCTTTTTCTAGCTCAATAGTTGACATAAACCGATGTGAGTAAAATCTATCAATACGTTAGGAACCTCGAGTATCATCTTTCAATACTCAAACTAGCAGTTTCAGCAGCTTACTTCTTTACTAAAATGAAGACGAAGTTTTATTTCAATATTAATATAGTTCCTGTTTATATTTGTCGGACTACCTATATATCTAAAAATTTCAAAAATCAAAGTGATAAAATTAAATTAATTTTTGTCTCGAGAGCAGTAAATTATCTAAAATCACAAATCTGAAAAGGAAAAATAAATTTAAAATTTTACTTTTTATATAAATTTGTGATTTGAAAAATTTCTTGTTTCTATACGCCGCTTTAAATGTTTATTTATGTTATTTAATAAACCAAGGAATATCTTCTCGTGCATAATGAGTAAAAGCACACAGGTTTGATGTTCCGATACAGAGGAAACATAAAAAGTAATATACACACCGTCATTGAGGGAACATTAAAAGCATCAAGGCAAAACTTTTATCCTGAAGATAGTAAAAAATTTTGCAGAAACATTTTTGTGCTGTGAAAGTTTATATGATCGATAATTTTATAATTATAAAAGTAATTTTGATGATCGTTAAATATATCTGATTATAAAAAACAGACGTACAAAATTAATTTAATTCCTATAAAATCTGTGACAGTAATATAAAAATATTTTAGATCAAATGTTGATGTATAAATGAAGTTCCTTAAGAATAGTTTTCGGGTGCATTGGTACTCTAAAACACTAATGTCATCCATATTTGATTTTCCTCTAGTTTTGGTCAAAACGCAAGCTCAAATAAGTCAAATCACAATCAAGTTCCAGAAAAACCTAACAAGATTGAAGACACATGATTAGAAAAACCAAACAATTCGTCATGAAAGATTGCGGCCAATGAAGATCCGCCGAGGAATAAAACTAATTAGCATAATGACTTGAGAGTTAAATAATCTGTGATACTTTAATGATCCCTGTATATACAATCTCAATATCGTATTAGTTTTACTAGAACGGTAACAACAAAATAGAGGACTGAGAATATTTACAATATTAGCAAGTTTCAAATATTGAAATTGATTTTTCTATTGATAATTATAATTTTTGGACTGTAACGAGTTATTTTTAGGTAACTAGGTATATTTTGGCATCTATGCAAACTTGTTACGGTCAGATTCAACTATACTTCAATAAGAATTAAGGGAACTAATTAAATTTGCGGGTCTATTTTATTATTCTTTCTTTCAATTTTTAAAAGACTTGCTAAGTTCGAAATGTTGCATACCCCAAGTGTTTCGGCAACGCTAAGTTATTTCCGAGAAATGGAGTAAATTGGTCTTAAATTCATTTATGACACTCCTATTCATGACGAAACAGATCCTTGCTGATCGACAGCTTTAATACGCACCAAATATACATTTTAAACCTCCTAATAATTAGGCAACAGTTCTCCGTAAAATAATTCATTTAATGTCAAAATTAATTTTGTATTTTAGAAATATAAACCTTTCTTTTTTCAGATAACACAAAGTGTTACCTGAAAAGGCCAAAAGACATAGATTGTAAGCTATCACTTTTTGGTACATTTAGAAATGCAATCAGTTAAATTGTTCTTTACGCAAAAGCGAAGTTCCCTAGGAGAGGAATTGTCGCACTCTTACAAATAATCGAATCTTCGTGAAAAGAAAAGCCAGGTGAAGGTAAATTCAGCCTTCCGTCGCCAGATTTACTAATTACACACCCACAGAATTCAATTCGCACAGGAACTCAATTTGACACAAACACAAACAGAGGACACGTCTTGGAACACTTAAGACAGAAAGAAATGTGAAGGCACCGCGAGACGTGCGGAAAAGGAAGCATCACTTGTTGCTCTCAAGTAACAGCACATCGTCAAATGTTCCATGCAAAAGAAAAGCTGTTGCACAGTTTGTACTATTGCAAAGATTTTTACAACACTTCAACAGCTCGTGAACAGTTTGATAAATTAATTCCGATGATTTTCCGTATTAAAAATAAATTTTTTTGGGCCAAGTCGTGGATAAGGCTAAGTTGTCCTTTTTTGCTATACGGGACGTTTCTGTATGTTATTTCAAAGTATATACAATACAATCGTAAATGGAAAATGGTTTCTAAATATGACGTGCCTCTTTGGAAGAAGAAAAAAAAGTAGCGGATTACAATGAGCGTGCTGGTTACCTGCGAGCGGCGTGCGTTCGAGATCGTCCGTGAGCGTGTGCGTGAGCGTGAGCGTGAGCGAGAGCGAGAGCGAGATCGGGATCGGGATCGAGACCGAGAGCTGAGCGTGGCCGAGCGCTTCTCGCGACTGAGACACAGAGCAGCTCAGAGCGGCTCAAAGCGGAGCTTCCAACAGCACGCGCAGGCGCCCACATCGATCCCGCCTTAACAGCTGATTTCAATAGCAAATAGCTTACGTGCGACATGCAATTACGAGTAGCGAGATTATGTCACCACGGTCTTCCAGGTGTTGTGCTGGGAAAGATCCACCTGGAGACCGCCGCCTATGCTGCTATACTGACGAACCGGTGGATTAAATTCTCCTGAAATCCCACGGGTAAATCACAAACGCTTGCTAGTACTGTATGTTCACCTGTCAGCCACAAAGACAAATCATTAATGAATGCCGAGAACTGTACTTCCAAGTCTCATAAAACTGACCAACATTTGTAGGTAAACGGGATACATCTTCCATGCACTTAAACTTCCAAGTAAAAGTTGCAGTACGTATAGTAAATATAGAACGTTAACGGTGCAGTAGTGACTACGAACAGTCACCATAAACATTTGCAAACTATTTTATTTTTCATCCTCACCCTCGAAAGTTTATGAAATTCCTAGATACACCCTTCTCGCTTGTGTTCAAATTGATTTCAACTCGTTCCAGTCGCTGTCATCTTCACTATCTCCGCTACACTTGACATTCGTCAAAAGCAACATGATGTTCCTGTGCTGTCAGAACGAGACAGTTGGAAACATCCAACATTAGATTATAAAAGTAGTTTGGAGATGCTTCTGTCAATTACAGTACAGATAGTCGGTGGGCACGTACATAACGCGGCGAAAGAAGACACGCCAGTTTTCGGGATACTCCTCGCAGAGGCAGACCCCTCACTTAACTAACTCCTGACATGTGCAACGTTGTGAACGATATGGTTTTGGCTGACAAACTCATCCAAGTTGAAATCGAAGACTGTTGGCGTTTAATGAACTTTTTTCCGCTTGTGTTCCAAATATACTGGTATGGCTCTCAAATAAACACGAAAATATTGTGCAGCAAACTATTGGAAAACTGCGGGAATGGTCTAGAAGATTTTCTTGTAATAATTGTGACAGGCGATGAAACATGGTTTTTCAAATTTGAAACGGAGACGAAGAGGCAATCATTGGGATGGCATCATGCAAACTGGCCAAAGAAAAAAATTCAGAATAGCACATTCGGCTGGAAACGTTATGACTACTGTGTTTTTAGTTTCCGAAGGACTCTTGATTGCCACGTGGCATGAACATTATTCATTCGCATGTCTGGCAACTCTGAAGATACTTGAAGCTCGACTGAGTCGTGTTCGACCACGTCATGAGAAACAGGATGTTTTGAACTTGCACGACAATGCATGGCTACATGTCTGAAAACCCCGGACGGAATCAGAAATAAAATAAAGAAATCCTCGACGTCGAGCATTTAAACTTCACCGTACACTGTAACCGTCAGAAACTAAAAACATATTTATAAAATTAAATTTCGAATATGCACCCATACTGTTATTAGTAAACATACTTTGGAAACAAATCATAAGTTTGATTTGTGTAATTTTCAAGTTATTTGTAAATAATGTAATTAAAAATTAGGATAAACTTAACAAATGTTAATCATGAAAATAGGAAAATCACATAAAATTTCTCTCACAGTACTATACACATTATTTAAAATAATATTCTTCGGGGTTTTCAGCAATATTTTATTACAATATGATTTCAGAAATTGTAGTTAGAAATTCACTTATTCATTCTCTTTATAATTACATTTATTTGTAATTTATATTATTAACGAAATTAAAGTTTTAACAAACACACAAATATGTTTAAAATAACAAACGAAACATATACTGCTATTATAATTTATTGTACTTTAAAGTGTTTTTAATTATAACAGTCCTTTTATAAAAATTACTGACAAACTTAAACAGCTAGCAACATATTACGTTACCTTGGCAAAAATAGTCCTACTATCGTTTCTATTCTCAATAAAAATGAATTCTTAAGACCAAATTTAGATGAAATTATATATTTATCACATATTATCGGAACCTATCTAACTTTTATGAAAGTGAGTTAGATATAGGCCGATACCTGTGGTCTAGTGGCTAGCGTCGCTGCTTCATAGCACAGGGATCCCGGGTTCAAATCCTGGTATGGGCTTGGATGTTTGTGAGATCATGGTCACGGCGACCGGGATTAAGACTGCTGGAGAATCGATACGCTGACCACGTTTCACTCCAAATTCGGAATGTGTCAAGTAAAATGACAGTCCGCAGTCGACCCGGTTGGCCAAGGCCCTGAATGGGCTGCAGAGCCAAGGAAGAAGGATATTTACATATATTATGCGGCAGATTATTTTTCCGAGCTTCCTACTCACATTTATGTTCAATTTTTCATTGGTTCCACTGTCAAAGACCCCAAGAAATTTTCCATAATCGGTCGGGAAAGGGAACTGAAAATTATTGGCTTAGTTGGTTTGAATAATTTAGAATTGCATTTCTTTCTCACGACAACAAGTCAGACAGACTAATAGTACTTAAAAGACTCCACCAGGATATAAGGAGGAATGCCTGTGGGAGTTTGTCTCGCAGGCATTTCCCTCCAGAGTGACTGCGGGGCTCGCCTGATTATGTCGGGAATGCCTCGTACTCTCTCTGGTTTTTTTTATCAAAGTTCTCACATGCCGAGACACCTTCACCTATTTTGGGAGATATATGTACTCGGGTCGAAGACCTTGGGCATATGGCAAGAGTTGTCCGCTGATCCCATTGGACCAGTCGACCAACTGCCTCCTAAATCTTGTGGAGACACGGAGAAGGAAATGCTGCAACCCCACAGCAACTCGTCTCCCGTCATTCGGAAGGGCGTGAGAATAGTACCCAATGCCCGACCTACCTTATGCAGGTTTTCTAGGGTTTTCACTGCATCTCGATGTGAAACACCGGGTAGGATCATTAAACCACAGCCCGGGGGCCCTAGTCAACCCTAGGCTACCTTGCTCTACCTTTCACATCCCCCCTTCTCAATTCCCTTCCTATGCTATTAAAGGGGAGTTGCGTGTTTCAGGATCACCCTCATGTAGTCTGTTAACCCCCCAGAAAAAAGACTCCATTAGTCAAATCATGTTTTTTGCTAATACATACTAACAATCAATTGGATTATATAAACGATTCAGTCAGCCATATTCAATTTGCTTCGTTACCCTCCGAACGACAATTTTTCATTCGTATACGAGTCCCTCAGTTAAAATATGTTACTTCTAAACGACAGTTTATGTAATTGTTGGCAGCAGTTTACTGAGTAAACCGATGCTCACAATGCTTCGCCTCGGATAAATTATCTCTGTCAAAGATATATTACTGGACCCCACTGAAAACAAATAAAATTTTCAACGTTTTACATGACGCAAATAGAGCGAGGAAGACGATAAAACATACCATTTACTGACCAATATTTCTTCTCGAAGGAATAAGCAGCTAAAGTACGAATTATTTTACGTGGTAATTTAGTAATGGAAATAATGTTAAGGTAAACATATTTGATTTGACACTCTGAGTACGAATGCTGGTGAAGCTATTTCCGTGTGAGAATTATCTCTCAGCTGGTGGTCACAGCCCCAACGTCTCAGTTCACTTTATAGCGACTTAACGCCCCGCCGTGGCTCAACTACGGACAATTTGCGAGAGCTGATTTATCGCTGCGAGTACGCTACTTATTCTGTTTTGAAGCTTGAATTTATGGTTAGATTTCCGGTAATGGAATGGACGTTGTCATCGGCTGAATCATTATTTTCAGTTAGGCGGAGTGTTTTCCCGTATCAACGCGCAACAGTTTGACAGCAGTGTGATGTTTTCCACTTGTTTATATCAGATGCCCCGGAATTAAAATTTACTACAGTATGTTATGCGGACGAAGAGGGAGCGTTGTCCCCACATTCGTGGAAGAGCAAATTTATATCCCGTCCAAAGTAGCAGCACGGATCGACGTCCACAATTGTACTCGAGCTGATGCCATACAAGTATTATTTATTTTCAAAAAGTATTAACAACTAGAATTTATTTTTAAAAATATCTTCAATAATACAATTCTTACAATTATATTGCGGTTATTAAAAAAATAGCTATGAAGCATGCAGCAGAGACGATTCTAATATTTTTATGCTGTCTCGCTTTTGTCTGGCTGATGTAATGATGCTTGATGTCGGGAGGACCTAGTGGCAGATAGCTGGATGTGAAACGTCACTCACTAAAATCAGATAAAGGCCTCGTTCTGGCAGAAATTGGTGTCTCCAGCTGCTTCATTAACTTGACTGTGGCCACTCCAACACTGCCTTCACTTTCCTCCTTCAACGGTTCTTGCTCCTCCTTTCGTCTATCGTAAATACTGGCTCAAATTTCTCCTCTCCTCTTGGCGTGTAGTCAGAAAGGTTGTGCGGAACATGAGGGCAGCTCAAATACGGTAAAATAGCAGGTAGCGGTGGATGTCCTATGAGTATGTAGGGAGTAGTTGCCCAGACGATTGTTTGACTAGTGGACTTGTGTCGACTTTACTTACATTTATTGTATCTGACATTTTATTTGAAAATATTTAATATACATGAATTTTACACACCACTACAAGAAAAACGAAACCAAAAATTCTACAATTGACTGAAATTGAGAGTCAAGTATGTTTGATGCAGAGTAAACTTTTTTGATGTATTAACTGAAAAAAATTAACTGCAAATATTGTATACTAGGTGGGTGCCCGACGATTCCCAAGAAATCAATTATATTAGGGCGACCTTACACCCCCCGGGTTTGCGGGATCTGTCCAAGGCTGCGAGGCGTATTCTCGGTTTTCACCCCGGAAACCAGCTTTGACCGTATTATGACGGATATTTAGTTTAGGTGTAACAGCATATTATAAAACTATTGATTTTATCCGATTTGTTGTTGTGGTTTACAGTCCTAAGATTGATGTAACCCTCCATGCTAAGCCTTTTCATTTCCTTACAATTAGCGCAATCCACATCCTCCCTAATTTGCTTAGCGTATTCCATCATTGGCCTCCCTTTTCTGTTCTTACCCCACACACAATGCTAATTTTACAAGACCCTTAAAAAAAGTGGCCTATTAATCTATCCCTTCTCTTAGTCAACGACCTCCATATTGTGCGCTTTTCCCCTATTCTGTTCAGAACTTCCTCGTTTGTGATTCTATCCGCCAATCTGATTTTCAGCATTCGCTTGTAGCACCACATTTCAAAGGTTTCTATTCTTTTCCTATCGTCCACGTTTCTCACCAATATAACACCACGCACCATTACGCAACGATATCCCAATATTCACACTTATATTACCCGTAAGTAAATACCTCTTTTTCGCGAAAGCCTTCCTTGCCTGTGCTATCCTACTCTTTATGTCTACTATACTTCGACCATCCCTAGTTATTACGCTTCCCAAGTAGCAGAATTCCTTAACTTCCGTCAAAATATCCCTTCCCAATCTAACACCCTTTGTTTTTCCACTGTTTCCCAAACTACACTCTATTACCTTGGTTTTCCCTCTATTAATCCACATATTGAAATGTTTTTCCAGGACTCGGTTCATGCCATTTATTATGGTTTTCAAGTCTTCTTCTGACTCCCCTAATACTACAATATCTTCGGCAGTATGATTCCTTTTCCATATTCCGTTTTAACCTTCTTCATCCCTTGTTCTATATATAAATTAAACAGAATAAGCGACAGTCTGCATCCTTGACTTACTCATTTCTTGATTACGGCTTTCTTTTCTTGATCTTCTATTCTAATTACTGCTACTTATCTTCTGTACAGGTTATGTATAAGCCTCCTTTCTCGATATTATATTCCAGTGCTCTTCAAAATTCTTAATAGTGTGTTCCAGTTAACATGATCAAACGCTTTTTATAAATCTACAAATGCCATAAACGTAGGCCGGTTTTTTCTTATTCGGTCCTCTAAAATTAGTCGCAAAGTCAATATTGCTTCTATTGTCCCTACATTCTTCCTAACACCAAACTGATCTCCCCTACGGTAAAAATACGGTAAAAAATTATTTATCTGATTAGTGATTTAAAAATTTGCGTGAAGCAGAACCTAAAAGCTAACACATGTTTACAGCTCTGTATGTGAAATAATTAACTTGTCTCAACAACAATGTAGTAACCTCCAATTAAAACTTCTGCTGCATCAATAGATGGAGTGAAGATTTCTCGCCTTCTCTCACAGTAAGTAGACTTTCCGCGTTTTTAAACATTACACCTCCCCCCACCCCCAGATAATGCTGTCCCTGGATCGGCAGAAAATAACATGGTCACAGTACTTATATTAGCCCCCTACAGTGTTTAATATCGACTGTAATCCCTTTGTCAGCTGTGATGAAACCAACAGCGAGAGGGTAACTATATATTTTCACGCTCTCTATTGTATGAGATCTGAATTTCATCATAATCTCCCCGATAATCGATATCTTAATCGAGTTAATAAATCTACTGGTACCTTAAATAAGCATAGTTACTTAAAAAGACTGAAGAAATGGACAATACTGAGAGTATCAATCTCACTAACCGCGAAAAAGATTAATTTGCACGTTATTTACGTTTTAAATTTCAAACTCTCCACCCCCGCCCCAGGGGCTGATATTAGTGTCTTCTGGGTCGCAAGGAACGGGTTTAGAATTAGTATGTTGCAATTACAGACACTGAACAGTCAATTATATCTATAAGGATATTTAAACTATCTCTTCGGTCTGATTACCATGAAATGTGTGTAGATACATGTACACATACAGTAAATAATGTGTATATCTACATATCTATGAAATATAAAATTGAATGTAATCAATCTGTATTGCGACTTATAAAACATTTTGCATTATTATTAACTAATTAAAAAGTATAATTACTTTAATAAAATCTGACTTAAAGCTAAGCATTATTTCACGCTTAACAGCAATTTAATTATATAGTTTGACACGTGAAGGCATAATCTATCAATTTTCAATTTCTATATGTATTTAGGGTAAGACCTTTTCTAGCCTTAAAGGGGGGAAGCAAGGAACATAAATTTCAAATGATCGGCAGAAAGCGTCTCTGGAATGATCAGCGCTAATCACCAAATTTTTACGGCAATCGTATGAATTGTAAAGGTACGCTTAATTGGCCTTATAACTTTCAGTTGGTTTGAACAGGCCCGGCTTTCGCGGGGCAGTTCGATAAATTTTTAAATATTAATATATTCTTAACCCAGCAAGATATCGTAATAAAGCATACACCAAAATTTAACTTCAATTTCCTGTTTCAATCCCTCATATTATTATTGAAGTCCGTTTTACTGTTTTGGAACCTATTTGAGACAAACGGCCAGACAGGCACTTCAGTTGTATTTATTGGTATATGTTTTACCTAACTTCTATCGTTGATCATATTACTAACGTAAATTTTAGTAGGAATTTTTAATTAAAGCATATTACGAATAGACTAAGTGATTTTTTATTAGCTTTTACTCCAACATTGGCCAATTCATTAATTGCTACACGGGGCTACAACAACCTGGCCGCACTCCGTTAATGATAATACTATAGTTGGAAACATTCAGGTAACATGCTTCTTTCTTATCTATTCCATAAAAAAGTTTATTTAATATAATGGGTGCACAAAAGACTTTTTCCTTCAACTTCACAGCCCTCGTCATATCTCGCAGGAATTCTAAATATTTTATTATCTAGCTCAATGTACTTCAATATAGTTTAATTTAAATAAAATATAATACTAAAATTTACCTTAATGATATAAACAATCGTCATCTGATAAAATACGGAACTTTTATAGTCAAAAACATTTCTTGTAATATATCAAAACGTTAACGGTACAACAAGCACATACGACGTATTACGCTCAAATTCAGTAAATTATAGATAGCCTAGCATAATTTTTCTTGTAATGGCGGGAAAAATTGATACATATATTCAATATTATAAAATATAATCTATGTATGATCGATAAGTCACCTAGACATTGGCTCACTGGCGGATACTCGGTACCTACTCATAGAGCAGCCACTGCTACCTGCTGCTTTACTGCATGTGGTTCGAAAACAATCCGGAAACCTGCACACCTATGCAACATTGCTACCTCAATTGCTGGAACAGATAAAACCTTCATGTTCCAAAGAGCGTAAGTATGCCATCTGAACTATAAAAATTAAATAACCTTACTGCGTCAAATTCTCGTGGTATAATTAGGTTCTACGATGAAAACACAATTTGGTATAAAGGCTTTGGCCTCGTAGGAATAGTCACATCATCTTGGTCAAGAGAAATTGAACAAGATATTCCTAAAATATAAGCCTAACGTAGGGAAACTAGACTGAAATACCAATAAAACCGTAATAGACATTTTAGCCTATTTGTAATATAATAATAATAATAATAAATGAACAAAAGATTAAGTATTTTTTATGAATGAAAGATCTTAGGAATTAATTTGAAATTTCCGAGGTATTTACGATAGGTCTAAAGCGGGGATAGAATTATAATTATGTGAGTTACAAATTGATGAATGGTGTAAACTTTCGTAGGTAATAGAATTACAAGTTAATGTGCAAATTGAATAGGTTTCCTGTCTTTTATGGTTGACATGCACTTTTAATTAAATTGGCGTCTCTTTTGGTCTGAAATTGTTACGCGGCATGTGTTTATGGATATAAAAATGTCGCGCCTGAAACAAAAGCTATCCGAATGACGGGTCTTATGTTGAAAACTTGAATGTCCCAAGTTCGCGTTAACATCAAAAAGCGTACGGGAGGGAGAACAAATAAGGAAGAAAGGACGAATTATTAACCTCTCTTCTTAAGCATTGTAGACCTGGAAAGTGCTCAGTGTCTTTCAATAATAAATCTGATTCTATCTCACGTTTCAACGTTCATGACACATGGATGTGACATATAATAGATTCAATTTAAATCTTCTGGCCATTACGCTTATAAAATACATAAACAACACATTTTCACGTTTTTACAAATTATATAAATTAATACAATTAATATTTTATCGTTTTATTAAAAATTAGCTCCACAATTTTGCAATTATTTTGATATGTACGTAGCATATAAATTAAATTTAGTCCAAAGGTTTTGGAAGTCAGTGTAGCTGGAAGATATAAATGTACGTGATCACACTAAAATAATTTAATCGATTTCTATTTGTAAGGTTTCCTGTACTACATGAAAAAATACAGCACATTCTGCCATGTTTTAATGTCCTTCTTTTTGGAATTGAGCTTTCCAGTGGACCAGTCCATGTCAATATCCTGTGCAAGATTTAATAGGCCACTGCTGTCGTATTTGCTCCCTGGCGACGGGGATAAAAATAGGATCCAGAAAAGCGCCAAACTGCGCCGCGTCGCTAATAATTTCACACACCATTTTCCCTCTCGGATTTATTGGTAAAATTACTTCTGTCCTTTACAAACATGCACAGTCGTTTAATAATATCAGTGGACTGACTTGGCTTTACAGTTAGTTGACTAAATGCAGCGACGAATACTTGGTGTTTTTTGGGATGGATTATCAGAATTCATTAATTGTCTTGGGCCCACGTACAAACAAACATTAGCTTGTTTTTCATAGCAAAACCGTTCACTTGTGAAATAAGCAGAAAGTTCTTTACCGAACGAATTGGCTAATATGCATAGTTTTATTTCTAACTTTCTCAAAATATTTTAGAACCATACAGGAATAATGCTAACACAGAAGGCGTCCAATTCGTTGTTCTTTATTATGTTTATTTTATTGCAGAAAACTAATTTTACACTGGTGAAGGAACTTTCACATTTCTCGTCCCTAGAATAACCAATTTCAAACTGGATAGAGGCATGATTTGGCTAAGAAAGAATTATATATGAACGCATCACTCCCAACTCTGTGCCACGGCTATATTTTGTATCACATGGGCTTAATGATCCAACACAACGTCTGTGAACCCTCAAACATGACCTAGACGTAATGACTTATGGTGCCCTTATCTGGTTAAAAACCACAGTAAAATAGATATGTTACCGTTATAAGTCTGATTTTGTTTTTATGGTTCATCCTCCCATTGACAGTTACGATTTGTGTTCCCTCGTTCGTCTTTTTGCCCTAAGAGGACTTAAGGGCGGCGCCCTAGAAAGTACCACATTTAGCATGAGGTTTACTACTTTCTACACCCTCTCTGCTTGTAAACTAATGATACTAATAAACTAACTTGGAACACAAGTAATAGGTACTTGTATTTTATCCGCACCAGAGGTCATAATACCCTTTAATGCGGTCATTCACGTAGACTAAAAGAAGAAAATATGACTGAGGGAAAATTTTCCGATAATTTGACCTGAGGTTTCTCCTTATTTCAGGAAGATTTAATGGCACAGAAGCAAGGATACGGACTTGTTCACTTAGTAGTGTTGGAAGGATTTAGTTAGTATTTCTGCTTCAGTAATACGCATGTCGATCCTCTTCGTCTCCATCGCGTCCTCAAGGGCCAATTATAAACTGTAAAATCCAGTAAGCAAACTTAATCAGTTCCTGGCCACTATGCTTTGTGGACACCCAATTTCTTTAGAACATTAACCAGTGTGGTGTCGTGTCCCTTTGGAATTTCCTTGTTCGCCGAGACAATGGGCTAAGCACCATGATAACCTATATCCACTATTCCGGCCGCTTCTGCGTTTCTATGGCCTTAATTTTCATGTCTTCGTATGACTTTCTGTAACTCAGTACAGCTGCATGTATTTGCTATGATTTGTTCTCCGACAGCAGAAAAAATGAATTGACGTAAACGAAGAAATCTTTCATGCTCAGTTGATCTGGTGCTCACTGACCGGCCGGTATCACCAATGGTCATCGTAAACGCATTTCCGCTCAGAATCTTGTCTTGTCAGTTCCTTTACACCATTTCTTGCAGCTCTTAAATCTGCGGAATGTTGCTTTTACGCAGGTTTCTCTCAATACAACTTGGTTACGTCTTTAAGGGTTCTGGATCTATTGTAGCCGTTTTGGTTTAGATACAACTTCAGACTTTCTGTTTGTTTCGCTCAACTCGCCTCTGTAAAATGATGTTAAGTCCACGCTCCTGATAGAACTAATTGTAAACTTGAAGTCTCGATGAACTAAAATAGTAACACTGGTTGTAAGGGACACGTTTCTTCATCCCCACCGCTCTGATTTCACATGGGGAGAGACGATAGGCGCAGTTGCTTTCTTTGTAATGGCACCTATGATTTAAAAATCTTATGAAAACGGGGGTTTCTCGGATAGTATAAGAACGATAGAATTTTTATCCAGGGAACTATTTAGGAGGTACGATAGTAGTGACATGAATATGAAACTAGCATTGTGCTGCTAAATACGAATTGGACTTTGCCGTCAACACGTTATAGTTTCACTGCGCATAAATGAAATTGCGACATATTGAATATCCGGGTTGTTTTTAAAAAGAGCGGTGTAATCGTGAACGTTGAGGTGAGAATATTGTGGAGGAAAACAAGGCTTACGTTGATTTAGTAGGTTTAAAGCTTTGCAGCAGTTGAGAACGCGGTTATTGCGCCGTCCCACGTCAAAGTGCAGCAGGGAAAGAAATTAAATGCGAGTAATATTTTATGTCTCTGTGGGGACGAAAATTTCTTGTTTTGTACGCGGTGTTTAATATGCTATGGATTGCGACCTGTCTTAGATGCAGAGGGCGCGCCTGCGACTGAATTTGCATACATTTGCATATATTAATATGCGGCAGGCTCGGCGCGGAGCCATCGTTATCACTCTTTAATAGACTTTGGAACTTTTCTTGCTTTTTGTTTTTGCCGTCCCAATTATTTTATACTTGGGAGCGTGGGCGGAACGTGCAAGTCCGCATATGCAACGCATTAATAAGGCAGCCTTAGCGCAGTTACCCAACTTGTTTGCTGTTGATCAAATATTTATTAAACGGTTTCGACGACGGCTCGGTCCCTCAGTATTCAGTATTCCATTGAGAAGTTATGCGGAACGTGGAAAAAGATAACTACGATTCGTGACTACTAGTGTTGTGCCGTCCCTAGTAAATAAAATCCTTAGCGGACTTATTTGACACCCGACTAGTAAATCCGTGAGGGAAAAGAGGATTCCGTTCTTCAAACCCATTGGAATCCCTAATCAAAGACCAGTGGCTCCTACATACAAATTTATAATCACGTCAATAAATATTGATACTTTGAATTTAAAAAACGATTGAAATGTATAAGGGAAGCATTTTTTAAGAAAAAAGTTCACAAAACAAGCAGTTAACTTTTTAAAATAGCAAACCAAAGCCGCGAGATTAATGTACCTCTGTGAAAAATATTCCTGGAATACTTTTATCCAATTGCAAGTGGAGAACGGAAATGAAAGAGATGGCAAACCGTTTTTAATTTCATGCGAGTCCATACAGAGCTTATCGTTTATACAGCAGAGGCGGCTATAAAAATCGATGAGAATCTCCAGCGCACATAATCTTCTCCATGAAGGATTAAACGGCATCACTGCGAACAAAAACGCAGCGGTGCTGAGAAATAGGCTCACATTCTACATAATCAGATAATAAATGGAAAAACATGGCAACCTTCATTCGCATACGGATGTCGCATTTTTACCAATATTTCACTTTATGGAATTATTTATGGATTTATGGAATATATAAATAATTTTTATCAATTTTATACAGACATCATCACTGGACAAAAATAGTTCATAATGAAGCCATTATGAAATTTATGTACTCTTATGTCCCATAAGACAAGAGAGAAAGTGTTATTTATAAATGTAATAGTTTGCAAGCGATTTTATGTGAAGGAATTTAACATTACGGTTCTTCAGGTTCAGTAATTAAAAAAACTTTTAAATTCATCAATAATTTCCTTACAGGTCGGATTATTAAATATTTGAGAGACTTCGGAGATGCACTATGCAATTAAAGTTATCTTCTAAAACGTATAACTGTAATACGGATTTTTTATTCTCGTCTCATTTATATGTATGGATTGGCTGGTCCCAATGGCCGTCTAACAGAAATTTTTCCGTAATACTTCATAGAATTGTTCTAAATCCTGTTTCCTTCGACTCTTCCTAAATTACATTATTAAATTTCGATTCCAATAGCTATTTATTAAAAGTCCGCAATTGATTTTATTTACTAGGGACGGCACAACACTAGTAGTCACGAATCGTAGGTATCTTTTTCCACGTTTCGCATAAATTCTCAATGAAAACTGAATACTGAGGGACCGAGCCGTCGTCGAAACCGTTTAATAAATATTTGATCACAGCAAACAAGTTGGGTAACTGCGCTAAGGCTGCCTTATTAATGCGTTGTATATGCGGACTTGCACGTTCCGCCCACGCTCACAAGTATAAAATAATTGGGACGGCAAAAACAAAAAGCTTCGAGTTTGTATTTGCGTTATGAGGTGCCAGTGGTCTTCTCCAAAAATCTATAAATGTTGTTCTTTCCAATTTTTTATTTTCTTTAATCGATACATGGCTTATGAATTGAATGTTACGATGTTAACCCATCGTCGTGATCCACTAAATGTGTAAGGTCCTTGTCACAAAAAATGAGCGCCCCGTCTTGCATGCAACACACAAAACACGGTTGGATGGAAACTTTACTCCACTCTGACTGGCTATGAAGGAAACTAATTCTTCCTTTTTCTAACTTGTAAAATGTTCTTAATTTTTCTATCAGCTTGCTCCATTATCAGTTATGTAAATTTTAAGCTCTTTGAAGAAGAGAAAGAAAGAGGCACGTAAAGCCCTCCAAGAGTATACAGGTTCGTAGAATTGGATGGTCGTAATCTACTATCAAGTAATGACAACAACAGGCAGCTTTTAGTCTTACAGAAAGTACGCTTTCTAAATGGATACTTGGAAAACCCTACCCTTGAAAGGAGGCCTGTAACTTTCAATATGTTGAAGTCGCAGATTCAAGATAAGAATATAGTATATAATAATGACGTGTGAAATTTAATTGAAATATCGTTGGGTTTGATTTTCGCTGCCACCAGAAATATTTCTAAGTTGAAATATTTCGAATGTGAAATATAATTTAGTATTTCACAAAACATAAAGATATAAACTGTGGAAGGGTTTGGAGAACAAGCTAGGTTGCACTCTAGAATAGCGTCAATAAGTGTGGTGGATTAAATTATAAGGCATCAGTTCAAGAAGAATTAAAACGGGGTTTATTCTTAAAAATTACAGCCTAATCTTAAGACAAATACATTAAGAAATTCAGAGCTCGGAGTGGCATAGAGACGGCGTCAGAATGTTACACAGAAACTTAACTAATTTTACAAAATTGAGACCTTTTATATGACGTTGTACCAATAAGATTTAAGAACGCTGGAATAGTAAGGAGAAACGATGGTCAATAAAATTTATTTAATATCCAGGCCTGGTAGGAAACGGGTCTAGACTGAACATGCATTAAGTCGGAGTTTTAGTCTCGGAGTGGAGCGAGAAGTTATTATTATTTATATCTATGTCCTTGAATGGAAAAGGTGGGGAATGCTAGTCAGGGAATGTTGAATCAGGAAAGCTTAGGTCCAACGTTCGTACACGTGTGTTTACAACGAAAAAGAACTGAGTAAAAGGAAGTTTCACCTTACTTTCTGTCTTGGCTCTCAGCACAAGAAATATGCATACCTTTTGGTATAACACAAGAAAAATGTAATATATACTACACGTGCTTGTATAATAAAAGCTCTTCACCGTAGCCGTTCTATTCCCCGAATGTCATCTATAGATACCATAAAAGTTTCTAAACATTATATTAAGTAATGGCGAAATTAATGGCTCCCCACAACCCTTGCTCAAATTAATTATTAACGCTATAAATGAAATATAATTAATGTTTTAATTCATTTTTTATTTTTGTTAAATAATTAAATTAATTATTCAAATTAAAGGTAATACAGAAATTATTAAATGCCTAAAGTAACAATAATTGACACAAAATTGATATAAGACCTACGACGTAGATTTCACAGCTTTGCAGAAAATGTGTTGATAAAACTCTATTAGCCACAGTTGCACAGTGGACGAAGTTCAGAGAACGGACAAGTAATATACAATCCAAACCGTTTTCAACAAATTGTCGTTTATTTGCAACAGCCATTTCCAATTAAAAAATATGTGACACGAATTTGTTCCAAAGCCGCTATGTAAATTTGATCTGCGAACCCTAAAAACATTTCTTCAATTACGAATTGATGTACAGAAAAATTCCGTTATTTTGGATGTAACATGTTTTTTTTAAATCCATTATATGAGATTAGCACACAATACCATGTGTGGAGAAGTTACGAGCTTTATATCTGGAGTTTTAGACTGATACTCCGTTTACCCAAACGCTAAAATCGAAGACCAAAGTATAGGATCTTGAAAACTTTTGGACATAACACTTTTTTTCGACAAGTAATGAAAATAAATAAGGGAAACTATTAAAAGATTGTTCTCATGTATGTTGCAATGAGTGATCAAATGTTGTTTTTGTAATTAAATATATATCTGTTAAATACATTTAGTGGCCCTTGATCTAGATTTAATTTTGTTTGCAAGGGAATAGCAATAATGCAACTGAACTTCATAGATTACGAAATATTGTTTCTTTATCAAGCATAATAGTGAAATTTATCTAGTTTTTAAATTTGTTGACAATTGTGAGGTAATATTGTTATGAGTATCTTTTAGGATATTCCATTCTCTGAGTAAAAATGGAAGGTGTGAACCACAATCCATACGGCTAGGACATTAAAAATCGGAATAGAGACAGAGGCCCGAATAAATAAGACAAAAATGCTAGAAATAGAATAAATATATATGTAACCAGACTAATAGGTCTCCAGCTCCGAATGTCGCCTGCTACTAACCCCAACACGAGGCTCAGAGCGCTCCAGGCTGGAAGCGAGAACTGCGTGTCAGAGATGTGGAGGGGCGGTGCTGTACAGGCCTCCCAGACAAAGACCGGCGAAGAGACTAAGAATGAACGATAACGGTCGAAACACAGAAAAGATAAAATCAGAAAGATAAACGGGGAAGCTAAAATAAGCATAGACCTACAATAACGATAAAATAGATGCACTAGGTATATTAAACACCACATAAAATAAAATTTAAATAAGAAAATATTTCAAATTATGTATGTTTACCGAACCAGGTCAACATAGTTATTTAAAAATGAATAGGTGCTGAAGAATGAAACAGCATTAAATTTATGTAATTAGCATGAATATGGCTGAAGCCGTGAGCCATGACTTAAATATATGTTGAAGAGATGGTAAGAGAGGGAGAACAAGAGAGATGTGCGGGAACTTTTGAGGAAATACTTCCCTAATTAGGATCTGAAAATCTGGCAAAAATTCAGCTTGTTCCTAATTTCTTCCGACAAAAAGTCTTCATTGCTTGGACTACCTGAAGAAATGGAGGGCTGTGCCAAACCATAATCAGGGTAGACTCACCCTCCAAAAGGAAAGGTCCGCTAGTCATGGGAGTTAAGCCAAATCTTGGCAGGCTAATAATCAACTATATCAAATACAACGGAAAAGTATTTCGGTTATAGAAGCTAATATTGAACGGTTTAAATAGTCCAGTTATCGCGCTAGTTACAAACTCTGGGAAAACCAGATTTAAGAAGTTATTACTCCGCATTTTTCGTCAAAGATTTATGTTGTTCCTCTTGAACCGAGAACCATTTTTAATTCCACTGGGACCTATATCCTGAATGAAAGCATATATTAACAGAAACCTGTAAGTAATCACGTATCACACATTAGTGTTGCAGAATAGTTGCCATTAGGAATAATTATCGTAATGTTATGACAGAATTACGCCGCGCCTCGTATTAAATTAACTGCGCGTATTTACGTTCCACGAATACACAAACACAGTCCCAGTTTGCCTGTGTTCGGAAATTTATTAGCCAATTAATACAACAATACGGTCAATAAAAATATTTGTTCAACGGGTAAATCGAATTGCTCGGCGTTTAAGAGGATTAGAGAGCGGCGCTAGGCTAATGCGTGCACAGGATTAGAGAATCTGCCCACAGCTTCATAGAACTCTGTTCTGCATGAATAATAGATTCCAGCCACAAGATTCTCGTCTCTTACTATAGCATCACGTCCCACCAAGCTAGGGAACCAGGATTTATGACCTGGGCGACTTGTTTCAGAAGCAATATCGCTGCTTCGTGCAGGGTACGTGATAACTAAAATATTACTTTAATTAGTTTACTTTCCTTCCTTCTGGCTTTCATTCCTATTTCTCATCATGCTGCACTTCTGATGAGATATTTCTTCGTCTGATCTTTCCTGGAGATTTTTTGTCTGATTCTGTTATACTTCTATTAAACAAATAGTCCTCTTTAAAGAATTATGGAATCCATTGTGCATTGATCATTTATTACAGTTAATTTGAATGATTAAATTACTTGTTTAACATAATATTTATAGAAAAATGTAATTATAACGGTAGCATTTTATGCTACAAGATTCGTAACGTATTTAGTTTCAAAATCTCTCTTTCACCAGGGTTTTTGTGTGACGATACTTTTGTCATTACTTAACGTTATGTTCCATAGAAACGGCTCTGCTGGTGCTTTTGCGTGCTAAAATTTATTGTAAGACTGTAAGGAGTTTACTTCGTGGAATCACATAACTTTTATATCGGGTATCCCACACCACTTTAAACTCCATGTAATAGCTCTCATCACGAATTAAATCAACCCACAACCAGAACTTCTATGAACTAAACATCTTTCCCAACTCTCTGCATCCGCTTTTACGAACTTCATACGCCAACTCTATCACCATTACTAACTTCGTCCGAGCCACGATCTTCAGGAACTATCATTCTACCAGCAACTATTTCCACGAACGCATCTCTCCCCCATGTTATTTCTAGTTGTAACTATCTCTCTCCTTACGCGAACGTTTTCTACGTAAACTGCCTTATTCTCACCGAATGAATGTTTTTTTAAAAAATTTCCGTTCCCCGTTTACAATCTAAAGGAAATTTAGTAGGAAAATATCCAGTTTATTTTTTTTAGATCTTATCACACACTTCCTAACTAGAGCTGCGGCGTGAAAATAGGCATAACCCAGTCCACTAAGCTGGACCAAGAAGTATATTTACTTACCACGACCATGAAAACCAGCCATAGAAAATTTTACGCCACCTGCTGTGATTTCTTTCAAAGGCATCTGGTAGCATAATTTCTTTACAACCGTCGCAATGTTAGTGCTTTCAAATTTATAGGCCGAGTGTTCCCTACAAAATTTAAAGTTCTGAGATAAAAATTGGTGGCGAAATTAGGATAAGGTCAAATTACGTCTCTGTGTGTTCACGTTATTAATTACGTTTTGTCAACCTAATTCACGTTGCCTTCGTAATCTTTACGGCTGCAGCATTACAACTTGGTCTTTGTGCGTCAATTGTATCATTGATCCATGCACAGGATGAGGATGGTTTTACTCCAGCCCTTGATTAAGCTGTTAATTAGGGAGTTTGTTTCAGAGTTCTACTTTGCCATGGCTTATGCAAGCCCAGTAATGCGTTGTAAGGAACACACACAGTTGAGGCAAATACTAACACAATCGGATTCAGTATCAACAACAAATACACTTGATTGAATTGTATTTCAATTTCCGCAAATTCCTTAAATATATCAAACAAAGATCGTGATAACGGTTCATGACATGGCTATAATACTAAAATATAGAATTATAAGGAAAGGTACATTTTAATATAATAACCGCAATCAATCAAGAGAATTCATTACTTAATTTATAAATCTGTTAACATTTAAACTATAACATAACGAAACCTAGATCATTATTACATCAAGGTGGCTTAGTTAATTGAAAGCACTCGTTTGCAGGAGATATTGCGTCGTAACTCGTGGTCTTTGAATACCGGCTATTATCCTATACGCGTTCTGGGATTAGTGGCTTTTCATTAGTCATAAATTATCACATTATCATACACAACAGGCTCGTGGCCATTGTCTTCGGCATTTGGTTCTGAAATGGACTGATATCCTCGGTCGTCTGGTGGTAAAAATTCGGATGACAATGCATTTTATAACATATGTTAATACCATATATTTGTATATTAGTACAGTAAATGGAAGTTATTCGCTGCCTGCCATCTCAACGCTCTTTCTTTTTCTCCTTCAGAGTTAATGTATTCATCTACAAAATGAAGAAGAGACTTAAATGAGGGGGGGATATTAATTAATGAATTTAATAATTGAGTTTAAATATATATATATTTATTAATTTTAATCACAATAATTTTTAATATGGGTAGTGCGTAGATATATTAAGTTCAAAATAATTATTTAAAAATGGGATTTTATTAAAGATCTCAGGGTATTAATGATTTGGGTGATCACGTGTAGCAGATCTGTTCGTTGACGAACCTGAGTTGTTTCATAGGCGTCTCGCTGTAATTTCCGTGTTGTGGAACTTATAACGGCCGGTAGACAATCGTACGAAGTCGTGCTGGCAAAGTAAGGAAACTCCGCTTTTTCCTCTTTCTTCCCTGCTTCCTGGACTGATCAAAGAATGGTCTCCGCTTCCACCTCACCAATCTGCTCTCGCCGTAACTTCTCTGCTGCCAATCTCCTTTCGCCACCACCTTCAAAAATCTCCTCCACCACTCTCCTTCAATATCCTCTCACCATCACTTTGTAAAATCTGTCCAATCTGTCTAATTTCCCAAAATTGTCTCCGCCAGCCTCTTTAAAGCCTTGTCCCCACTTATCCGACACCTATCACTAAGGTGGCAGGGATGGATATCCTCCAATCCTATCCCTTGTTTCATTTGGGGAACACACGCCACACGTCATCAAATTCCTAAGCAGATTAATACATTCCGAAAGGGCGCCGAGGTGTCCGAGCTTTATGGTCCAGGTGGCAACCGCAGTCCCTGTTATTATTCCGAGCCGCCAAGACGGCGGGCGGAAAAACCCCTTTTTCCTGGCAAACAACTTGCTCATGCCGGAATATTTGGTATTTAAGTTCCCGTAAATTATAATAAAAAATTGGACGCGGGTTGTACTGCGCTACAAGACTTAACTAGCAAAAGTTTTCCAACTGCTACGGTACAATCTACCACGTGAAAGGCCGAGCACTATCAGTAGCCGAGTCCACAAGGACGAATTTATCTGTAAGTACGTGTGTAAAACATGCTTTTCTAATTGATCTGGCATATTCGATAAATAATGGGAGTACTGTGAAAAAATTGTATTTTAATTATATAAGATAATAAGAAGTCGCATCTTCACTATTTCTAAGACTTGAACGCAAATTTAATAAAAATAACACGAACTAATCTAATTCTATTGAAAAATTATATACGAGGGGAAGTCAATATATTAAAAAGACAATTGAGAAAAGGGGTATTTATTCTAATGATAGAAATGTGAAAAATACCTTATTTTTCTACAAAACTTTTCCAAACGTTTCACAAGTTTCTTGATTCCGTCAGAATTTTTTTTCTGTTGTATCTGCAACCAATTTTGCACCACACCAATGACTTCTTCATCACTTTCAAATCTTCTTCCTCAATCATAACCAAACCTAGATCATTATTACATTAGACCTCCAGTAAGACATCGCTGCTGCTGCCCCTTAGCGCTCCCTTTAATGGTCCAAACATATGAAAATCGCTTGTAGCCAGGTGTGGACTGTATGGCGGGTGTTTCAGTCCTTCGAATCCCATGTCTTTTTTTCCCGGCGGAATCAAAAAGTTGTGAAACGTTGGGAAAAGTGCATTGAAGTCCAGGGAGGTTGCCTAACACACGTCACATGGGGTGGCGCTTTCATTGGAGATGGGAAATAAGGTTTATCTGGGAAGTGAGAAGACGAAAAATGAGCAGAGTTGATCAAGACTTTGAAAGGGCTAGGTAGCAGAGAGACAGGAGTGTTACTCGGAGGTTGAAGGTAACAGGAAGCCCAGGAAGTAGGACAGAAGATATAAATGAACAATTAATAAGACAGTGTTGATCGTTAGTTGAAAGGGGGCGAGCAGAGGTGAGCATTGTTGCCCTTGAGTAAGAAGAAAGAGCGAGCAAAGAAGACCAGAACTTCGGACTTGCTTTTAAGTGTTGGAGTGTAGGAGCAGGAAAACTGGGTTTTCCTCGATCGCCGGTCAAGAGCCTTCTTCCGTCGAGAAAGGGCAAATTCACAACCCGACCAGCAAGTGTGAGAGTGGAAGAAGGAAAACTACTACGCAGAACTTCTGGAATTGTTGATAAGATGAAACAAGTTCGTCACGAGCGTGAAATCTCTGCTACACGTTGTTGCCCCAATAATTAACCCTGAGAAACCCTTTTAAGTTTAAACAATCCTCCCCTTTAATTAATAAGTATAATTGTAATAGTGCGCAGGGCCCTTTAAAGAAATTGTTTTTATATAATTAAAATTATTATTAATATTTTAAAAGCACGAATATTCTGTTAAAATAATTTTAATAACAACTCACTTGTTATCATTTGCAATATTTTAATATAATATCGTTTACATAACACCCTGAGAACGAAATATTTTGTCAAAATTGAATCGCAAAATATACTCGGAAGTTGGCATAAAGTCAACACGCTAAATTTGTACTAATTCATTACTGGTATGCTAAAGGTTCCCGTGATTGCAATGGGCGAGTAAATCAACTTATTAAAAGTCTCATTGAATTATTTAAAAACGTAATAAAATATTGTAAACATATACTAAAATTCATCGCGATTGAATTATTTTAATGTTGTGTTTGTTCAAATGGTATTGCAACCAAATTACGAAATTTCCATAAATGTATGTGATCTGTATGTACGTGACCGTGTCAATTCCATATTGACCATTTGCAATGTGTATTCAATATATCAATATTTAAATACTGATTAAATTGACTGAATATCTTCGATACTGTTCTACGAAATATGCACGTAATAGAGCCCAGAGAAGATAAATTCTAATTACCTTTAAGTTTCCAGCAGCAAAGTTAAAGCGTAGGTTTAATTGAAATTACATACAAGAAATTCATAATTTACAGTATTTATAAGCTTCCATCAATTAATTTAAATTGTATTTTAGTTTTCGTGAAAAAATAAACTATTTGATTAAAGTTAAAATCTATAAAATAGTCTGGTTCATACCTTTTATTTGTAGGGGTTGTAGATGGGACTTGGTAGGCTATATAAAGATTTGATAAGGAGCCCATGTCAAATTGATTTCAAATCTCCCGATTCGCTAGTAGTACACATCACATCAGTTATCATTCAGTCATTAAGCAGCATAGAATGGTAGAATTACACTGAGATATTAATAATTTCTGGCGATTGCGGACGTAATTGTCAAGGAGCACGTTTTCCGCATGACCTCTTTTTTTCGGGTAACAGGCTACATGAGGGTGATCCTGAAATAGGCAACTCCCCTTGAATAGCATAGGAAGGTAATTAAAAAGGTGGGATATGGAAGGTACAATAAAGTAACAAAGGGTTGGCTAGGGTCCTTGGTCTCTAGTTTAAGGATCCTACCCGGTGTTCCGCCTAAACGATATGAAGGGAAAACCCTCATCTGGTAGGTTCGTCTATTGGGTACTTTTGTCACGCCCTTTTGAATGACGGAGACGAGTTTTCTTTGGGGTTGCAACATTCCCTTCTCCATTTCTCCCCCCGGTTTAGGAGACAGCTGGCCAATTGATCCAATGGGATCAGCGGACGACTCATACCGTGTACCCAATGTCTTCAACCCCACTGCATGCACCTCCTAAGGAGCGAGAGAACTTTAAAAAAAGCAAAGAGTACGAGGCATCCCCAAAGGCAAGCCCCGCAATCAACTTGCGGAGAAATATCTGCGAGAGAAAGCTTTCACAGGCGTAGCGATGAAAATATGCTTCGCAGATACACTTTGTGTAAGAACTCATTGTCTTCAGTGATTCGTTAATCAAGCTTATTTTCCACCCAAATGGCATTTTTCCGGACACCGTTTTCTTATCCAAAATATATCTTCTACGTCCCACCTACAACCTCTACAGGTCTATACAGGGCATTCTGAAACACCGCGTCCTTTAAATCACCGTTGAGTACTCGAATGAAAGCTATATGCTTTTGCTTAAGAATGGTCTTATGAAAAGCGGCAGGCGTGGAACGTGGCTAATGTATAGAGGGACATTGTTACGCGACGCACCGGGTATGACATGCTATATTTCATGCGCCGCTATTGTCAATTTTATGTGCGATTCAGAATGGAAACGCCTGAGCAAGGCTTTCTGAATCGTCGTGATCCTGTCTGTTACGTCCGGGACATCTGCGACAAGCGGCTCTCGTGAAACTCTACTCTTCCGGGGAGAAAAGGAACAGAGCAATTAGTGAAAACTGGAACGATATCTGCATAACCATTCAGATAAACCAGCTGGCTGGAGAGATTCCATGTCGAATTTGCACGCGAGAATTTACACTTCATCTACGAACTAGTGTTACTTCCATTAAATGTATTGATTATAGCAGAGTGATTCAAGTTTACTAATTCCTGTCTCTGTGTTCGCTCAGTTTTCTGCGCTGATCACAAGGAAACCGCCAGTTACAATTCCGATTATATATCTGTCATTTTGAGACAAAGGAAGGCACTTAAAAATATTAAAAGAGCCGTCTACAATCGTGAGACGAAATGACGGAAGTTTCAGAAACTTTGATATAGACGCTGATATGTCACACGCCATCTCAAAAGGTTAATAAATAATTAACAGTCACAAACTTCAATGCAAGTATTAGACAGAGATTTTGTTTACTTTAACACTTGACACTTGTCCTCTGCGACGACTTTGAGAATATCTTATTTTTTATTTCTTTGGTTTATTGTCTGTTGTTTATGGTCGTTAATTTTTAATCATGTGTTTCATTGTGTGGTTTTTTTTAACATTTTAAAATATTTTCAAGTCTCTAGAAATCAATTTTTCTGTGTTCCAATCAGCACAGGGCATAATAATGTTTTATCCCCCCCCCCCTCACGTAACTCAACTGTAGTAAGCAATATATATATATATATATATATATATATATAGTTTTTCTAGACTTGTTATGAGAGCCGACTGTTTTATGGTCCGCAGCAGTAAAACTTCTTTTCGTTGGCATTCTACAATCTTTCTAACAGCCCTGACAAACGACCTTGTTTCTTGGCTTTTGTTGTGGTAGTTGGCGTGAATATTGTATGACACGGGTTGTGGAAACTTCAGCTCAAAGTTGAGATATTCTAAATGATCCACCTGCTATCCAATTCTTTCTTAAACAACTGACACGAAACGCATCCCAGAAACTTGCTTAAAACTTCCGACTTACGACAGGGTCTCGGCAGAAGTCCAACTCGTTGTAATGTAAAAGAATATCATTCGTCCATCGGTAAATACGCACACAAAGAACTGGCTTGCGTTAGGCTAATAAGCAGTCGTACAAATTCGTCTTAAAGATTCGTCGGGCTTTAAACAACTTTACTGGGTGATTCCGTGGTCATATCATATAGTATTTGGTATAGGAATGTAAAGTCAAAAGTGAAGGGCTTCTTTCCAGAAGCGTCGAAAGAGGAATTGACGAACAGTTAGAAGATGCCAGGCACACCACTGCAATGCCAGCCAATCACAGCTGCCCAGTTTCTATTACAGTTGTTGTCGCAATTTTGAGAATAAACTCAACGGCTAGTCATGTTTTATATCTATTTAACTCACTATACACTTAGTCTGCTTAAGATATCTACAGATGAAAAGCTAGTCTTGTTATTTAAAGGGAGTCGAAAGGCTCATTCTTGCGACTACAGGCGCTGCGGGAGTTTTCTCGGAGAAGCTTCACTCCAGAGTGACTGCGTGGCTCACCTGATTATGTCGGGAATGTCTCTCACTCTCTCTGGTTTTTATATCAAAGTTCTCACATGGCGAGACACCTTCACCTATTTTAGGAGGTATATGTACTAGGGTCGAAGACCTTGGGCATATGGCAAGAGTTGTCCTCTGATCGGCCAACTGCCTCCTGAAACTGGTGGAGACACGCAGAAGGGAATGCTGCAACCCCACAGCAAACTCGTCTCCTGTCATTCGGAAGGGCGTGAGAATAGTACCCAATGCCCGACCTACCTAATGCAGGTTTTCTAAGGTTTTCCCTGCATCTCTTTAGGTGAAACACCTGGTAGGATCCTTAAGCCACAGCCCGGGGGCCCTAGTTAACCCTTGGCTACCTTGCTCTACCTTCCGCATCCCCCCTTTTCAGGATCAACCTCATGTAGCCTGTTAACCCAAAAAAAGCCCATTCTTGCCAACGTTAAAATAGTGATTTTTAGCTATCGCTTCCTCGGAAAACGTCATAGATAAAGCACTGAAATTTTCTCCGCTTATTCTTAACCTTCGGAACGTGAGTGGAAGCGGTGTAAATAATTTCAAACTTTAGATAAGAACAGAAAACGTCTAAAATTTTGATATGTAAAATATTTGATATATTATTTATAATAAATCCTATATTCTGCTTCTACACACATACCATAACTTTAAATATAAGCTGATAAAATGTCAGTACTGAATCGATAATTGTTTCCCAGAAATAGATAATAAAGAATCACTATTTTAACATTGGAAAGACGGGGCATTCCGCCTCCCATTAATGCTTCTAATCGTTTTGTTTAATACATATCCCTTCTAGAGTTCCTCTTATACGAAAGTTTCATCCTATGTGGTATGATCATATTCCTACCAACTATGTTATTATTCAACCTCTGTTTTGATTTTGTGAAAGTTTAACAATTATTTCATTGCAATACAGTCTTTTCTGTAATCGCATACCTACAAAATTCTTGGACAAGCTGTACACCAAATTTTGTACAAAACGTCTTCATTCTTTTATTCGTGTACTTTGTCAAACTATATGTGTAATTTTGCACTTTTGGTTTCATGAATATCTCCATCTTGCAGAAACACTATTATAAAATTTAATATTGTCGCACTCAGTGTCGTTATTATTTAAATCTGAACATATTCATTGGAAACCTCAACGCGGAAGAAAACTGATGTTTCGTAGTAATTCCACGCCGTATATGAAACAATCACGTAAGGAAGTAATGAAAATAATATTTTACAAAACAACGCATTCAACACATTTCATGCAAAAATAATTCACGTACAGAAGAAATGCTTTAAATTAAGATCAGTCGTTAAAGTGAATTAACGTATTAGGATAGACAAATATCGACACGAATACTAATAGCTTGTCCAGAATTCGATTCCTGGTCCCGTCGAGTTTTTTCTCTCCTAATCTCGAAAAATAGTTTCAACTGACAGAGGAACGTTGAAGAAACTCATGTATAGAGTGACACGCATATTTAAACTAAACAGTCCTGCAAGGTCTGTAATTAATGTGTTTAACTCTTCAGAATTTAATGTGGCAAGTGACCTGGGTGGAGTACGTTACCACATAACGTGAGAAGATTGTTATTGAGATAAGACAAACACGCACGTCATCATTTAATTTGCGATATTATCTTAAATACTAAAATTTGAGGCATATTTTAATTTATATTGTTTTAACACGGTAGTTAGAAATAACAAAAATTTTATGCCTTAAATAAATTTGTCTTGTTTGAACTTATTTCAAGTAAATAATTTTTAATTGTAAAACACATCTACTCGGACTTCGGCCGAGTCAAAGGCAAGAGACATTATATTACAGAAAGGGTAATAAAACCGAGACATCACGGCGCGCCTGGAGGTTTCTTTTCACAACTATGGTGAGATTATGCGGTGTCGGGTGGTGCTTTTCTTCAAAAACGTTGGTGGAGATGGGTAAACAGATCCACCCAGAGAGGACAGACAATAAATTTGAATGGTGAATATCAGCCCCGCCACCGACAGAATATGAACTAAGGAAGTGGGAAGTGCGGTTGAATTATTAAAATCCCCTGCAGAAATGGATTTCGCGGTAGATGATCAGATTATATTACAGAGAGATTGAGGAGACGAGGTGTTGGAGGAAGGAGAAGAAGCGATTATTAAGGATGTGGAGGCTAAGATTGGAAATTGTCCTGGATACGGACAATACCAACGGCAGTGAGTCGTGATCCAGACAGGAGTAATACGAGGAAGCGGCACTGGAAGGTCCAAATAAGTTGACTCGATAAATGCCTCTCTGTAACCTTATTTGATTTCCTGGTACTGCCACGTCCGAGTAGATTTTATGATAAATATTTCCACTCTAAGACAAGGCCCATATAATACGACTCAGTATTTAATACCTGCTTGAATATTGCTATTAACCATTTTTAGTCAACATATACAGTTCAGGAGACTTAGCGTGTCAATACGATGCGCAGTGGACAACTCCGCTCATATTGAAGTGGGGGTAGTCATCAGCTCAGTTTTACTCGGTATTTTCTCACACAAGTTGGTAGTGTAAAAGCAATTCTGAAAATATTGGCGTTAGGAAATATATTGATGTCAGTCCAGGATACGTCAAGAAACGCATTGTAATAGATAATAAGTATAGCGTGTGTTAAAAAGATGTCGTCGCACACTCCATCTCCCGTTCATATGAAGACAATGTTCATAACAATAATAGTAGCGTTTCGCGAGGCGGATTGGAGGGGTAGTACCTCCTCAAACGACAATACTCCCCTTCTCCTTTCCCTACTGCGCATGTAAACACTCCATGTAGAATCTCACAAACTGTACATTAGGTTATCGCTGTTGATTACAAAAGTCAACCGACTGAAGAAACATGGCTCTAACTCACATCAAATAATACGTGATGTACGAATCACCATTAATGCTTACCAGCGCCAACTCTGTTTGAGATTGATCAATTTACGATCAACCATCCTATTGTTTGTTCATAATAAACCATCGCCAAATTTAGTTCCAATTGTATTTTAATAAACTCACTCATCATATGTGGTTTAACTCAGTTGAATTTCCAACATTCTTCCTTCGCACTGCTATTTTTTGGGAGCTGGAATGAGATGACGTAAAGGAAATCGCAGAATTTTCTTGCTCAATGCAGAAAATATTTGAAATAATACGTCTGGAAAAACAAATTTATATTCTGAGATCAGTCTTATCCTATTGTAAGCAAAAACACATTTAATTGGGGATTTATTAATGGTGTAAAAATTAACAGATGAATAATCAACCACGAAAGCGTTTTACTGATCCCGGAAAAACCCAATAGTGCAAACATTTACAATCAAGAAGTACGAATCTGATGATCAAGAAGAAGTGAGCAGAACGCAACCTAAGTGAATTTAGTAGTCTAGGCCAATAAACCGTCAAGAGTCAATCAGCCGTCTCCAATTAGTAGCTGCTAAATACGAGGCTTACTCCGCCATTCATGCGTACTCACGCACACACTCGCACGCGTGCTAATTGGCACACGGAAGTTCGCTAAAATATCGTGGTGCTGTGCCATCAGAGCAACAGACTGGAAAATGTCACCCAGGGACTGGATTTACACCTAGTTCGCTGCTTCTTCCAAAACACAAAACCCTATTATATCGCAATGAACGCTAATAACTCAGATTCTGCTTAATTATAAGCCAACCACACTTCAACTATAGCAAGAATCACTTTGATTGTATTAAATCAATTTAATCTCCGACAGTACTCTTTCTTCCCCATTCATTACAAATTTACTTAAAAAGTTTTCTGTCGAGAAATTACGTTTATAGCTTTATAACTTACATATAGATTTATATCCAGTCATGATTATATCAGTTGTTTTCATTACGGAGCTTAAATAAATCGTATTCTGCAAACAAAGCATTACGCTTTATCCATCATCATTGAATTCATCATTACAAGTTTCTATCCAAATAAAATTTTACGGTTGCAGTTTTTTAGTTCTCCTACGGATTTATGTTCAAACATACAAATACTAATATATTTATATTTATTAATGGAATTATGTGCCGACCTCCTGTGGTCTAATGGCTATCGTTGGTGCCTCACAACCTAGAGGTCCCGGGTTCGAATCCTCGCATGGGTTTGGATGTTTGTGCTGGGATTAAGACTGCTGAGGAATCGATACGCTGACCACGTGTCAATTCAAATTCTGAATGTGTCATGCAAGACATCTCCTTCAGAGAAGAAGACGAATGCAATTATGTATTTAAATACATGAAATTCGGCAAAGTCAGACTGACTCACGCAGACAGAGAAGCAACCATTGACATCAAGGCTTGCATTATGACGTGTTGTGCGTCGACGTGTTCTATTCATACAGATCAGTCGTCGCAACACGTCTCTGGTAGCTTCGTTCGTCCAACGAGTAACCATGGCAGTGAAAGCAAAAGTAGTGTGCTTCTGCTTGAACCTCTCTACAAATATCCACTCAACTGCCTTTTCTTTCATCGCCCCTTATCCCACGAAAACCCGGCGCCCTCTTTTACTTGCAATTAAAAGCATCAAACAGCTGCATTTATAGTCCTTCCCGAGGTTCTTGCTTGAAAACTCGCGAATTTCTGTTATGAAGTTGCTAATTTCCCCATCGCCTTAACACATTTAAATACAAAAACCTTACACTCTATTTGAAATTGAACGGCAAAGGCGTTCATTACAGTATAGGCCTTATTCTGGCTTCCGTTTCCTCTCGGAAAATGAAAGGGTAAGTGAAAAATATTGAAGTAGTAGTATAAAATAATATTAATGGAACTGTGCCGTGGATTGGAGCTTTCTTCATCTTCAGTAAAACACGTGATTTTTTAAAATTATTTTTAACCTTCTAAATATTGGGCAACTGTCGGCGACTGGTCACAAGTTCGTGACATGGAGGAAGCTAGACGATTCTAAAAATGAGAAAAAGCCAGGTTTTCAGACTACCTTTTAAGAAGTGACTTAATTTAAAACAATAAATGAAATAGAGTTGGAGATTAAAAGATAGAAACATGATTAGAACGAAGAGATGTTCAGTTTTCACGAAATCGGGCGATCAGGGTGACCACGACAAGACGACGTCCACAAAATTGCTCAGATGCTTATGTAAGCAGCAAAACAGCAGAAGTCACCTACGCCAAACATCGAGCAATTGTTCAACGTCTTTGTCTAGAAAATGTTTGAGAATAATTCAGGTAGACTCCTTTGTTTTATACGAGCGATCCAAAAGTCGCGCACGAAAAGCATGGTTTTGTACATTTGCTGAACCGAAACAATAACTTTTTTTAAGAAAATTGATTATATAGCACAAATTGAGAATTAAAATTTTCTGTTAACTATTTACATATAAATGATACTCATTCTATTGGGAAAACGACTGCTGTGATTCCCGCAATACTGCAGGCGTCATGTGACCAGCACACTTTTTATTTGCCCCTACATTGTTGTCGATAATACCAGTGGTACTATTTTGTGGTAGTCGAAAGAAATAGTTAAAAGAAACTAAACTTTACAGACACATTAATTTCGAAGTACGTGACAAATCGATCTCTCTGTACTTTATTGTATTAAACGGAACACTTGTAATAATTGTTTTATTCGGTTTCACAACAGTATATGAATTGATTAATATAAGCCCTATTATTCATTAAGTGAAAATTGCGAGAATCCCAAGCGAACTGAACGTTAAAGGTCCGTTTCTATAAATGATATCGACGTTTCGTTTTGTACCGAAATTACGTTTAAATTTCCAAATATCTGGCGATTTCCAGTGTGTATGGGATATTTAGTATACCAGACGAGAAGTACCATTCTGAATTCACCGAAAAAAATATTTATTCTACTCAGATAATTTATAATTCTATTAAGACTCATCGTTACTTACCGAAACGTCACTCCCACCATAGCGAAAATTATCGAATTTGAATTCTGTTGCCTCGTATAGGATTTGGACACATGTAACTATTATATTATTCCTTACCTGAAGAATGGTCCCACTAGAGGAAAGTTCACGTATAAAGGAGAAGTCATTAACAAAATAATTATTTTGTGCGTCTTACAAATCTGTGGAAAATCTGGGTGAACTGCATTTGAAAAAATCATATTAATTCCAAATTTATTACACGTTTTACGTTAGAATAAATTATAGTTATCAGAGGGCTCGTTGAATGTTGGAAATTATATAAAAAGTATGATCCTTGTGAAATGTTTGTAATTATGTTAATGGAAATATAATTTATTGTTGATAGTGCATACAAAGAAATACAAACACAATATTCCAACATCCGCCAGAAACATCCTGGGAGGTAATACATCAATTATCATTTATTGAAAGTAACCAATTAATAAAAACTTTAAAATAAAAGTAACATCAAAATATAGACTTGAAAAGAGATTTTCTTGTGATATGATCAATAATCATTTTAAAGTAATGTGTATTATCTATTGTTTTGGACGTACGTATTAGCCTTAAAAATGTTAAGAATTTGGAAGGAGGATAGACAAATTTTTCTCCACTCTTAAATGTGTAAAAAATTAGAAAATAATCTACATAAAGACAGGACTAAACAAACGTTGTTCATTTCAATTAACTGTGTGTTGTACTTGGCATGAAAAATATTTATCTAATATAATTAAATAGTATTTTTTACAAAAATTGTATCGAATCAGATGCTGATGATTACTGCTATTATTCAATACAAATAAGCAAGCAAACAGACGTTTTCGAGGAGTCTGTGGTTTCCCTTTACCTCTGCAAGAACTCGCAGCACTTCTTCATACGCTTTATCTCCTAGATGTAAATGTAATTGTTGCCAAGTTTGCTGCGGAGGCAACAAATTTCACTTGCTTTGTGCCGCTCAACTATATTTTTAGGTGTGCTTAATGTCGTAATTATGGTAATAAGAAAGACGTAGTCGCCGTACATTTAGATATCTCCTGGAGGAGTAACTCTGTGCGTGATTCCATAGTTGGTTGTAAAGTTAACTTGTCATACTATAAACCATCAAATATCAAATTTATTTAAATCACAATATGGCTGCTCGGAATAGGAATTAATTCGACAGTAATCTCGTGGTCATGAAATAGAATCTATGCCTTATTACATAGACTGTATGTTAATTTTTTAGTTTAAAAGAATTATTTATAAGTTAAAGTTTATTCATTTAGAAAATAATGTAATAATCATTCTTTCAATCAGTATTAAAACCTCCCCCCCCCCAAACCTTCTCTCTAGTTCTCTCAATATATAATGTTTATTCAATATATTAACAAAACATTGACAGGTTGACGTTCAGTTGTTCAGCCAGCAGATGATAACTTTCTCACTGGGAAGGAAGTAGTTGTGGCGACACATGTCAAGTTAGTACATGTCTTTATCGCCAGTCGAAAAACTCGTATGAAAATAAAAATAAAACATACAATTTTGGTATTTAAATCTGTCTTTGACTTTGAATCTGACATTTATAATGTGAATTAAATTGCATTTCATTCCCTAACAGGAGAATGGGACTGGGTAAAACTCATTTCTACGCAATACATTTAAAGGAAAGAAAAATTTGAAATTTTTTTCCATATTCCTCGTGACCCAAACCCGAACACGGCTACCACCTTTAGGAGGAGATCGGTGGAATTTTTATGTGTAATAAGGGCTCATATTTGAGTCTAAAAAGAATTCTTTAGTTCAATTACTTTTATAGTGTGTTCCCCGACAATACTTGTGTATAATTTCAACCCCTTGCAGCATGTGGAAATGAGTCATATGAAAATAACAAAGAAATTATCGGCTATGGTGTCGAAACCGGTATAACGTTGGTCGGTGTGTTACATTGTGACCATTAATATGCTGTGTAAGTAAAAATTCATCTCTTAATTGGAGGAGAATTTTTATTCTTTTAGAGTACTGAAAATAATTTTAGTCCTGGGAGTATTTTTGACTCCGTCGAGATACTGGGAGTATATTTGAGGTTCATATTGTGACGTTTTCGATGCCGGTTTAGTCAGGTGTTGCCCAAGAATTAAGTAATGTACCGGGATAAAATAAATAAATACCCGGGCAACGCCGGGTCCCCAGCTAGAATATTTATATAGCTTCCCTGTCACGAAAACAATCTGAAACGGTAAATAGTATGTTTCTCAATTGGAGAACAATGAACTGCAATGCTGAACTATTAAATATCTCCTGACCGGCACGTGATATGAAGATGATTAAAACAAGATTTTCACAACATGCAGCCACGTTGTGATTTCGGGAAACGTGGACAGAGAAGTGGCTCCCTAGCCATTAACGCGTTACCTTGTGAATGTAAGGACGAGACGTCCATTGTAGTGTAGCTCGTTAGGAGCCTCTTCCTCCACCTACACAATGCCGGTAAAACAATCCTTCCACAGACATTCTGCACTTTGTCATATCTCACCTACATGTCTTGGAAACGAGTCTTATACTGATAGCAATTAAACCATAATAACATGCGGTTTTATTCAAATTAATTTAGGTTCCCTTGGAAGAACTCAATCCAAGTATCTTGACATCTATAGGCTCGAGAAGCTAACAAAAAAAGATGAATGATAGCATCGGGAGTAGACCGAACATTTGTTTTATGAACTAAAAGAGGCTTCAAAACTTTGCTGTGTTACAACAACGGAATGTGTAACTGGGGGAAGGCAAAAGCTGTGTCAATTAAAAACTTTAATCATAAAATTCACGTACATTTTCTGTAACCCATAATTGTTTCCGTAGAACGTCAAAAGTCGTTAATATTAAGACTAATTTTAACATAATATTTTTTGCAGGAATACATCTTCATAACGTCAGAGAATTCCCGGAGTTATTCGTGTGGCTGTTAATTAATCTAAACTGCGTGCGCGGGGGATTTGAGAGGTTGAATAAACCCACCAGCGGTCAGCACTTGAAAACACGTGCTGTTTGAATAAGCAGATTTAATATCCGAAAAGTTGCATCCTTCGACATTATTCTAGGATGATGTAGCACGATTCTGTGTGCGCAAGTGGTTCTTTATTGCCTTCCTCTCGTCTGCTCTGTTGCATAAATTGCGGCCCCGCTGCTCTCTGAGCACACCTCTTCTCGCAGCATATCTTCTTTGAGCCTTTTACGTGACATGCGGTGGATTTCTGCGAATCTTTAGGGAATTAGTTACTCTCTGAGAAGCTAGGAATATTTATGACTTTACTTTCCACCGAAGCCGTTGCAAGTTGCTGAGGATAAAGGCTTTTCCCGCATCAGGGAGCATCTTAGCGACGAGGATGCTGACATGGTGTAGTTAGCTGCAGCCTTCAAATTCCCGCAGAAATGTGACATCGCAGCATAGAAACCGGCACAGGCACGTGTTACAGCAATCTTTTGTACTATTCAATTGAGGATTGCATTCTTATGAAACAATAACTTCCTAGCGTTATCGGTGATAAACGTGCATAAGGCACACTATTTTCAGATAAATGACGTGAAGAATAATTACGATTAAATTGGATTATTTGTTGTTTTTATAATCTCTGCCAACATAGTGTATTCGTTCAAATACGCGAAGAAGAGGTAGACATTGGCAAATATTTAATTGAAAAACTTTAGTAAAGAAATGTGCAGAATAAATATCGGGAGGTTTCCCGGTGTACGGAATTTAGGCTGTAAGATATTGCTGTAATAACAGTTTCGTCATATTTCATTTAATTACAAATAAAATCGTACTGTTTGATGAAGTTACAAGAACTGTTTTATTTTATTTATATAATTTAAAGGAAGGAGACCCATGATCAGTCCTCCAAATTTTTGGCAGTTTAAATAAAAAATATATTTAATTTTCCACGTCAATACACTGGAGCTTTCGGCATTATATTGTCATATTCATCTGTACGCTTATTATCAATTACTATAATCTAAACCATCTTACTTTTCTCGAGTCTCATGGGCAAATGGCTATAATATACCGAGTATATAATACAGTCAACATAACAGATCAAGAGTATAGGCAACCCGCATTCAAATATGATTCAAACGCGTAATGAATAGTAGCCTTCTCGTAGTTAATTTTTCTAAAAATTTTCCCATTTTTTGCGCAATTTTTTAAATTTTTCTTTCCGTCAGAACCTTGTACAAAGCATTAGAAAAATTATTTAAAAAAGATTAATAAAATCGTTATAGTCGTGTTATGGCGTGACCAAGAGAAATAGGGATTCATTATATATGCATAATATTTTCATAGTAATGTAAAAGTCCACAAATTTCTATGGACGCATTTCTTTACTTTCTTAAAATATACCTGTAACTAATTTCGTAATCTACGCGAACAACAAAACGTAAGCGGTGTTGAGAAAGTGTTGAAATACCCGTGAAAGTCTAACGGTAACCCCCTTCTTTTAATTTAAATAGAAATCTACCGTGATTCCCCGTCTCTTTGTCTCAGTAAAATAATTGCTACACGACTGCATAAGTATCATATTTAATTTTGCTCTGGACATAAGAACGGATAAGATTTTTTTCTTCGCACTGCAATATAACTAACTTGAATTGTTCAGAAGAGACATCTAGGGCCTATTGTCGGATCTCAGCGAAGCTTAAAGCTCCAGAGGCATCTTTCCGTGTTATTGAAATCTGTATGGATCGAATGTGTAGTAGAGCCGATCTACCTACATTCACGAGTTAAGCTCGCTTGACCAGAATCCAATACATCCTCCATACGCCAAATCATATGGCTGACTATATTAAGACCTGAATGGATGGCATTATTCATCACTTACGTATCGCGTTCTAAATTCCTACGACATCTTTCATACGTAAAAGGTGTACCAATATAAAACTCTTTTAATAAAAATATGAATATTGAACTACGGTTATAGTGGTCGAATCTACAAAACTCTTCTAGTGTCCAAAGTAATATATCGAGGAAATTATTTTATATATTGCAGACAGGTGGAATATCTGCCAATGGGCGGCAATGTGAATTTTCTCCTCGGAGCAAACATGACTTTTAGCTAGCTGGCGGAAGAAATTCGATGCAACACCAGATGGTTTGAACAAATTTGGGGTTATCACACTGGCTGGAGGTTTTTGCACGTGCAAAAGTTACTAAAGGTCTCAATATGATGGCAAAAGCAGCTGTGTACCACATGCGGGTAGTTTCAAATGCGATAAAATAGCAGGTAGCAGCGGTTGTCCTATGAGCTAATGAAAGTAATTAAAGTCTATTTTTGCAAAAGTGCTGAATCAGTGGTCATCATATGCAAACAATATCAGGTGTATATTATACGTTATCCTCTCATTAACGGTCTTTTCTTCTTTGTTTCATGACCTAAATTGACGAGATCTGCTGGAGCCTGATTTCCCACGGATCTACACACGTGTGTTTCAAAGTGTAGTGTATTGTGAAGTGTGAAGTGCGTGGATCTCTATTATACCGCTATAGTGTTCCAAATTGACATTGTTTCTCTAGAAATTATATCTTTTGTATATGTTATGTATACTTTCTTTTATTTATCTATCATTGTATACATAGTTTCTTTTACTATCTCTCTTATTGTTTTGTACTCATATTCTTGATATGTTGTATTCATATTTTGTTTGCTCTGCTTTGTTTTATTTATTTATCATTGTATACATAATTTTCTTTACTCATATGTTGTATCCATATTTTGTTTCTTATATTCGTATTCTTAGTGTGATATGTAACATATTCTTTGACTTGTCCTATTTCCTCAATAGAGGACTAATGGATCCAATAAATCTTATCTTATCATTACTTGGCTACTGGACTTGTGTCGATCACGCTTTGGTTTACTGTACTTGATATTTTATTTTTAAATACCGGTTCTACGCACCATTACAACAATAATGATGCGCAACAATTTATAAATTACAGTATTTGAGCGAAAGTATCAACTATGTTTAATGCAGGGTTAACTTTCTTGATACATATTACTTGAAATAGCTTTTAAATGCCAACATTCTACATTTTATCAAACTTTTATTGTTGTTTATGTTATTAACGTATATTTTATAATAAATTGTTAATTTATGTATATTACGTGATTTTCGATTGGCTTTTACACCGACATGGGCCATTTCATTAATGGCTACAACGGTCAACTACATCCCAGCTGCACTCAGAATACAAAAGTTAGAAACAGAATATCGAGTAATAGTTCGTTTTTATTTAAAATATTTGCAATACAAACTTTTCAACATTAGCTCATACCTCGCAGTAATTACATATACCTTGCTGAATGTATTTAATTTTTCCTCTTCCTCCTTCTAAATTCAGTTACGGTCTTAATATTTTTTCTTGATTTCTCGACTACAAATTTCAAAATAATAATTAGGTCCTTGGCTACATTCAGTTTATGAATACATCCTTCAATATCATTATTCGATTTATTGCGTCTACCATAGAAGTTCCATAAAATGAGTGGCACTAACCCCTACTCTACAAATAATAAAAAAATGGACTAGTTTTTCTTCATCTGGTGCTTGTCTGTGGATGTACGCCAAGCCTTCTTCTTCATATTCATGGTTAATTATAAGAAAAATGACAATCCAATTAATTAAACAGCCAATGTCGGTGTAAAAGGTAATCATATTTCTCTTGTGCTTTATTCGTAAAATTAAAAATTAATTATACAACTCAGAATATTAGCATTTAAAATTTTTACAACTAATACATCAGAAAAGTCAATTCTGCATGAAACATAGTTGACACGTTGCGCTTAAATTCAGTAAATTATAGATTCTTTTGGTACCATTGATATATATTAAGCGTGTCTAAAACAATAAATAGAAGAATGATCGACAAAGTTACCGTCTGGCGGGTACTCGCTACCTGCTCATAGGGCAGCCGCTGCTACCTGCTATTTGACCGCATTTTGAAAGGCCGCATGTGGGAAGACATCGCGAAAACGACGCATCGATAGCTGAGAGGAACAATGGAAGTATTGCCGTTGTAGTCAATCAAGTAAGATGACTATTTTCTTTGCAACAGCGAAAAGAATTTCCTTTGATAAAGTAAATCTAAACAGCCTGTACTGCACGACAACGCTCGGCCATCGTGGACCAGTTTTCAAAGAACTACTGCTAAATTATTAATTTATGTGTTTGCAAAATTGAAGTTACCGATACTAAATTGAGTAAGTATCTTTTACAAACCTGCTGTTGTGTAGCGGTCAGCGTTATACGGGTCCTGGGTTCGTATCCCGGCATGAGAGTGGATGATTGTGCTTACCACTGAAGGATAATCATTACTCTGACCACGAGGAACTCCAAAAAAAATCTGGATTGTGTCCTAAAAAAAAGATGACAGTCTTGCAGTCGTCCAGAACAATATTTCTTTCATTATTACTTTATTTCAAAACTATAATCTATTTTATGTTATTAAATTTAATTTTCACAAAGTAAATACATATTTTTTCTCTTAAATTCTCGAGTAAATTTCGTAACAACCAAAATTAATTTAAATCAGCATAATTGTCCTCCGAATTTCAGGAATTATATATTTTCCATCGTGTAGTTTCAGAAGCTGTCAGCCTTTTTTTGCAAATATAAATCCGTCTGATGATGGTAAAAATAATAATTCCTCAAAATTGGAGCACATTTAATAAATCTTTGATTTCATTCTGATGATCTTGTGGTAAATGAGTGACAATTAAGGTAACCCAGGATATGATTTTCATTAAAACCAAGCAAAATATGAGGGTTAAATCGTTAAACGGCTTAAGCATTCAATTACAAATAGCTAATCTTCAACTTCCCTCGGTAAAAAAAAATAATGTTTGCAGACAAATTAATAAAAAAGTAGAAAAAATTTTAATTTGGTGGATTAGTCTAGTTAACTCACACACACGTCGTGCAAAAATACTGCCTCTCACACGAATACACAAATCAAATGTAAGAAATACGAAACTTTTGTGTGATACTACTGATTTTTGTGGCATGACCCTTGCCATAAAGGAAGAATTGATGTAAACACAGGCCCGACGGCTCCTTTGTGGTTTATGTTCTAAATACCAAGCTTTTCGAAGCTGTCCATTACAGCAGCGCTTTGAAGTGATATTACAAAAAAAACAATATGCAAAGCTTTCGACTTGCTCCAGGGAACCGGAAATCTACACCGTGCACTTAAAAAGTAGAAATAATCGCAGCGAGGGCGTCGCTGAACGGACCAAATGTTCCACAAGATACATACCTACACACTCTGACACTCATATCGTTTCTTGGCCATATTCCAATTGACAAAAGTTTAACTTACTTTACTCCAAATGAATCATCAACACTAAATTTCAACAAAGGAGATATTTTGAATGACTTTCTTTTTTTCCTCAGACAAATGGCATGACGCATTTGTCAGACAACAAAGTTCCTCCGCATATGTAATCCGGCGCAGCTCGTAATATCCTCAAAAGTTTTTGACTGTTCATTTAACAAAAATATTATTTATGAAACGAGCTTCATTTCGCAAAAAAAAAGAGCAACAGTTTTACGAAAATGAGTCAGACAATAATTAAGGTTATTTGGGAGGTCCAATATTGCAATTATTATAAAAGGCACATTGTTTCTAGGAAACCGTTATAGATATATTTTCACAGCCTGTATTTAACCTTTTTGTATGCTTGTGGAAGCAGAATAATTGATTTTAATGATTACTTACTAGCTGGTTGCCCGGCCTTGTTCGGGAAATCATTTATATTAGCCCGCTACAGTATTTAATTCGACAGTAACCTCTTTATCACTAAACCAAAAGCGAGGTCGTTACATTTTTGAAAATTTACCTTTTCGCGCCCTCTACTTTATGAGAGCTGAATTTCATCGTAACCACCATGATGAATCAGTATTTTAATCGAGTCAACAAATCTACTGGTACCTTAAATAAGCACATACAGAATAATACGCAGAAACAATCAAATTTTTAAGGCGTAGGTACTTGAACCATCTCTTCGGTCTGTTTAAATTGAAATAACGATAAATAAAATTGGGTGTGTGCAGCCCTAGTCTTTATATAACGTGCCCCAATCATTTTCACTGCGATTCATAAAAATAGTTTACATTATTATTAACTAATTACGAACTATCGTTTAAATAAAATATTAGTTAAATTTAAACATTATTTCACGCTTTGGTATGATTAGCTTGAAATAATGCGCATAGCCTCACGCAGCCTTCTTCAACCTGAAAAGGGAAGGAAGGACCTAAATCTTCGAAACAAGGACAAAATACTTCTCTGGGGTGAGCACCGCTAAGCACCTAAATTTCTTGGCAATCGGATAAATGTATATGGATGCATAAGGAAAAATCTTATAAGTATAGTTGTTTCATTCACAGTATAAATCACTAAGGATATTAAGCCGGGTACAAGGATGTCCTTAAGGGTTAACTTCGTCCTACTGGTTTTCCTTCACCCTTGACCCTAGGCCAAGGATCTTATATTGAGTCTCCCAATAGCCGAGAGACTTTAGTCAGTTGTTTGAGAGGTGTATGCTTTGGGGTCGCAGACGTCGAGTATCTGGCAATAGTTGCTCGCTGATCCCATTGGAACAGTCGGTCAGCTACACCCCTCCCCCAATCTGGTCCAAGTATGGAATCGGGCTAAAAAAAACAAAAAAAAAGATGCAGGATTTTCTTTAGGTGAATCGCCGAGAAGGATCCTTAACCTACAGCTCGCGGGTTCTACGCAACCCTTGGCTACCTTTCTCTACCTCCATGATTTCCTGTGCTATTTTAGGGGAGAGCCATCAAAACGAATAACCGTCACGTAGCCTGCCTTTCTAAAAATAGAGCGTACATGGCATTAGTTTTTTTATAGATAGATGAATAAAAATCTTCTAAAGTTTTTCACGAAAAACAGATCTTGATAAATGAATAATTTCAACTGTAATTATATTAAATAATTTATTCTTCATTGAGACACACACTATAATGGTACAAATAAGCTCTGACAACCGATTTCGAGAAATTTTAACAAAAGGTAGGGCCTTCCAACTCCCCTTAAACTGCTACTAAATTATCGTCCACAGGAGAATCAGGAGAGTGGCCTCTATCGATTGTGTGGCTTCTGACTAAACCACACTATAATTACCATTATATTTCGTAATACAAAACTGAATTTGTCAATTATTATGAAATGTTATAACATGTTATTAACCATATATAAAAAATGTATTTTTATTTGGCCAGTATGAGTTCCTATACCATTTGCCACATTGTGACGAAAGTTTGGTGAGTTGTAGCGCTCGCCCGCTTCACTCCTTTCAGGGTATTTTCAAAATTTAAGAAATAAATAAAGAGGAATCGTCCTATTAATTCAAGAAATAGATAATGTTTGAAAATTAAACTACAATACTCACTGTACAAGATAAGAAAAAATATATCAGGGCTCGATTCTTAAGTCACACTAAGTTCACTGATTTGGAAGAAGAACATGTGGAAATGTGGAATCAGGTCACCGGTGGCGCATATAAATGGCAGGCAACAACAATACAATATGGAGGTCTGCAAATTAGGCTGCCGAACATGGAAATCTGTAATAAATAAATTGTAATTCCGCTCTCTAAGCAATTGCAAGTTGAATATCAGACAAACTGTATCCAATTGATAAATACTTCAACGGCTTCATCAGTAAAAACATATTTTCGTGCTCCTGCAAACGATGATTAATCGAAACATAAACGATTCCCTCAGTAAAAAAAAATGTTTTTTCGCTTCTCTCGTAACTTTAAAACCATTAAATTCCATACGATACTCCTTGAGTCAATTTCGTGTTTATTAGTTGCTCTCCAAACCATAACGATTAAGATTGATGACGAGGAAAGTAAAGATGATAATTGCTCGTCTGTCGACGCAAGTCTGTAAAATTTAGCACGTTCTGAGTTGTGAATCGTTGCAGATTAAATAAAAATTTGAACGTAACTCGGCATACGCAATTATTCCCGTTGGCGCGATTCGCGATTGCAGCCGAGAACTGATTTGCGTTGCGCGCGGATCGAAGAAGTTACGAACGTGATTCGCGCCCGATACATGGCTAAAACCGGTAATTAGCCTGGGAGTCGGATCGGGCCGTCGACATATGGCGTCAAGGCAAATTGACCGATGCTAGCTGAGATTTCCCTGGGGATGAGATGGGTCAGGTCGGATAATGGAGTGCTGAGAGGGTTCCCGCTGCCTAATTACCTCGGCTCCGTGTTGCAATTACGCCACGTTCTTAAGCAGCTGCAAAAAATATTATCACGAATGTTGTGAAACTCATCTACTTGGTAAATTATTGATACGGATCCGTCTGATATCCTTCTTGGTTAAAGCTGATACACGTTTTAACGTCACTTTGCCACCTACAGTTTCAGTAAGTATACGTCTGCCGTTAGATGTAGTCTAATACAAATACCAGCTATGGCGAAAGACTGAACTTCGATTTTTACAAAAAAAAAATTGAAATGTAAAATTGTAACCTTTAAATTATAATACATCACGTCCTCAACTGAAGTTATTTAAAATATGTTAAAATGCCTTAATCTTCAAGAGTTTTAATTTTCCAGTAACGTTATTCCTTACAGACAGTACTTCCATATTTATCACTGTTTTGAAATTTTTTTTTCCAGCGTTTGTTACCTCATAATTAGGTTTTATAAGAAAGTCGCTCGTGTACTAATGCAGTACGTCCTTGCTTGGCACACAATCGAGGTTCGTTTTCCTTAATCTCATCAATTCATCAGCTGGAAATCCATATATATTTTCCGGCCATTCAATTTCTATTACTATAGATACTCATTATTTTAAAATATTCGTTTAGTCATTTTTTTAATACTCAGAGTAGTATACTGATTTGGTTTCTTCAATTTAAAACTTTATTTTAAAGCTATATTTTAGTATTCCGACTAAAGAGTCAAAATATCTTTCAGAATTTATTTAATCTGATAAAATATACTTCATGAATATACGGGAGGTTTTTCAAATTGAAGAAATATTTTATAATTCAATTAGTTAACAAACATGAGTCTCTCTTAAATTATAGAATATTTAAGACGTGCAATGACTGAATTTGACTGTATAAACATATAGTTGTCGCATTAATCTCTCGTTGACCTCACATTGTTTTAGACAGCCATCGACCTCGAGAGACGGAGATATTCGTCAGTATTTGGATGTCATCATGGCGCGGTCGCCCAAGGTGACGAACTTTGCGACGGTCCAGGTAACCGTGTTGATATTGTCACCCCATCCTCCTCCTCCCTTACTCCGTCACTGGAACTCCACTTCCTCACTGCTCCTTCAACACTTCTTAACTTCATGTTTCGATCCCCTACTTCATCGACGCTATTTCATTGTCGCCTTAACTCCTCGAAAATTCAGTTCTGGGCCTCCTTCCCCCAACAAAGGGGTGGCTGGACATTCCTCCCTTCTAGAACTACACATGTAAGGGTTCGTCCAATCTTTTATCACGTCCCCACTAGCAACATATGTTGCTTTGCTATGGTTATTAGCGACTGCTATGGGTGAACTTATTTTTAGTCTCTATACGGGCTTCACAGTTTGGGAACTCGCTCGCCCGTGCCAGGAATCGAAGCCAGGACCTCTGTGATTCTAGGCAGCGAGGTCGAATGCCCTCTAGTTTTAACTGAAATCACGTATAGAAATAGCATCATAATACGTATCTTATTTTTCGTTTCCCTGCTTTCTGTCTTTGCTTATGTCACGAACATGAGCTCAATCACCGACACATAGGCGCCAAACACTACTTGTCTTTCCGTTTCCAAGACTGCGTTCTACGGTCCCGAAACGAGTCTCCCCCTATTAACATTTTTATTCTACCACTTAAAACTCCAAGTTACGACACGTCAACTTTTATTTACGATTCACACACAGGGTCGAACATAATAACTATGAAATGATAATAACAGAAAAACATTTAATAGAGCAAATAACCGAAATGATTTATACGGGCTGGAAGAATCTATGGGAACTTTACACCTTTCTCTAACGGCTATAAACTGAAGACTGTAATTTGAACATGAGAATATCATAGATAAAACAGTAACTTATAAAAGAACTTAAAAATAATACACCGTGTAACTTTTTTAAGATTGTTGTTTTGTGCTATTCAGTTCTTAGACTGGTCTGATGCAACCATTCTTCGCAATCCTTTTCATTTATACATATCTCCAACGCCCCACGTCCTCCCTAATCTGCTTAGCGTATTCCATTCCTTGCTTCGCTCTTCTGTTCTTACCACAGAGAATGTCCCTGGAAACGTTCATTGTATTTTATAAGCCTGATCTGGTTGGTTAACCATGAGCATTTTATCTGTCTAGGTTTTATTACATTGTCTGTAGCTCCCTTCAATTTCTCTGTACTTTGTACCGCCAAATTTCGTATTTGGTTGTGTTTTGCCATTATAGTGTGAGGATTAACAATCCACAGTATTACGTTGATTTTTAATATGCAACATTTCAGAATGTAATGTGGGACCCTGTCTAAAGAAGAAGTGTTGCAAAATCGAAACAATGATCGAGATAGATACAATGCTTGGTGATCGGATTGTGACTACAGGTATACAGTTTAAAATTAGTCTTATGTTCTTTAATTATTATATTCAAAGTTCTCTTCGTCTAGCCAATATAACAAAAATCAGAACTTGAAGCCATGAATTGAGTCACCTCACTAAATGCGATAGACACCACTTTTCAGGAGGTTTCTGGACAGCCCTGAGACGCGTATTCGCCGAACAGAGAACATACCTGAAAGTCATGCCAATGTGAAGAGAAGAGATGAAACTCGCGCAGAAAGGCGAGCAGGCAGTCTTTATTCTGGAAAGAAAAACGCATCGACAGCAACAATGGGCTGCGATCGGACAGGCCAAAATTGAATTCTTCATATGCAGAAGTGGCCACTCCATCGCAAGATACTTACGAAATCCCAAAGTCCCGCATCTATATTCCGATTGTTTTCCTGGCTGCATGCATCATATCGTCACGAAATTCGGGGAATATTTTTTTGCTGCATTAATGATAACATTAGAAACAGAGATTATATTGTACCGACATTACTTGTTAACTTCACTTTGTTTATAAGAAGCATAAATGATTTTGCTTCGTAAAACTTGAGGTTAAATTATAGATTACACTAGCTGAAGAGCCCGACGTTGTACGGGTTCAAGTAAATTATAAAGCAGGAATATAATTACAGATAAGTTTATTACAGTACACTGAATTCATAGTTTTACTCCAGAGGAATAACTTTTAGCTAGAGGGGTACGTAAACACTCGTTTTATTAGTTTTCCAACAGCCAAAATCGATTTATGTTGTCAAATACAACCTATTTTCAATTCTAGGTTGTGTAAATTGCCTAGGGTTTTTTTACAGAGAGGTGCCATTTTGACCCATTTCCGGTGTTGAGAGAAGAAAAGGTCATATGATTTAAATTGTGGAGAATCGAATTTCCTATCGATTGTCTCCTCATGTTTTTTCTAAAATCTTTATTCTTTGAACTAAAAGGGCTTAAAGTTGGTGGGGTTGCAAAACGGAGTTTTTTTTAATGTGTTAAACTCAGGGAGAGAGAGAGAGTGAGAGGGGGGGGGGACGTTGTTCCACCTTGGAAATAAAGATATCTACTGATAGGTCTCGTTTCTTCAAGTTGAGTACGGAAACCCACCCTCAAACCGTAGAGAAAACGGAGGTTTGTTGACATTTTCACTTTTCTCACCTATTTAAATGTTAAACAAATTGATGACCTTATACAGACTTTATTATATAAATTTAATCGTAACAACGTCTCGACATGATTTTATGCCATCTTCAGGATTTTTCCTCCCTACAGAGGAAAACTGTACAGAAAATTAACCGTAGTGATGTTAAATTGAGACAAATTTTTAAAAAATAATGGAAACAAAAACTTACCACAACAATGTCAAAACATAACAAAGAATTATATCAGAAGTCCAACAATATGGTAGAGATCCGCGGCAACAAGTAACACCACAAGTAATTATTGCCAGACTGAATGTTGGCTAGGAATCTGGGAATTTCCAACCTCCCTACCAGTGGCATTGGAGCGACAAAGAGTAACGGGAAGCGTCGTATCTCATATATTTAAGTAGCAAGATGGAAAAAGGAATTATAGGTAACATTAGTAGTAAATGAACACAGTTAAACTAAAACAATAAAATAGAAATTATTTTAAAAATTTTTAAGAAAAGAACGCGTTATACGTAAAACTTAAATTACTCGTGTCATTTTGCGAACTGATTAAATTTCTTTATAATGAAGTCTGTATAAGGTCATCACTTTGTTTAATTATATACAACGGACGTTAAATTTAAAACGATATAAAATATTGTTGTAATTAAATTTTATTTAATACTTTTACCTGTGATCAATGTCACTATCAAATGCATAATATTTATTTGCTTTTACAAATTAGCAATTACTAAATATTAACCTGACGCTAAAAATAAAACTAATTTACGTATGCAACGTATCGAAAATCCAAATAAGTTAATTATTTCGCTAGGAGTTAGCTCTCTGCCTACCATAGGTTAATTGCGACGCTAAATGTTTATAATTTTAAAAATACATAGCATTATAGATCAAGAATATACGCAACCCTCATTCACTTTAGAAGGTCTCGATGCAAGTATGGGACACGAAATTTTTACGTAAAATGTCTTTCACTTTTTTCACATACGTAACGTCAGTATATTTTAAAACAAATTAAAGATCATGGGCAGCTTCAGGCTCCGAGGAACACGTGTGCCAAATTTGGACCAATTCCAACCAGTGGTTTGGACGCCTGTAGCTTTGACATACATACTGACGGACGCATTGACAAAGGTTTGTAGTATTATATATTTGACAAGGCAACCCAATTTGTATAACTAATTTAATTCATCATAAATCGTGGTTTCTATATAATAACATCAGCGTATATTACCAATAAATAAAATTACCCAGAAAAACGTTTCAATTATAATCAAAGAAATTAATGTGATGGAAACATAAATGGGTACTACACAATAATCTCGACATGTAATCGTTGAAAAATAAAATATCATATAGAAACATAGAAATTGGAGTATTTGCAAGCATATAGACATAATTTCAAATTAATATGATGGTATATTTAATATGCTTTTTAGTTTGCTTTTCATATACAGGTTGTAATAGAAGTAAGTGTACAAAGTTTTGTCCACTTGGCATTCTTGTCAGACACGCTTTGATACTGCGCCATTTGAGATAAGAACTGAGAAAGAGACTTCGAAAAGCACGCCTCCCGCCTCAGCGCTGCCATTAAACAAATACATAAATGGCCTGAGGAATGATCCAATTAAAACACCAGTGCACACGTTAACATGAAACATGTCTTCAAAGTTGTGCGTGTGAGTGACACGCGGGTTTTCATTATCCTAGAAGGGCTGCTAGTGATTATTGGATCATCATGTGAAAATGTCCTCGTCAGAAAACAAAATCGAGTTCCGTTCGAATTCCGTTTTGTTCACATGTTGCTGTAGAAACCACGATGATCCGAGGCGCGCTTTTCTAATTGCATTTCCTCGTTTTCCATTCCTCAAATCGCATAGTAACGAAGCGTCTCAGATAAAAATGTTACAGTCTTGAAAAAACTGAAGGATAAGTTCACTCTTCACTATACATATATGTTAACGTATGAAGTAATTATCGTCGCCGCTCAGGAAGGCAATCATCGTTTGGTGACAACTGGATTATATAATGAAAACTTCTTTCTACGTGACGTGAAATTAAGATGCATTGCCGAAATTCTTACCAAATAAAGTTCCACTGATTGAGACTCTTTCTGTTCAAGGTAGGATACGATCTTCTTCTCCAAGTATGATGTATAATCCTTGGCAACTCGTAATCCGGAATAATGCATCAAAAAATAGTTGCTGTAAATGAGACGTCGCTTCAGTTAATTAAGACTTTTGTGCAATTTTGGCTCAAGCAGTGTCGGCTGGAGCATTTTTGAAGAAATTTCTTCTTTTATTGTTCTTATAAACATTTATATCTTAAATATTCTCCACTAATAAGATCTGCCCTACAACTTCAAGGTATTTCCATTACGGAGCAGCGCCTCGTACTGGAGCTGCCATCTAGCGGATATTAACGGAAGTTCCCATATCCTTACTACCATCGCGGAAAAGACAACCATGTTCAACTAAATAATTGTTTTTTTATATGTGTAGCTTAATCACGTTGCGTGTGTGCCAGCGATGAAGAATGCGTCTCTATCCCAATTATTTCATTATCATATTATTCCAAATTTTACCTATGGATGTGCTAAATGTGCGGCTAGAACAAGCATGGGCAGTAACCCCAGGTAGAATTCTAGGACGGATCTTCCGGCTAAAAATAGCAGAGTTCCCGGAAGCCATGTAGATTCCAGTAGCCAAACCAGCAAACATTTAACAGATTTTGTTGGGTGGATGCAGAGTTCGGTGTCCGCCAATCAGGGGAGCCGTAGTAAAATAGAGAGAGAGGGAAGTGGTAAAAAATTAGGAGAACAGAAGATTGATAATTTGTTTGCTGGTTCTGGGTGCTCACCGAATGGTGAAAGGGTTCGGCGGAAGAGACGAGAGAAACCGCGTGGGGAGAATGGACAAAACTACAGTAATTTTAGGTTGTTTCGTAATTTAAAACAATAAGGATTATGAGCTATATTGAGATTATTACAGTATTTACAGTTATTGAAGCAAATAAACATAATAATATAAAATAACCAGAAAACAAGAGGTTGGGTTCGAAGCCGGTGAACTGTGAGCCGCTGAATTTAATTCTGGCATAAAAATCAAATTTAAGTTACAGTTCACCCCCTGAGAGGGGTTGTAAGGGGGTAAAAACACACGTCCGCAAAACTATCTTTAATGGATGTAACAATTTCAACTAAATTTTGCACACGTGTTCATGGCGTTTGAAACAGCAACACTGTTGGGGTAAGACACAGCTCCCACCACTATGGCGGGGGTGGAGGGAGTGGAAATTTTTAAATATCAAAAAGTGGCCAATGTTTCCATCAAAAAATACATTTCCGCTTCAATTAGTTTTATAATTTGCCCTGGAATATTGCTAGCGTATAATTTCAACACCATCCATAATATAAGGGGAGTATGCTTAGGGTTCGGGTGAAGCGGCATCATATAGCGATAACCAAAAAACAATCGAGATTGGGCTCTAAACCGTTGTAATGATAGCTACTGAGTTCATTTCTGTCATAAAAATGTCATTTATATTACAGTTCTTGCCTTAAGAGGGGTTGGAATGAAGTAAAACAGTCTTACGCATACTATCTTTAACGCATGGATTAATTTCGACCAAATTTTGTATACGTGTTCCTGGCGACAGAGCTCAGCACAATTAGCGTAGTACACGGTTATCACCACTTGGAGCGGGGGTGGACGGGTGATTGTTTTTAAAATTCCATAAACTGCCGTTATTTCTTTCTAGTATATATTTTGGGTCAATTAATTTTATGGCGTTTACGATGAATATTTTTGCGTATAATTTCCAACCCATTCATCGTGGGGGTGTAGGGCGCGTCATATGAAAATAAAAATAAAACAAGTCACGTTTGGTATCGAAATCAGTGTTATGGGAGCCTTTGAGTTTGATTCCGACGTTTATATTGCAAATTAAATTGCAGTTAATCCCCTAACAGGGGTATAACACAATTTTGCGTAATACATTTAAAGGACAACAATTTTGATAAAATTGTTTCCATATTCATCGCGACTAAAAACCAGACACTTTGCAGATAAGAAACGGCTACCAACCGTAGGGAGGGGGGTTGGGTTGGTGGACTTTTATATATAATAAAGGCTCAAATTTGAGTTGAAAAAGAATTTTGAAGTCAATTACTTTTATAGTGTTTTCCCCGATAATTTTTTGTCTATAATTTCAAACCCTTGCAGACCGTGAGGGGTGGGGGTGGAAATGAGTAATATGAAAATTACAAGGTAGCTATCGACTTTGGTGTCGAAACCAGTGTAAAGGGGGTCGTTGTGTTTATGTCATTTAATGTGCGATTTTAGTAAAAATTCATCACTAAAGTGGGGAAGAAATTTTATTCTATTAGAGTACTGAAAATATTTTTAGTCTTGCTATTGTACCAGGAGTATTTTCTAACTCTGTCGAGATACTGGGTGTATATTTGAGGTTCATATTGTGACGTTTTCGATGCCGGTTTAGTCATGTGTTGACCAAGAATTAAATAATATACCGGGATAATATAAATAAATACTCGGGCAACGCCGGGTCCCCAGCTAGTTGGAAAAACAATTGTAGACTTACTACCTTGATGTAGAGAACGGTTGGTGCCTGTTATTTTGATGTGGTTCACAGGTTATTTGGAGTCAAAACGCTTCCAGGGCGTCCCAAAAAAAATCGATCGGGCACAATCAAACGGCAATAACTGTCTTCCAAAAAGTTTATTTCTATATTAGCATAATGTAAAATGACAACTGATATTGTCTTATTTTTCGGGTGGGGGAAAAAAAGTAAATACTAAAATACGAAACATTGAAAGAACGTGGCTGTTGTAAACAAGTGAAGCATCGCTGCTCTGGTCCCATTGTCTTTTGGGTCAGTGCAGAGTCAGACCTCGTGTTGAAAGCTCAAGGGTACGTAACAGATTTAGTGGCAAGCCAAATCAACTTTTACTGAAGTGTTAATTTTATTTTTAGTGGACTTAAATACAGGATAGTTTACTAGGTTTTTTGTTAAAGGATGTCGCATATAAACGTGAGCATACTGAATCGTTATTGTCCAAACTGATAGTCCTTACGACAAAAGTTTTTTATATGAATAAAAAAGTGAGTAAAATTGTTGTTTAAAATGTAATGTAATCCATTAATTTTGCTTCTGACTAGAGAAGGGCAAAACTGTTCTTTTTAGTGATCGAATCGGAATCATTCGCTCAGTAGTCATATTTTTGTTGGTTCATCGCTATATATATATATATTCATTCATTCGGTCTACTCGCCGCACCCGATTAACCGAAACGAATCTTGCCTTCTTTCCACGATATTCCAGATTTTCTAGTAAATATGAGTTTATAATTTGATAAATTGGTAGGAAATTATGGTGTGTAAACAAGAATTTTTTTTTAAAAAAAAAGAAAATGGCTAAAAATCGCTGTTTTTAGAACGGAAAACATAAAAAAATGGTAAGAAATCATTAATTTTGAAGATATACGGACTTTAAAATTATCGTAAATTGACCATTTGGAGGCCGAGTGTGACGTCATAGTGCTGCCAACCTCAGCATTTACCCCCCACCGACGCGTTGCCAACTGTAGCATTTCCACACTAATACGAAAAAACACGTAAACAAGTAACTGACAACTTTACTTACCCAAACAGTTTCCTGTGTTCGGATCGGATGAGGAAAAATCCCAAGGCAAATAAGAATACGTACTTTTCTCACTTTTTTTGGTTTTAAACTATTAATTTCATAGTAAACATAGTAATAACGCAACAAATTATGACGTTCGTTTGAAATTACTTTAGCACAGCACAACATAAATCTGTAACCAAATTCTCACGAAAACTCCCATATTCCAACCAAATTCACTTGCGATTTTCATAAAAATGGACATGTACTATCAATAATAGTAGATTACCACTGCATTTTCTTCTTTCTTATTCTTCGTTGGTTGATTCGCACCAAAACACATCCAGCTAGCTATATATTTCTCATTATTTGCGAGTTTTAAAGATCCATCACATTTATTGCACTTATAATTCGGTTCTTCGTGTAAGTCCTATAACCACAGTAGCACTGACGAAAGGGGCAATTTACAATATCAACCCCCCACCACCACCCTCCAGAATAAAAACATAATTTAAGAACGTCATTTAATGGTAAGAAATGATTGTGTTGACTTTGTAACATAAATCATTATTCGAATACCGTTAAATAATTCTGTAATATATCGTATTTACCAAATGTTAGATATAATATCGTGTTTTTGAATTCCTAGTAATCCACGTGGTTAAGAGATGTCACCACTTTATTAGAGCGACTTTCCCGTAATGCGCTAACTATATTTACGATATTAAAATTGAATGAAGGCCAATTTACGGCAGTGGAATAATTCATACGCGACCATCTTATCTAAATATTATCAGTCTTCATATTTGTACACCCATATATATATATATATATATATATATATATATATATATATATATAGAGAGAGAGAGAGAGAGAGAGAGAGAGAGAGAGAGAGAGAATTGTTGATCAGTAAATATAAAGTGCACTAAAATAGTACAATTTAATTTGTGTATTAATTTTTATGTGATTACAAATTAATTACAGTGAATAAAGAAGGTTAAAAAAATTTACGGAAGTGGGAATCGAACCCGCTCATACGGTTCTCGACAGAGTCCAGTGACAAATTTTTAATTCTTTCTATTTCCAAAATTATATATTTCCGCGTATTTTTTTCTTTAACAATAGTCTGGTACAGGTTGAGAGATCGCTTTAGGCTCGGTTCAATTCATGTGCGGCCCGTTTACACGCAAATTTACACCCGGTAACGGCTAGATTCCGCGTATTTTCAGAATTAATTTTTTAATAGGGCAAGTCTAGAGGAGTGAAATAATTAAAATATGACACCTCGAACCCTCTAATTTCCATATTACCTCGCATATTTACGAAAATATATCGAGCATTGCCGCTGCTTAAGACGTGGTATTTTATTATAGTATAAAGTGTACAAAAATGTAGACCTAATTTTAATTGCAAATTAAAAACAAGATGATTGATTAATTGCAACAACAACAAAAAAGATAATGACAAACGGTAAAATTACTAGCTGGTATCGGGAACCGAACCCCATTCCACGGCATGAGACGTAGAATCTATAACCACTCGGCCACACCTTTGAACAACTAGGAGAGAGTTCAGGACATATATCAAGTACATTGGCAGGGCGGAGCGCGCGACTCCGAAAATTTGTGAATTCGACATCGGCCCTCAATTTTTAGGTAAGGCCAACATCGGCTCTAAATTTCAGACAAGACTATGCCTCCCATCTTCACTTTTCGCGGGTAGCATGAAGCGCCATAAACAATGACGTCACAGTTGTGACGTCACACATTATAATTTTCTATCTCCGTAATTATCAGCTGCCGCCAGAAAATTTATTTGGCAAATACTCTTTAAAAGTGATAATAGACAACTTTAACCGGGGTTTCATTTTACCCCAGCCGTTTACATACAATAAATATCAGCCGTGGAATGTGAAACAATTTGTTATTAAAAAAAAAACAATTTCACCACTGTACGGTCAATATTATTTATAAAATTAGAACATACAGAAGCTTCCAATCTGTAGTCAGATGATACTAATCGAGTCTGCGGATTAAAATCTGAATACCGTCATACGTCCGCTATACTGGCTCAATTTATAAAGATGGATTTATAATATATAACTGGTGTATGACGGAACTCAGAATGAGTATGAATAGATTTTAATCCACAGAATTGATTAATATCATCTGAGTAGTGATCGAAATCTCCTCTCTGTTCAAAGTTTAGAAATAATTGGGACTCACAAATGTTAACTTATTTTTTGTTTGACAAAATATTCTCTGTCCCCGATAAATATAAGCGGCAACAAACATAGACAGTGCTGTCAGGATTCCTTATATTTTCCTAGTGGAATTCACATGCTACGACAACATATTTTAATCAGAAGAATTGATTAGTATGTATTCAATTTTGTCAGCAAAATAATTGTCACTTTAATATCATCAAAATACCGTTAGAGAGCCGCCGATAGTGATAGAAACATCGTATATTTAATTATACATATTCACTTACTTATACTTATTCACTTAATTACTTTTCAGAATCATTTTGCTATTAATTTAAATGTTATTTTATAAATTGAGTCATAGCAATATAGATATTATAAATGAAAAGTCCACATGATACAGCTGGGCTGTTTGGTATTTCGTCGTTAAACAAACCGAAAGCATTGTCGTCTCAGGGCATTGTTGTCACTGATTAAAAAGTAATGAGGCAAGGAGTACTGCGAGAAAAAAAATCTCATTTAATTCTTTCATGTGAAGTTTTGAGATTCGTTTGTCGAAAATAAAATCTTTGGCGGTTCATATGAAAGAAAATTTGTGTGTTGATCACTTGAAGTCTTGTATAGCAAAGGCATGGAGAGTGAGTGATGGCGGGGGCGGGGGGTAACACCCTGAGTGGCGCTTTGTAATTTATTGACAACCATTGTTGACAGACTGGCAGTGGGCTGTACTGTTGTAGGTCACAGACATCTGTGTGAGGCGTGCTAGAGAGAAGAAAAACTTGTGCAAGTTTATAAATTATCTGCGCGATATCTTGGAGAAAAATTAAGGAAATACGGTGAGTTTGTTTAGAAGTTCGCAGTGTGGCTAGTACAGAATAATTGTGGCATATATCTACGCAAAAAATGAAACATTACTAGACAATTGTATCGTATTACTATTAATTATTGGTCTGTATACTGCATATATTTTCAAGTTTCTATTATTGAACATTTTTGTCGTCTGTCTTGCTCTCCCTCCCGCATCCCTTCTTGCGCTATAAAAGGTTAATTGCGACCAAGTGGATTGCCCTCGTGTAGCTTGTGACTCTATAAAAAGTTTTAAGAGGTGTCGTAGACTGCGTCATCAGTCTAAAGTCCGAATTAAAAAATTTCTAATAGCTGTACTAAGTTCAAGCTTTTTCATTTTTTGTGCTGATATTGTACACTCGTCCTTTTGATTAAAATTATGATGAAGTTAACGAAATTCTACTACGATATTATAGGAAATTAAGTGAATTAATAATAGTGTTAATAAAAGCATAGTATGGAGTGAAGCGATCTTGAGAGGGTAAAGTGAAAACTGTGGGGTAACATTTAGCCAGAATAGAAGGAAGGGATTATATGATTATATTTGCACAATCAGATAAAATAATTTCATATTAACGTTCGGTTGCAATATTTTGTACATATGCCACTTAATTTTACCAAAACAATCGGTCCACAACAACGTATCTAGAAAGAGAGAGATTTTGATTCACTCACTAACTGCTCTCGCGATCTGATTCCTGAGTGAGTGATTCAAACACTGGGATCGCAGTTCCAGTGATCTGATTCCTGAGCGAGTAATTCAAACATCTGGTTGATCGCGAATCACAGGAGCGGTGTGAATGAAAAGAGCTACCGCTTCATTATTTCGATTCAATGATCACTCAATCCTTGGAGGGATCTTTGAATCAGATCTCGATCAGATGACCCATCTCTACGACTGACCTCAACATGTCAACTGAACCATGTTTAGGACTAAAATAATGATTTATAAAAGATTTATGAATAAAATGATAACAAACATTAAATAATTTGTGTGTTTCAAACGATTAAAATGATTTTTTAGAATACGAAATGAGTAGACTACGATTATAATTTTCAGTCTACAATATTTGTATAGTAGTTAATGTTAACTATTTACCCAATTATAAATAGATTTAAAGTATTCCCCTAACATCACAAACATTTATGAATCACTTTACGTTATATCAAAGTCAATTTTATTCATTAAAGACCTGAAGTTCTCTCTTTTCTTGGCGATGTTGAACTAAACAGTCATTCTTGACGTTTTTGCACTATTTCGTAATACCTGAAATTGTGGCGTCACTTAAACAGGAATCTATTTTCTTACTGTATGAAACATAATCGCTTCGTTCTCACTTGTATCAATTCTTCAATTTCTTTGGACATTTACCTCATATTAACACTGTAATTTTAATTGACTGTAGTCACAATTTTTGTTGTTGCAGGATTATAAAATGAATGACTTGGAAGATATCAGGGATGAAATCATCCGTATCAGTGGCGATGACGATAAAGAAATCGAAGTAAGTTACATTTTCTTGAATGACTTATTTTTCTACAGCATTGAAACAAGTTTTAACCATTCATTAGTCCTGTTACCTATAAATATTTGAATACACGCTATACTCGTATCGTTTTTTTAGTTTCATTTTGCGTATAGTAACCTGAGGGTTGTTTCAGACCATGAATCAGAGGAGTCGACCCAGACGATCTAGACGAGCAAAACGAGAAGCTACTACTACTCAAGAAAATGCAATCACAGTAGCTGGACCGTCAGGACGTACTATTACCATATATAAGTAAGTTTGAAAAAAATGTGAATTATATTTTACTTAGAGAGATTACAAGCTTCAATAGGATTTGCATTATCGATCACTACGAACAAATTAATAACTAATTAATTACTGTGGGAGATTTGCGGGGGAGGAATTTGATGTGTAAGTAAGCTAATAATTTTTCCTAAAAACATCTGTGGGAGAGTTTGGGGGAAATCCTCTTCAAATTTAGGACAAATCTCAGAAAACATGTGAAGTGGTTATTCTAAATAGCATAAATGTGTAGTCGAATTTAAATGTTAAAGCCGAAGTGAAGTGTTTATTTGATATAATTCCTGTTGTTTCTCTTTATAATATAGACATATTAAAGGGCAATGGTTATTTTTAGATTGTTTATTTTTAGATTACGTTTAAGTAATTTTATTATGGATCTGCAACTGGGCTAACGCCAGCTATAGACTAACAATAAAAACCATTTTAAATCTTGATATTGCTTTTTTAATATTTTTCAGAAGAGGCACTAAAAGAATCAACGACAATCGAGGCGTGCATATAGCAACGGGGATGGATGTTTGTGACTGTTTAATAGACGACTGTCCCGGGTGCCACTTCCCTTGTCCAAAATGTAGATCACCGAAGTGTGGTTCACAGTGTAGGTCGGTGTCTATGGTTTCTCTCCTTAATATATATACATATAATTTTATAAAATAATCGTTCACTAAAGGTATAGTGGTTAATAACGTTATTTTTTTTAAAAAAAAATAATGCTATACGCTGCGAAAATTCTTCATCAAGTTCTGAGATTAATTTTATAATTCCTCTGCAATTCTATAAAATATAGCAAATGCCATTTCACAAATCGTACAAATCATTGCAATTCTTAGTTTACATCGTTCCTCTTGTCCGAGTTTCTAAGAACTCTTTGATTATTGACTTTTGCGTTAAATCGGGACAGTACATCTGACACCTCTACTCATCTTTAATTCCCGTCTCTCTCCCTATTATTTACTAAAGAAAGGAAATGAGTAGTAATGTTGGAAAATAAATAATTCAGTGAGTGATGCAGAAATTTTTCAAGACTTAGGTTAATTTTGAAACAAAAATAAATATTTTTTACGTAGAATAATACAATATACAGGGTGGCCATAAACGAATGTTCCATTTTACAATACTTATCCAGCTCTTTTATGGGAGAACCAATCAGCAAAGCTTTATCCTCCTGCGTCACTCTGAAGTGTTTTTACACAAATCAGATCAAAGTGAAGGTAAACTAACGTAGGTAAACCTTTAGTCATGCGGCCCACGTGCAACTTAAAAATCCAATTCTTTCCACAATTTTGTCAACAACTCAGGAGTAATTAAAGCTGTAAGCTGTTCAAATGTCTCAACCCTGGCAAATCATTAGGTAGTGGAGCAACGAAAAAAAAAATTATGTAGCCTCGGAGGAAGAAAAAGTTTGTCTTAATGTCTGGTGGACGCGGAGTCTAGCCGACAAGAGCTCTGACATTAAAGCTTTGGTATTCAAGAATGGATACCCAATTTCATTCTTCGTTTATTGACACTGTTATACAATACATTTGTATGTAAATATAAATCTTGGTTTTTATAAAATATTGCAGATGAATGTGGCATATTGAGCCGAAAGCTCCTGAGAGAAATATGACTGACATTGAATTGTATAACATTAAGTCAATAAACGAAGAGTGAAATTTCGTATCCATTCTTTAATATCAACTTATAAATTAAACAGTCGTTACGTTAGTACTTCTTCATCTACTTTAAAATTAAATTCTTTCAAACATTCATGAAAGGCAGGAAACCAATTAATATTCGAATCATGGAATACAAAAATGTATTTTTTATAAAAATATCCAATTTTATCTCTTGTATTGAAAGTATAATACTTTCTCTTTGTAATAAGTTTATTGCACATTGTAATAATATCTGCCAGATATGAGAGTTTAATCAACCATGGATTTGGATTTTAAATAATCTGTATAGAAGTGGCCATTAAACTTTTCCTGTGGACCTCCGGCTGAGAACCGCTGCACTGAATGGTCCTGACAGATTGCAATTATGTGCTGTTGAATTAAATTCCACAAACGAATGTGTGTAAGGTTGGCTTCTCGGCTACGTCAATCTCTGTCTCACTCGTGCAGGATTCTGGTTGACTGAACACTTCCACACTTTTTCATTGTTACTCTTATTGTAGCGGGAAACAATAAATGGGGTTTCTTTGTTTCGCAACGTTGTGAATCCGATGTTCTCCCATTCGATGCAAACGGAGTTTTTTTTCTTACGAACTGATTAAGTGTTGTTAAAACATGACATAGTATAGATAGAATCACTCCAAATTTTTGTGGAACACCTACTCTGGCGCCGCGGAACACAGTTCGGGAAACTTGTGGGATCACAAGTTAAGCGAACCCCACGTTGAACTGAAATGACATTTATTTTCGGCAAACGGCAGAACACACAACACCAATCGATCAGGAGCCACCATTTTGCGAATGTGACGCTTCAGGTGGGAAAAGCAACAAAGCAGTAGTTCTTATCTAAAACTGTTTCATTATAATATTGAAACAACACTACAGCGCTTACATTTCATACTATTAACATTTATAAATGCATATAAATGGATTACCCTGTCAATATTCTGGTAGATCATAATTTCGGCAGTGCTGTTGGAATATGCACCTACATGGTTTGGTCAACAAGATATTTACCTGTTTGATTGTAAACTTAGAAACAGGTTTTGGAAATAACCCTTGTTTCAACAAGTGGAAACTGATTCTCAAAATAATTATATATCGAAGGCTTTCCCGGTGAAGAGAATTAGGAAAGGTTTCTTGGGTTTCCAACCGGGCAATCTACGTAAACAGCTTCGATTCGATGGATAGCACTTTCATCATCTTCCAGGTTTGAGACTTCACTTCGTCCTGGAAGGTGATGCAAGTCCTGTCCATCGAAACGTCGCCGTTTACGATTACCCGGTTGGAAACCCGATAAACTTTTCTTAACTCAAGATAATTTTATGGCAGGTCAAGAACTCGTCCATTTCCATATAGTTCATAGCTAAACATAGCTGAGGAACATACACCCACACACATTTCTTCTACTGATGCAAAACTGTAGATATTGCGAGTCTAATGACTTTTAGGTACTCAAACTAATTTCCTTAATTTTAATCCTTCAGATTACTTAAAATTAATTTACTGTCGTCGCCATAATATTTTATGATCATATTTATACTACCAACTTGATTACCGTTGTAGCTTTACAGACATTCTTTTATTTTTTTAAATATATCAGTGTTACAATATAAACTTAAATATATGAATTTTCGATGTGTACACTATATAATAATTATTTTAAATCCCCCCATACTGTGAAAAGTAAACTAAATATTTTCTTGGGTATAAACGTACTAAATATGTTGTAGTATATTATTAATCAAAATATTTTTATCTTCATCCATTGCATAACCGAACTTATTTAAAAACGAAATTTAAGTATTTTGAAAATGACTTGTCATTTCGTTGTTTTCTTTTTTCAGGAATAACAGGACAATCCCGATTGATAAAGTTGTAATCGAAGGCTTAGGACAAATTTTGATTAATAAATATAGATAAATGTTAATTTCTTCTCATATTTTTAAAAGAGTACATTTGGCTCAATAATTGTAAAAACTTTAATAATCTAAATAAAGTTCTTGATCATCATTGTTTCACACTACATTCCCGTAGTTTTGTTCATTCAGTACGTAACTACACATCGTTTGTGGCGAATTAAATCTTCACGGTCGTCAACTGCACCAAACATTTGTACTGTGAAAATAGAAACTACTATTGGAATCTATAACGTGGTAATGCAGCAGGTTTATGAATTATATCCGTTTTTACTCAAGTTTAGTTGGGAACAGGAAGTAACGTTGATTGCTTTACCCGATATTTGAGTACGCTTGGACTGATTAAATGACGGTGTTCCACTGCCTGCTCGGTTTTCAGTCGTCATTACGAATCACTTCAGACTCCTTCATACCTTCCCAGGCAGCGTCACGAGTAACACACTTAATGTTCACGAAAAACCTTATCACTAACTAAGAAATAATATAAATTATTTGCTAAGTATTTTGTTGTTTCCTGATGCGTGTCAAACAGAACAGTTGATGATTAGTACCTCATTTACTGCATCTAATTTTCGAGTTTGCCAGGGTTATAAAACATACTTTGAAGACGATGTCCATGCTACCTTGAACAGAAAGAGTATCTCAATCTATGGAAATTTATTTGGTAAGAATTTCGGCAATGCACAATAAATGATCAACGTATTAAGGTTATAAACTTAGGTTTGACCGTTGGGTACCTTACTTATCAATACTGCAAGAAGAGCTGATGTAATCTTACTATAGAAATTAAAAAAAGCAAGTTAAATTACTATGTGTACACTACGTATTGTAATAATTCTTTAAATCCCCCCATACTGAGATTAATGTGAGAGTAGAATGTTTAACAGTGACCGGACGGATAATTATGATTATAGCAATTAGAAATTCACCAGACTAATTGAATTCTTACTCTGTCATTCTCAGAGTTGGCTATTTGGATTATTTTTTGTCTCTCGACTTTGGAACAACGTTTGTAAGTCATATCCATTAAGTTGTTTAAGTTATCGATAATCCTAATTTGTAAACCTGGTAAATAATAATTACGAAATACTTGAAACTATGTATACTAAATTTTTAGGACTTTCTGTTGACAATAAACTGCTTTGGAAAGAGCATATTAATCAACTAGTAAAGAAACTTGCCACAGCTTCTTATGCTATATCCAATTATATGGTCATACAAACACGAACATTAGTGTATAATGCACATTTTCATTCTGTATTGTCTTATGGCATTGTATTTTGGGTCGACTCCTCGGCAAAAGAAAAAGTATTTATAATACAATAAAGAGTCGTTATAATAATGTGTCAAACCAATTCTAGAACATCTTGTCGAAGACTTTAAAAAAAATTAGGCATACTTACCCTCGCAAGTCGGTACATTCTCTAATTCATGCTCTTTGAGATTAACAATAAAAAAATTATACACTACTAACTCAGATGTCCACAGAATTAGCACCAGAAATAAAACAACCTTCATATAGAATGTAAGAGACTAACAACACAGAAATCTGTACACTAAAAGGGAAAAACAAACTTCCCCCACACTTTAAACAGCTCCGAAATGAGCATAACAAATTTAGAATTGAACTAGCCACATTCTTTCTTAGCCACTCCTATTCTCTAAAGAAATTTGTTGAACTATGTAATTATGGATGTAAAACTAGATATAAGATTATCCTAATGATAATGTAATAAATTGCATTGCTTCACGGAATATGACTATTAGGTTATGTCCTCTACAAATGACACTGTAAAAAGGATAAAACTCCAGAGTTGAAGATTTTATAAATAGTTGTGGCAAAATACTAGGAAATTCCAATGTCCCACTAGGTAAGCGGTGAAAAAAATATTCGGGTTGTTAAGTCATTCAGTACCCCGCCTAAATTATCTTTATGGGATATCAATATACAAATACTATTAAGTTTTATTTTAAAAAATTACAAAAATATGTTTTAAATGATGCGCTAAGAATGAGGGAAAATGTCATGCATGTTTACGAAGTATCTGAGGTCCTTTAAGTACGTTTGGGAAAGCAGGATACAGACGCCCATACAACCCCATAAACCGAACCATCGGCTTCAGTTTGTTTTACTGCGTATAAGGGAACCTCATCTCGACCGAAAATCGTGGTATGTGTTTCAATTCAGCGTCATGCATCTTACCATCATTAATTAATATGTTGCTCAATTGTAATTTTTATGAAATATTTTATTTAAGTCCACTTTTAAGATACTTTTTAATAGATTTAAGTAATTGGCTAGTTTATCCCAAGTCAAAGTTCAAATGCCATGAATGTTACCTTTTAGGCATATTATTCGTTGATCACTTGTAGTCAATCGCTCAAATTCTAAATGAATAACTTCCACTAACATCTGTCTGTTAGTCCAAAGCAAAGATGTGTATACTGCTATAAAAATGTGTTGCAGTAAGCGTGTCCCCTTGTTTTCCTTTATGTTTTCGTACCATCCTGAGACTTTTGTACAGTTACGGCTCAAGCAATGCCAGTTGGATCATTTGGAAGAAACTTTTTCAATTATTCTTCTCATATACATTTATATCACGACTAGCTGAAATTACTAATTCAGCGCTACCATCACGGAAAATATTTAATGTATATTCACTAACAGGTTTAACTTCAAAATTATTTATTTTTATGTAGTTATTGTTCGATAAATTTTTATAACTTCTAGAAATTAATCTGGATTCAGTGTCAAACTTTTGGACGGGTCACGAATGCCATCCACTTGACTCTTGTGACAAGCAAACAGCTGTTTCTGTTTAGTTGGATAGAATATTCCTTTGCCTGTATTAGATTTGGTACTCCAAAACTGGAACTCGTAATCCTTCCTCTAGTTCTGAAAACTAGGATTCAGTTGAAAATGTATAATATTCTTCATAAACGAAATAAACTTATGTACCGAATGAAAAAAAATACAGAACTGTTAGTTTGTTTCGTAATGTAAAAATAATAAGGATGAATAATTAGATGGTTTGACAAATTATTACAAAAAACATTGGTTGTACAATTATTATTCCAAAAAAATATTAGAAAACAAAATAACAAAATCAAGGAATGAAAACCTTTATTTAGATAAAGGTTATACAATCATTAATCAAGAAAATTATACGAAACCAAAGGACTAAATGCTTTGTTTACATTATTCAAGACAAATTATTACAAAAAGAAATGGTTAAACAATCATTATTCAAAAAATCATTATTACAAAAAACATTGGTTTTACAATCATTAATCAAGAAAATTGTTCGAAACCAAAGGATTAAATGATTTGTTTACATTATTGAAGACAAATTATTACAAAAAGCAATGGTTAAACAAACATTATTCAAAAAAGTTATTGGAAAACTAAAATCATACAATGAAGTCCTTTACTTTGAATTATTATAGAAATACTATTCAAAAAAATTATTCAAAAACAAACGAACAAAATCAATCTTTAACGATATTTATTTATTAGAACACACTGAAAAAGGATGAAGTCCTTTACTTTCATTTATTAAAAAACCATTATAGAAAAAATTATTCAAAAACAAACGAACAAAATCAATCTTTAACGATATTTATTGATCAGAACACGATTAGTTCCCTCGACTTTAATAGAATCAATGGGAACTGACTCTGAAAAAAAAGAAAACAATGAAATGACATAACTCTTCATTTTAAAAATAATATGAATGTATTAATAAAGTAACTCTATTCCGCTTAAATTTCAAAAGTTTAGGTTATTTTTTAAATAAGTATTACAATCTAGTGTACACACGTGCCTAAGATTTTCATTTTTGCACTGTCACTCAGATATATTTAAGTAGAACAAAAAAATTGACCAATTCTTGACGGGTAGGTAGGTTCATGATGTAAGTGTATACGTAATTTGGCTGTCATCTGCGCATGAAGTCACGCTGGATGCAATCTGATCGCGATTGTCACTGTGACGAATGCACCACGAACATTTTCCTTTGGGATTTTTTGTTGTTTTAGTATTTTCATGGTGGAAGGAAACTTTTACGTTGAATACAGAGTGCATTTGTGTTTACAGAAGACAAATAATTGCGTCGTGCGCTATTTTTGGTCCCATAAATTATAACATTTTTTAAAGATTCTACTTTATAATGTTCATGGATCAATGCTTTCAGTAGAAAATATGTCATTATTGTAAAGAATGGTAAGTACAAAACATAATCGTGTAGAAATATACTTATTAACAAGTATATTAATAACACTGCGTATATGTCGGTATAATCTGGCCTCTGTTATATCAGAAATATTCAGACTTACAGTTCTTTAAAGAGTTTAATGATATTGAACGATTTGTGACTTTTACAAACTGTGCAGAAGTAAAACAACAGTCGGTTATAAAATCTCGTAAATTGTTGCTTTGATGAAATTTGATATTTGTCGTAAATTCTCTATTTATCTGGCGTCATATTGTGCCTTTTAATTGTGTTTGAGGTTGCAGCCAGTTGTAGAAGGAAACAGATTCTTCAAATGTTGGTAACGAAACAGTAATAGTCATGTGAATTTTGCTTAAACAATTTGTGATTGCGTTATGTTTGCAAAATTCGAACTGTTCATAAATTATTTGCTATCGTCCATTTACATGGGACCCAGAATGTGCCCATGAAATTTCATGCTGTGCTGGGTGGTTAATCAAGAACTCGATGTTTTAACCCATTTTTCATCTGGCCAACTACCTGATTTTATTGTGAATTTGAAATAAATGTAGATTGTAAATTTTGTAAATGATACTTTTGTTTTAATTAAATTTACCCAGTAATTTATTCCGTAATTTTACCCATTTTATTACATTTTATCGCTGAGAGCGAAAGCGGACTAACCCACAGTGTTTCTGCAGTGTAAATCAGTTTTTCAACATGGAAACGAATTGGAAAAGTGTGGAGAAGCAAATGAAAAATTAGTTGCTTTTGCAGAGAACCTTTTTGTATATCCAATACACATTCAGGGATTTCCAGAGGTACCTTGAACTGTGAAATTTCACTGTACTGCAAGGAGGATCAGTTTTCATTTCATTATTCGCATTTTTTTACGAACAGTTCAATTTGTTATTTCATCCACCAATGACCGACTCGTGCAGAAAATGCGATGCATTGCAGGTAAAAATAACTACCTCAGATAATGATAACGAGAAAAGAGTTTTTGATTGCGGAAATAGAATTCCACCATCAAAAAGCCAAAAATGTACGGGAAGGTCTGCAGAGTGATTCTTTGCTTAAGGAAGCAGATGGCAATGCAACTGTCATAACTTGATGAAAACTTTTCCAACACCAGTAATGTCAACTATTACTAACGCCAGCTGTGGACATATTCCTTCGGTATCCACAATATGAAAATAATGACGCGTACTTGTTCACTCGGAATGAGTCCATTGCGTCCAGAGGGCCGCAAGAAATTGGTTCCTGTTCATTGTATTTTATACGCAAATTTGTAAGAATCGAAAAACTGATCATGCACTCTGATCAGTGTGGAGGACAGAATAGGAACATTAAAATTTCTGTATAAGCAGCCCAGCGTATTCTGTAAACGAAATAGAACAAAACGTTTTAGTTAGTGGACACCCTTACCTGCCCTGTGAACAGGATGTTGGTCTGGTTCAGAAAGGAAAAAAATATTTTCCTAAATTTTCCTTCCTGAACATTTGAAAGATGTTATAGTGTCCGCCAAGAAAGTTAAGCAATATGAATTCAGATTGTTTCTTTACAACAAAACGACTTGAAACGAATATCACTAATAGAAAGATGGCCTCTAATAATTTGTAGCGCAGTACAACCCGCGTCCACATTTTTTATTATTTACAGAAACTTAAATAAGAAATATTCCTGCAGAGCAAGTCGCTGTCCAGGAAGAAGGGGTTTATCCGCCCGCCGTCTTGGCGGCTCGGAATAATAACAGAGACTGCGGCTGACACCTGGACCATAAAGCTCGGACACCCCGTCGCCGTTTCGGAATGTCTTAATCTGCCTGGGAATCTGGTGACCGGGTGGCGTGTGTTCCCCAAATAAAACATGGGATATGATTGGAGGATATCCATCCCTGCCACCTTAGTGATAGGTGTCAGATAAGTGGGGACAAGGCTTTAAGATAAGATAAGATTTATTGGATCCATTAGTCCTCTATTGAGGAAATAGGACAAGTCAAAGAATATGTTACATATCACACTAAGAATTAAAGAGGCTGGCGGAGACAATTTGAGGGAGATTTGACAGATTTTTGCAGTGGATGGAGAGAGGAGATTGAAGGAGAGTGGTGGAGAGAGATTTTTGCAAGGCGATGGTGAGAGGATATTGAAGGAAAGTGGTGGAGACAGATTTTGTGAGGTGGCAGCGGAGAGGTGGACCATGATTTGATCAGTCCAGGAAGCAGGGAAGGAAGGTCTTAGCAACAAGGGAAGAAAGACTTCGTGTTATTGTCGACCGGCCGCTTCAAGTTCCACAACACGGAAATTACAGCGAGACGCCTATGAAGACAACTCAGGTTCGTCAACGAACAGATCTACTACACGTGATCACCCAAACCATTAAACCCTGAGATCTTTAATATAATCCCATTTTTAAAAAATTATTTTGAACTTAATATATCTACGCACTACCCATATTAAAAATTATTGTGTTTACAATTAATAAATGTATATATTTAAACTCAATTATTAAATTCATTAATTAATATCCCCCCAATCATTTACAAATTGTTCAATGTAATGGTTGTATATACAATGGCTCCAGTTTGAGGCAAAAAGTCCATTCAAATTTTTGTTATAAGAGCCATTTCAAGAAATTGATGTGGACAATAGAACATCGACAAGCATCGGCAATTTAGATTTGCTGTATCCAAATGGAAATTTAATTACAAAAAAGGAAGGACGTGATCAATTTGCTTGAATTTTTATCCCTAATTTATCAAAATTTCTTCATTAACTTAAAAACCATTTGCAATAATGAAGAAAGGTTGCTGTTTCTTCGGTGGATTATCTTTCCTAACAAGTACAAAACAAAGTAAAATATTACAGGAAACTTGTAAAATGTATAATATTATATTTTCATCACAAATATTGACTGCGTGTTTTAAACGTGTGCAGTAAATAGTGTTAATATTCATTGTACAAATGGACTTTTCATTTTGAATGGACTAACCCACAAAAAAATCCTTGTATAAAATATATTTTTGTGATATTTGTATTTTAGAGAGCTTCAATAAATCCCCACTTAATTGCATTAACTTTTAGACACCCAAATGGTACGAAAAATTTCTTTTTTAGCTCCACATTGACTTGTATAAGGTGCAAAAGCATACAGACCTACAGCGTGGGCCACACTTTTGTGATCCACATTTTGGGCAAGGGAAAAAGCACCCAGGACAATCATCTTCCAAGCAATCACAGACATCCTTTCCGGTTGCTATATGCACGCCTCTCTCGTCGTTGACTCTTTTATCTCCCTTCCTGAAAAATATTTGAATATATTTACACTTATTTTTATAGAATTTATATTAAACTATCTGATTATCCTTTCCTATGACAAAATTTGACTGGGAACGATGAATTGAAACTAAATATAAAAGAGCTCAAAATTAACATATTTAAACTCCAGGAACGAGAATCTGTATTTCAAGTAGTAAATTAGTAATAGATCTTCATGGCGATCGATAATGCAAGTCACGTTGGAAGTCGGCAACCTTTGTTGTTAAAACACAGATCTGTCTAAATGGAAGATATTCGAAGGATAAAATGTGTTTTGCCGTCTTCCTGCAATATATTTACACATGAATGTTCTATTTCACTAGCGGTGGCTTAAATATCAACGGGGATATTCAAGAACATAGTTTATATTTAGTTATTCTTGTACTTTTACCAAAATGTTTCATTTGCTTCTATTTTACTAAGAAAAGTAAAATTATTCTTCCCATAATATGAATTTAAACCAAAATCATAGAATTAATGCATACGTTGATGCGTACCTCCGTTTGTTAGGAGGACCACGTGACGGCCCAGCAGCTCCCGAAGTACTGGGTTGAAAACCAGTAGTTCCTCGTCTGGCTCGTTTGGAACGTCTTGGTTTCCGTCTCTGGAATAAGAATAATTAATAATATTTTTTTATTACCCCTTAAAACTATTACAGTCATGTCACATTGTTGAGTTTGTAAAAACTACTTAAAATCAAATTTCTACTGGTGCCGTAGTACATACCAGGTTCATTTATACCATTAGTCTAACTTTGTTTCGAAAGGAGTAAGACAAGGATGCAGTCTGTCGCCCATGTTGTTTAAATTATATATAGAAAAGGCGATGAAGCAAGTTAACTGAATATGGAAAAGGAATCGTACTGCAAGAAGAAGAAGTAAAAACCCTACGCTTTGCCGATGTCATTGTAGTGGTGCTATAGGATAATACTGAAAATCAGATGCTAACGAGGAAGTTCTTAACAACAATATGGAGGACGTTGACCAAGAGAAGGGACAGATTAATAGCCCACGTTTTAGAACATGAGGGTCTTGTAAAATTAGCATTAGAGGGAAGTTAATGTGTTAAGAACAGAAGAGGGAGGCGAAGCATGGAATACGCTAAGCAGTTAGGGAGGATGTGGGATATACTAGTTATGCGGAGATGAAAAGGCTTACGAAATATAGGTTAACATGGAGGGTTGCAACAGACCAGACTTAGTACTGAATACCACGACAACAAACTTTTTTTCTTATCAAATATTATTTAGATGTTGAAGTGTTGTAATTAGTGCTTACATTTATTAATTTACAAACCATTCGATAAAATAATCTGGTAATATATAGTCAATTTGAAAGTCAAGGCGTTTACAATGTACTCAGCATAATAGACTGAGATTTCCTTTAAATTGAAAAATTAATAGTTTACAATTATGTATAATATAAGCAGGATTCCACCTAGTATAGATCCTTGAGGAACAATTGACTTAGATTTTGTTAACAGTCCTGTCACATCTAAAACAAGTTATAATCGAAACACACAAAGTCAATCATCACATTAGTATACGCACACATCATCTGCATAAAGAATAATCAAAAATAAAAATTGAAGATGAATAAGCAAAACCGTCTATTCAAATAACAATTGGTAGCATGGCAAATAGATTATATAAAAATTACAATAAATATTAATGTATATTTTTGTTAAAAAATTGAAGCTGTTGCCTGTAACATATTGCACATGTGAAACTAATTGTTATGAATATACTTATTATTTTCGGTTCATCATTACAATTCAGAGCACTTCTGTGCAGAATAACCACTTTAAATTATTCTGATAAATGATTCAAAATTTCGGTATGTTGGCTTAAGTTCCAAATAAGAAACCACTTTCAAAACCAACTGAACATACCTCAATATTATTAGCCTTTGCAAAAAGTTTGAATTAAAACAATAGAATGTAAATAAAATGCAACTTACTTCCTCATCATCAGAGAGATGGTTATTTTCCAATTTTACACTTTCAACCTGCAACAACAAATATTATTACAACCTAATTAAATGATAACTCCAACAAACACTTTTGTAACATCTATGTCATATTCCAATGACAAATATAGTCAATCTTCACATTAGTATCACATAATTCCTTTCCATAAATAATAACCCTTATTAAAAGCTAAAGAAAGTCATGAAAGATCATGTATTCAAATAAAAATTGTTAATAGAGCAAACTTTTAAATTAGTTATTCATTTTCTTCTCTGCAAGGCATTACACATAAGAATATTGATGACATAAAAATAATTGTTATGTATGTAATACAAATGTTTACAATTAAATGCACTACTGCAATCAATAACAGATTAATCTGTCACATGATTCACAATTTCGTTATTATTATGAGTTAAGCAGTATTCATGAAAGTGTAACTTACTTTAAATGTTTTATTTTCATGATCATAGGTGTCTTCATTACATTCTTCTTTCTTTATTATTCTGGAAACATGCAACAAAACATATAAGCAAACATTTAATAAAATGGCAAATGAATTTTCATATTCATAATATTGTTTCCATTCATCAGAGAAAATATCGGCAAAGATTATACACCATGACCGAAAATAAATGTCATTCTTAGGCCATTTGAGGAGTCAGAGGTTTGTGTCAAAGTGTGAGAAAGGTTCAGTTGTGAAATTTTGTGTTAGAATTAAACAATTAAACGGGCGACTCGTCGGAGAGGGAAAGGGGGCGTGTAGTAAGGTTGAAAAATGTTATTTTTTTGTGTCTGTAATATATATTATACTCAATATTTCTGAGCACATTATTTAATTCATCATATATATATATATATATATGCCTGCAGTAGCATAACTACTGGTAGGGCCTCCCTTGCCGGATGGGTCATGGATGAGGATCCAGACAAAGAGTGACACCCTGGTTATCCAGTTTGGGGGTTGAGCATAGGGTTGACAACCCTACCTTGTAAAAAACATGTTGCGAAGCCTAAAATGAATGAAGCCGGACTGATCAACCCAAGGTAAACTAATGCACGGTAACGGACCAGAGATTTGTGTTTATGTACATGAAATATTCTATCTCTATTCAAACCAAGAGTGTTAAACCTATTACTAGAGCAATTAACAAAATACAGAGCTGACTTACAATTTTCTACAGCTGTGGTGATAAACATCAGCTAAGTACTGGATTTATAGTTACCTAATTATTGATTTTACTTCAGTATATGACAGAATGTGTTACCTACACATAGAAAGTAAATTTTTTAACCTAAGCCTTATTGGGAACAGAATGGAATACTGGTATCATATTCCCTATATATAATATATGGCACAAATTGAAATGATTAAACTACTGAGCCTTAACACTGTAAATATATATGTTTTATAAAGGGTAACATTCTTTCTTTGTAACGGTGCCCTCCTGAAACAGTTTTTTATATGTTCGTGTAACAGCTTACATGAGCGTCATCCTGTTTCTTTGAATGCTTATGAAGAGTTAAAATTTTAACGAAACTAGAATGATAGTTTTTTTTATTAAAAGTAATTATACTCGCCTGTAGCTTTATATTAAAAAATACTGTATTAAAATTAAAATTTTTTCATATTCTTAATCTGTTGCTTTAAATGGCATCGCAGAAAATAATTTTCCAATTCTGTAAACTCATTGATTTAATTATTTTTCATGTGTAGGAAAATAAATGTCAAGATAAAAAATTTACCTTTAATGCCAACTATTCCTTTCTGTTATTAATTTATATATATATATAATATATATATATATATATCTGCACACACACACATAAAATGAATAATATTCTGTCGAAAATAATGTTAAGCTGAATATTTCTAACAATAAATCATTTATATACAGGTTTAGAGTATTAAATATAACATTAAATGTAGATTATGATGAGATAATTTTTTAAAATATATCAAGAAGTATTCTTTTGGAATACCAACATTGCAGAAGAAAATAAATTTAAAACATATTTATTACATTATTACATTTAATTTTTATTAGGAATTAAGCCAAAGAATAAATAATATAATATAATATTGATTCTTAAAAATTCTGTTAGTTAAAAATTAAAAATGTTGTACTTTTCTGAAAGATCTCCTTCCTTCAATTCCTTTCTATGCAAATGTGATTTCAGAAGAATTTGCAGGCTTATGTATGAACATATGTATTTTTTTTATTTATTGGATTATGGAATGTAGTCACTTTCCTACATGAGTATGTAATTTTTTGAAGCTGTATCAATATTTTCTATTTCTACTGCAATTTCAATGTGATTGTATGAAAAAGTACTACAATTTTATTAGTCATGTTACTAAATAATAGAAGTTCGGCCATGGAAATTTTCCTTTATGTTATGCTAAGAAGTTTATTTGCAAAATTTTGATAGTATAATATTTTAAGCAAGATAATGGAAATTTTTAAAGAACATTTGCATGCTAATTTCATTTTAGACAATATTTCATATTAATAATTTTTAAGTTCATAAATTTTTAACCTTCACTACCGCCCAATAACTCATCCTATGTAAATAACTGCAAAGTTCATAATTGGAAGTTTACATTTATTGAACATTTTACAATAATAAGAACAATGTATTTGATGCTTGACTTCTGCATAGTTATTACAAGAAATGAAACTAAGGAGAAATGGAGAAATATGCAAAGTTTAGTAATTTTTATTGTAATTAAAAGAATGAACATTTAGTCTGTGTTCAATCAAGTAATTCTCTATGAACACTTGAGCCGATGCAGCATGTTCTAGATGATTGATGTTATACTGTAGAACTGATCATAATATTCAAGGCATCCATTACAAGTTTATTTCACTAGCTTCTGTGGACTCGATAGACATTTTGTTTAATTGCATTCATATTGTTACCTTAAGAAGTTCTGCTTATGAGAAAGCTGAGTGCATGAAAATTATTAAAGTTCTTGACAGTTCAGACTGATTAATCTGTTTCTATATATCAGAGAACATTCACTTTGTCTTTTAACTGTCTCAACAATGTGATATCAACGTTCATTACTGGAATATATTGGTAAATTTATTTATGAGAAAAATAATAATAATAATAAGCTTTAATCAAAGGAAATCTCTGAGACTTTTATAATGGTACAATAAAATAATTTTAAAAGGAATAAGTATTTTTCAATATCAATAAATGGAAAATAAAATGTAGACTATGGAGGGCTCATTTTTCCCAATTTATATCGAGAAGTATTTGATTCACAAACAATGCAAAATGAAAAGAATTTACAACACATTTATTAAAATATTTCAATTATTAAGTCACACAAAGAGTAATATAAGAAAACATTAAGTTCTAAAATATTGCTTTTTACAGTTAAAGACATGTTGGAATTAATTATGTAATCTTCTTTTATTCTTCTACATACAGTCCCTTTCAACAGTAATGAATACTCATACATATTTATATAATGACAGGAATGCAGACTCTCCTATATATGGGATTTAATTACAATTTAAAAACCTTATCATTGTTTTGAGTATAAAGTGTGTTTACAAGAAAAATGGATGAAATTCCATTTTAAAAATAGTTTGTTCTTTAAAAAATTCCATTATGGTAAAGATTACAATTACAATATTGTAACTATAAAATATTTTATCTAAATGAGAAGTAGAATTATTAAAAAAACATTGCCACGCATACTTCATGATCAACATTACTTCTAATCGATAATTTTGCAGTACAGAAGGAGTGACCAGTAACCAAATATATAAACCTATGAATTAATTGAAATGTTCTGTAGTTAAATCTTAGGTTTCATTAAACATTTTACCTTAATCAGTACAACATATCTGATGCTTTTTAATTATGATTATGATAAATTGCAACCTGTTTATAGTTATTAGAAGAGCAGACACTAATTTATGGTATTGAAGAAATGGACCATCATGAGCATTCTCTAGTTAATTTAGTTCATCCTTACCACATGAACCCTTGAGTATATGCTACATGTTGAAATTGATTTATGTTCTATTTGAAGAACTGGTCAGTAAAATTCAAAGCTTCTAGACTGAAGACAATTTCAATAATTTCTATTAGATGACTGTGAATATACATTTCATACGAATGTGTACATATTCTTTCAATACAACTTTTACTGCATGTGCTCTACCTAAGAGAACAGAAACCTACGACATGTATTAAAACAGTAATTTGGTGAACATTTGCAGTCAGCCACTGAAACTTACTGATTATTTTCTTTTCATTGAGCACCTTTCTGACCATGGTAGAATATGTCGTGAGGTGGAAAGATATTGAAAATCAGGATGCAGTAAATTTATCATCTTGTATCCATTAATATTTCCATCAAATGTACAACCTTCCTGAGACAGCTAGGCCCAGTGAAATATAAATTATGGGAAATAAAATTTTTTGATTACTATTCTAATATACCTTGCCTAGATATAAGCGTCTCAAAAATATTCTGCATCAATAATGATCTAAAATAGAGGCTTAGGAAAAACAAGCAAACCCATGTATTCAAATAATAATTGGTAATAGGGCAAAAATGCTTGCAGTATAATTTTACTTTTAACTTATTCCATTAAATGATCTTAACTTAGAAACAGAACACAAGTATTTGGTTTACTGTAACTCACATCCTCATCATCACTAATACTGAAATTCTTCTTTTCCATTGTTCTCTCCTGCAACAGCAAAATTTTTGACTGCATTCAACTTAAAATGCAAATGAGTAATTTTTTTATGTTTTGATGTGCTGAATGTCAATGGATAAATTAAATTGGAGTAGGCAGTGTTAATAATGTTCTCTGAACAAAGATTGATATAACAAATTAAAATGAAATGAAGAAGTGAATATCAAATGACATTGTAGAAGTGAAATAAGAGAGGACTTCTTGCGTTTCAAAAAATTACAAAAACAGTTCATAATTGTTATATTGCAAAATATTGTAACTTATAAGTATGGTATGTTTACTCTAACATCGTCACACAAAGAAGGGTAACTTTGGGTCCTTAATAAATAATTTTTTTTACAAGTTAATTATTTTCACTTCTCGAATCCACGCTTTTGGCATGAATACGTACAAAGTGAATATAGTATTTCTGTTATACATCATTACTACAAAACCTTACTCCCATCCTTATATTGCTTCATATAAAACAAACCAAGGTAAGGCACGTGTCTGTTACAGAATGTTTTTAAACAATTAAATTAATGTTTTAGTTAAAGTTGATGAATTCTATTTGCTCAACACTGAATCTGTTATATACACTTCCCCTTACAACGCATCAGTTTGCTAATTATTACAAATACTTACTGTAATAATACTATTAAGATACCACACGGAATAGAAGCGCCAACTAAACCGAAAATGGCGGAACAGCAGCGTTGCTCACTTGTTGAGAACTATGAGCCACATATTTAAATTTTTTTTCGTAAAATATTAATTTTCAAAATATGATGATAAATAATTGATATAAAAGAAAAGATTAAAATATTACGCAGAATGTCAATTTTCGCTTTATTAGAGACAAAAATATTTTAACAATCGTCGAAGATTACCTTCAAGCAAAAAAGTCATATACCTGACGAATATATCAGATTTAGTTTCGGGTTATTCTAATATATATTCTAAAAATGATTAAAATTTTTACTGGTCCCTTTCTTGTTTGTGAAAGATCCTTTAATAAACACTGTATAACATAACTCATGGAATTCGGATCCTTCACTTACTTTCAAAAAATTGCAAATAATTTTTGCAAATAAATGGAACATACGGAAATAATTTCAATTTTTTGCGTGCAAAAAATAATTGTAGGAGATACTGGGAATTGAAATTGCAAACATGACTTCACAGCTTCGTGACGTCATAACACTAGGGCGGCCATTACTGCGGACAGACGCATGCGCATTAATGTCCGCCCTTGTAACGAAGTTACTATTTTCAAAGATATAGAATCAAAAAAGAATACATTAGTAATTAGCCTCCACTCAATACTAGTTTAAATTAAAAACAGGTTTTAATTTAAATTCAAGTAATAACCAACACGTAAAAAGAACGGGATTATTTATTAATTGCTTCATTTAATAGTTCTATAATTAGCGGACAGTTGGCGTTAGTGGTCTTCCAAATTTGAATGTAACAGTTCCTAATAATATAATATGTATAAAGACCAAGAAGTCAGTTATGAATTATTTATTTACAAAGTAAAAAATAATTGCACAAATGTTAACAAAACATTACGATTCCACAACTGTGTTGGTAATATTTTGCTGACATACTGAACAAGTCATTTTTTGTAAACAATTAATACATACGTAAAAAGTTGGCTATTATGTATTGTGAACTAATATATTACGGGAAAATATCCAATGCTACATTTATTTTAATGTATGAAAATACAGGCGCATATGTCAATTAAAAGATATGTTTAATAAACCTTTATTTAAATTATAGATTCGTTATCGTTACTTTATTTAATCTTAAAGCTGAATGGCCATTATTTACTGATCAGCTGATTAATAACATTGCGTAACCTATTTCTTATTAAAGATAATTCTCGTCTTTTAACACGTAGCAATGCTTTTCATAAAGTTTTGACAGCAACCGCCGCCATCATCTTCAGCTTACCTGCCGATGCTGACGGAACTTGCCATTGAGACATTGTGATCAAAAACATTGCCATGGGTGTGAAACCCTAGAATTAAGTTTAAAAGATATTCAGTACTAGAAACTTAAGTTTTTTATTTCCTTGTATTTCTGTTGCTTCCTGGTGAATCCACATTAAGTACACAAACTCTTGTCGTGCTAAAATAGAATATATATATATATAAACTGTAAATATTTACTGCAGTATTTAATTTGCTTCTTAAACGTAAACTAATCATGGTATCAATATACAGATCTCCTAAAGAAAACTATACTGTATTTATTAAACAGTTTAAGTCCTGTATAAATTCCTCTCGAGTTTCCAACCGGGTCAAAGGTTTTAACAGTGACGTTTCGATGGCTTGCTCTGCCATCATCTTCAGACTGAAGTGTCAAATTCGGGTGAGTGTAGGCATTTATATAGTCTGAGGCAAGTCACCTACGCTACTAGGCTCGGAAAGCTTTGCTCTTAGATATATGTCAAGTTGTAGTGATCCTAACATAAGAAAATTAGTTAATTTTGCATATTTCCACTTATAATGACATGGTATAATATTCTGGGGCAATGCATCAGGGAAAGATAAAATATTTTAACTTCAAAAAAAGGCTGTTAGAATATTATGTCACATCTCACCGTAAACATCTTGTAGGGGACTTTTCAAGAAAACCGGAATACTGACACTCACTTGCCAGCATATTCAATCACCCATGTTATTTGTTATTAATAACAGTAACTTCTTCACACTAAACTCAGAAATACATGACTTTGATACCAGAAGTAAAAACAATTTACACAAGGAAGGGAAGTCTTTAACCGTAATACAAAAGGGTGTACATTAAAATGCTATTAGCATATTTAATAAACTTCCCACCTCCATTAAACAATTAAAAATAAATCCAAACAATAATGTGATGTGTATTTCTTGGATGTTAATGGCCTTTCACGTCTAAGGAAATACAAGAATACAAAAAAAAATTTCACAAGCGTACGTGCTACTAACAACTAGACAAACTTCGTTGACTTGAGGGTGCGAATTGTTTGTGTATTATCTTCCTAAGAAATCTTATTTCAGTACATAATACCAATATAGTCTTCATTACAATCATTATTACTTTTGATATTACCAATGAGAGTTTTCGACAATCATCCGTATCCATTCTTTTTAATTTGTTTTCGCTATATGATACATAAGTGCCTTGCCTTGTGCATTCGGAAAAAAATATCAATGTGTATACAATAGGTCAACCTTTGTACAGATATACCGTCTCAATGGTAGTTATATATGTTATGTTAAAAAATATATGACTGAAAATAATTATAATTGCAGGGTTTGTGAACATTTCCTGACCTAAAGAAACTAAGTCACACTTCTGCAAATACACACAAGTTTTTTATGTGAACCTTGTTAGTTTATATGAGTCTTGTGAAACATTATCCACAAATAGATACATTTTGTGTGCAGACCCATATGGATTCCCGTAAGGATAAAAATATTCAGGAATCCTAAAGCTATTGAAACTTTTTCATTATCGACATATGCTATTAATTTTGAGCACAAAAATAACTTTTATTGACTTAACAATTTCATAATTTGTAACATCATTCTACTTAAAAATAAATTTATTCAATGTTTAAATAACTATAATACAATAAATTTGAAGAATAGAATGTTGTTATTAATCTGATTAATTGCAACCAGTTTTATTAATTTCTAACTTGTAAGTTATTCCATACATTATAATGACAAAACCGCATTATTTGAAGTAAATAAACGTAGATTGAAAAAGTATGAAGTTAATAATATATTAGATAGAAAATAATTATTATCAAAATGTTAATTTTTACTCACACAAATATCTAAATAGATAAATTGGAGAGATTTGAACAAGTATTTCAAGACTGTAATATTTAATTTTCATGAGTTCTAATAAGAGCATTTAAATTTTATCGTAATCAGTTTCAGAATATTCCTTCAATCTAAACCCTGTTTCCTTGATTCCTTAATTTTTTTAAATTATAATGGGTGCCAACTTCATAGGCCACATAAGTAACATACTTAGATATTGTTGGGTTGATTAAGAAATTACGGAACTGATGTTCAAACAGCTACATGCAAATTGTTAGACTAATGATTATGAGAATACTAGTGTTAAACTTGAATCAAGTGAAATCTCAGACTCATGTTTCTAATGGAAATATTAAATATCATTTATATATATATATATATATGGGTTAAGTGCTTATGTAAATAAATATAAAAATTTAGACACCAATAGCATATTCTCCACTACAACCCCAGAAAATGTTGGCTCACATGGCAAAGAGACACAGCCTTTTCTCTTTAATACTCACATACTGGAACTCAAATTCCTTCTTGTGTTTCTCAATGTGAGCTGAGGTTTCACAGTTAATTTTTTTTACTTCTTCTCAATTAATTTGTTCACCCCAAATTATCCTGCACCTTTCTCTGACCCCAAAAATTAAATAAACTTCCTGTTCTTGTTTTTTATTACATTCAGTTTAAAACTTAAGCTGTAATCATTCATTGGTGAATCCACAGTAAGAGATGCACATGTTAGGAATGTATTTATAAAATATATTAGCATAAGCATTTTAAGGATGAGTAATTATACATTTAATGAACAAAGGTTCATGGATGTTAGCTTCTTTCATAATGTTAAACAGTAAGGATTAAGTTCTTTATTTAGATAATTAAAGACAAATTATTACAAAACATTGATTAAACAGTAATTATTACAAACACAAAGGAACAGTACTAATCTTTCTCTATATTCATTGATCAAAATATGTTCAGTATCTTCGATTTCACTGCTTTCAATTACGAAACCTGTTTACTTTTAAAAATAAAAGTACTTAAATCTTACTCAATTTTATAAACTTTGCAGAATTTTAAATAAATATTAATATCAAGACTGCACAAATGGATACTGAACTATTTTAATTTTATATTGGCACTCAGATATATTTAAGTATAACAAAAATTCTGTAATATTAACTGGTAATACTTTGGGATTTTAAGCTCATAAAATGTTATGGCCGACAATAGAAAATAAATTTTAAAGAATATGAGGAAAGAATACTAAAGAAAAAATTATTAATTAGAACCTACATTACGCTAATTATATACAAAATTCTTAATTGAATGTGTATCTTATAGAAATTAATTATTCTGAGTGCCTACAAAACTTTTCACATATACACAATTTTCTGCTGTATCATGATCTATGTGTAGCTATTATTTATAGGATTCTGGCTGGTGTGGCAGAGAAGAATCTTTACATTTAATTATGCAATAGCAGTTGTAATATTGCAAAGGGTGTTTAGTTCTGTTTTTTGTATGTAGAACTGTGACAAATACAATCATGGGCAATTCAGTGTAGAACACATTTGCTGTTTGTATGCGAGTTCCAGCATTTTGTCGGAGCATGGACTTTCTTTGTTGATCATCATTTGTTTCAACCTAATGCTAAAACCCCTCCTACATTTGGGAATGAATAAACCTTAACAATGAAGTAACTTCAAAATCATAAATAAATGTAGCAAAATAGTGCACATGGAATGGCCAGAATGGACATCCCCAAATCGTAACATTTTAAAGTATGTCTGCATTAGGAAGAGCATGCAATGGCGTTGTAACACCTGTGTAACCACACCCAACATTAATCACTCAGAACTTCAGGGCTAGCATGTGATGTACCCGTCCAGGTAGATCCATGGCTCCGTAATAACATAACAATCCAGCTGATGTCTGGCGACAATATATCTCAAGCGACAAATAATGGTCCTCATGGTCATGTTGTCCACTGCCGCAAATTTTGCACACGCACAAAAAAATATATATAATTGAAATTCATAAACAAAAAATGATGGCTGCTACCATCACATTATGTATACATGCTCATCTGCAAATCCATAGATACATACCTACACTCTAGGCCACACTGGAGGATGAGGAAAATGGCACCCATGACAGCCATCTTCTGAACAGTCACAAACCTTTGTATTGCATGCTGTATGCATCCCTCTATTGTCATTGATTCTTTTACCTGCATTGCTGAAAAATAATTTAAAAAGACATACTGAATATAGACCTCTTTTCATACAACTTTATTTTTTAACTATCGGGGTTCCTTTGCTAACCCCAAAAATTACAGGAAAACAATGAATTCAATTAATAATGTAAAACAGCACAAAAATTAAACTTAAACAATATATTTAGTTGTAATTCCTTGAACTACAGGTTGGGTGAGAAGTCCTTTTATATTTTTAATTGCATTGTGCAGTTAAACATTATTGTTGTGCTGTTACAGATAGTTGCCATAAGAATTACTAGACTTCAACATTTATGGGAATTCTCATCCATTAGCAATCTTAAATCCCCACAAAGTTGTTAATTAGTTAATATAGTTGTTCACAGTAATCGATAATGTTTCAGTCTCACAAGAATATGGAATCCCTTGAAAGATTGGTTTGAATGGAAGTGATTATAGGGATAGAAACTGTTTTACTGCATCACATTTACACACTAATAGTCTACACAGATCTATTTCACAAATGTATGTATCAATATCAATGGGAATATTCAAGAACATAGTTTGTATTTAGATTCCTTGTACTTTTTTTATTTGCTTCTATTTAATTAGTGTTACTTTTAAAAAACTATAATAAATAAAAAGTTATTCTTCCCAGTATTTGAATTTAATAAGTATACAGATTACCAACATGGCCAATATAAAGAGTAAAATATATTGACTATTGTTAATATGTGTATCCCATTTATAAATCTTACAACTTGACTCCAACTGTGGGGTGTTTTCAAAATACTAATTAAAAGTGTACTAAGGTAACCAATAGGAATTGTTTGATGAAGGTTGCATTCCATAAAGAATAAATATGTTTTGGATGTTTCTAACTTTATATATCTGAAGCCTCCAGATATTATTACTATAATATTGAAATCTATGTAATAATAATTATGCCTAGCTTTTTAGAAGAAGAAAATTTAAAAACAAGTTGCCACATATTTGTAACAAAAATATTTTTCTGTACATATATTAAATAATTTTAATTTTAGGAATGAGACACAGATGATGTTAGTATTTTACGCAGGAAGGATCCTGCAGTAGTTTTCACAATTTGATTAAAGTCTTGCAAACACAGACTCTTAGATGAAATTCTTTTAAACACAATGCAAGGTTTACAAATACTATTTTTGTTTTTAAAATACAAACTATTTTAAAATAAGAGTTATAAATACTTAATAGCTCGATTTTATCTTGTGCGATAATTGCCCACTAGTGGCACATCCAATAACATGGCTACTAGGCTTTGTAGCACAATGGAGAATCAGTTTGTGAGCATAACAGGTGGTTTAAACATTTATCATACCCAACAGGATTTTGAGCTACAATCAGGATAGCACAGATACAGGAGAGAGTGAGCTTATGGCTGCAAGAAATATGAGCAAGGGGTGAAATTTGAAGAAAAGTTAAAAACAAGAGACTGTGTAATAA